>CM070623.1:65018662-65378412 GCA_036346255.1 Ampelocalamus luodianensis | reverse complement strand
TTCATTTCCACTAATTTAATATGCGGACTAATCACCAATAAACTAATTACGACTAATTATTAACACAAAACTAATATAAACCAACAAAGTAAGTAATTAACACTAAACTTACTAATTATGAGTGATTAATTACCTCTAAACTAACTAATTATGACTGATTAATTACCACTAAAAATTACGATATTTCATTTTCACTTATTTAATATGCCATAATGATGACTACTAAACTAATTACAACTAATTAATTGCCCCTAAACTAACTAATTACGACCGGTGACTAAGATGATTAATTACGACTACGGTAATAATGGCAAAAGCATCCAGATAAATTACGCACTTCGGAGAAAGTAATCAAAAAGCGAGAGCAACAAGTGACGAAGCAAGCAAACACTTAACCTCCCAATAAAATTAATTATGTTACATTATTTGAGTTCTCAACGATGAACGTAAAACGAAATCGAAACACAAATGAGATGAGCGAGCGAGTTCGAGTTCGGTATTTAAAGCCAAGCGAAGGAGGAGTCATGGCGTTGGCACGGGAATTCCGTAGCGTTGGTGCGCGATTTACGGGCGAGGCGGCGGATGTGCGAAGGAGGAGAAGGCGATGGGAAAGATGGTTATCATGAGCGATCGGTGCGTGGCGGGAGGGTGGTGGCGGTGAGAGGGAGGGCGGAGAATACGCATGGTGGATGCCTTTTGAACTCATTTGCTATATTTACAATTTCTACAAACAGCGCAAAGCCTAATCGATAAACCCTAATTTGGCCGACAATAAACCCTAACGAATGCGGGAGGAGGGGCGAGCCATGTGGTAGGTGCTGAGCATTGCCGCATGGCAGTCCGCCACGATGGTCGTCGCGGCAATGGTTGCCGCCACGGTGGTCGTGCGGCGGTGAGAGGTGGCGGCGGGGCGGCGAGGTGGCGGCGAGGGCGAGGGGAGACCATGTGGCGGCGGGGAGCGTTGCGCCCGCGTGCGTCGGCAGCGGTTGCCACGGTGGGCGTGTGGCAGTGACATGGCGGAGGTGGGAGAGGCCCGTGATACGAGGATGAAAGGTGGTGTATCTGCAAAAAAAAATCCATATTCCCCATGGTCCCTAGATATCCACGACTACCTAGGGGATGGGGCACCCCTAAAACACGCATGATTTAGCTGAAGTTATTGTTCTTGTTGAGTTGGTACGTTAAATGAATTGCTAGAGCTATTACTACTTTGATCATTGCTCTTTTCTAATTATATGTTATTTAAATTTATGAAAAAATATATTACGATCTAGAAGTACTTTTTTTATAGCAAATCTACTAATATTACCTCCGCATAACAAATTGAGACATTTTTGTGTATATTAGTGGTAACTATTGATCATGACACAAATAATTCTATGATGACTAGCATAGTTTTTGTTTCCGAGCAAATTAAGGATGAGTACTACTACACCTTAAAGGTACAGAGAGGAAGTGTTTAGTGGCGGAGCTTGGAGAGAAATATCGAGGGGCCAATCTAATGAAATTCACTTGCTAAGCTTTGAAAGAAGGGGCTAGCTGGTTTATCATTTACTTCATCGAAGGGATACAGTACGCTACACTAGCTTATAATTCAAAAATTCTACCACGTAAATTAAGAAGCCATACAAACAAGAGATCATAGATCATAGATCATTACCATTAGGCGCTTGTCTGCGGAAGAAGAGTGGCTAACCGGTCGACTTTTGGTTTAAGCCATCTTATGGCACCTTTTGCTTCCGCTGATACTTAATACTTATGTCATTTGGCCGGTCGGCTGTTCTGTAAGAACTTTATATTATGTATGTCTTTTGGTAGACTTGTTATCATATGATGCATGGAAATGATGCATGCTTTTGTATGATGTATGTGTCTGCAATTTACGGAAGCACATATCCATCGAGACACGGTGTATTTTGTTTGTAATGCTAGAGCCAATGGAAGGGTAAGTATTACAAGCTAAATAAACCGGGGTCTCACAGTGCACTAGGGTTTCGGTGGAGCAACTCACGTCATCTATCCCAACACTTCACGCATCCCCTATAAAGAGCCCATGACGGATCCTATCCGAACTCGTTTGTTCCAACCGTTAAGTTTATGACTCTATAGGTTCATGTGTAATTGGTTGCGACCGAAAACTCTTTTCCGACCACGAGTTGTTAGCGGTTCCTAGTAGGACATAACGATTCTCGAATACACATAAATTATATCGAGCGAACCTTAATACAATATGATCTCACGACCATGTCCTTATCACTTATGACCAGCCCATATCTCTATATGACTGTTCATATTTAGTCACAACAGTTCATAACTCCTTACGAGCAATTAGTGATTATGTTCGACCAGTCCATATCTAATCAAACCAATGACCTACTTGTGTATTCCCCTTTACCTCACGATATATGATTGAACTCTAGGTGAGATAATTTATCATCCATAGACTATTCAATACTTTTTGATCAAGTGACAGATAACTTTATGTGGTCGACTCTTCGACCACTAGTGGCACGACCATGCACTTTCTTTATCCGACCACATTGAGGGCGAGATATCTCTCTGTTATGTTAGGAGTGGCAAATCCTATATCCAACAAGTCATATCCCTCCGCATGTTTCATAGCATATCAAAGCTACCTTTATAACTACCCGATTCACGGATAGCGTTTAGTAACTCTTAAGTGTACTATTACATATGTAGAAAACCATGCTCGATCTTATGTTTAAGGATTATACATCATCATTGCTTGAGATCAATGATGACACATAAAATCATAACAATCTCAATAGTGTCTCAAGGTGGGTCAATCCAACACCATGTTCTCTAACATGTGTTCACATTATTGATTCGATATCACTATATCCATGACCGGTGAAACATGGTCATCAATCAATATATGTGTTTGGTCGATGAGTCACTAGTGTTCGACCAGTGATATCCGACCATGAATACATTTGGAAGTATGTCATATAAGTTAAAGAGTTTCACCGATAAGTCACATACGTATTAATCTTTATAACTAATAATTCATTCAAGGAACACAATAATATTTATCCAATAACTCATAAACATAGATGTGATACAATTATCTCTACGATTGTCTCTAGGGCATATCACCAACACTTACCACTTAAGAGGTAAAACTAAGTACTTGCTTAATAAATCTTCTAAAGAGGGGGAGGGATGGCCCCATTTGCGCCTCATGAAGCTCTAGCCTCTGCCTCTGGAAGTATTTGTAACCAAAATAGTTACAAATTTGTCCACGACCAACCATGCGTATAGACTAAGAAAACACTAAATCTTTTAAAAAATTAATGAGACATCTGCAACCACTTATCCTCTTCCAAATCATTTAAATAGGGGATATAGAGTGGAAATATTGCAATAATTACACTCTTGATTGTGGGGACACCCAAAAATTCCAGGTATCTCATCTCTGTACCCCCTCAACTATCTATGATTTCAGTTGTGCACAGATTGATAACCAGTCCTATTTACGATTACAATACCATAATAAAGTCCTTACATAAAGTACGACATAGCAGTCAATTACAGAGTTTTTAGGGATTCTAGGCCAAGCATACTTATACTACAAGCAAAAGACTCTAAAGACGGCAATGCCACAAGCTACACTGGGGAGTGGTGACTGCAGGGAGGGAGGCCGAGGGGGCGGCGGGGGAGGAAGAGGGCAGGACCAGCGGCTCGCGTAGAAAGGCAGGACTGCGGCTCGTGTAGAAAGCGGCCGGCGTGAAGGGCGGCACGGAGGAGAGAGAGGGAGGAGGCGTCGCGTGACGAGCAAGAGCAGGAGGCGCGAGGAGCGAGAATGGGATGAGGATGAGGCTCCTTTTCGGGCGGCGTGGGATGAGCGAGTTCGCGGCGCAGCGCCTGCGGCTACGAGGGCCCACGGACGCGGCTACGGGGCAACGCCCGTGCGCCTGGCGCTGGCGCGATCCGGCCTTCCGGTGCGCATCCGACGAGCGCAATTTTTCTGGGCGACGATATCGCGGGAGGTGGCGCGCTTTCACGGCCTGTTAGTTTTAGTAATTTTGGAATGGAAATTCCTGGAGCCATGGACAAACGTAATGAAACCGAGAGGGTACACCACAACAGATCCATAGCAATTAGAATAGAGACATGCACTGACCGGGACAAATACATCAACGGTTACGAGGGACAGTTCGGTTATTTGCTGGACTCACTCCCCATCGTTTCGTCTCTTTTCCTTTTCTTTTCGCATGCGAGCAAGAGCGAAGCCGACCGACGACAACTACTCGGTTGGGAATTAAAAATGGCGCAAAACCGTTGCTATCGATCCCAAGAGAGCTCCAAGTTCCAACCAGAATAAAATCGTTTTCGGGATCAGCAGGCCTGCTATGCCATCCCATTTTAATTAATCTATCCCTTGTTAAATTAACTGGAATCTACTGCCCTAGGCAATCTTTACACCAAGCTTTCGGCTAATTCCATCGAGCCTAATCCGAAACTTCACCTAAACTAAGCACAAGAATATTTAGGTGCTGATCAACTTCTGTGCCGCTGATATTTGCCACTGTCCTTGCTGTCCCGATGTGAAAGAATCACCAACTTATCAAATCGTCCCTAGGGAATCTATATCTTCTTTTTGCGACAGCTATGCGCGCAAGAAAAATCTCCTCGAGACCATTGGGAAAAAAGGACGTGGGAGTTAGCTTTGCCCAAAAAGAAACATTGCCATTTACAGTGAAAATATCAAGAGATAAATATCATATTTTCAAGTTAATCATGTGAAAAAGGATATCATGTTAATCTGAAAATCATAACATAAGACGTAAGACTACTACAGTTGCTCAGTAAACCGTAACGATTCTGCTGCAATGGTGAAATTAATGACTAGGGTAATCTCAAGCACATAATGAGACAATTATATCCACACATTTTTATGTGAAAAAAATGGTACTATCGTCGAGCGTAGTATCAGGTACTCCCAATAGTCCTTTTGCTTGCTACTAAAAATTATATATATATATATATATATATATATATATATATATATATATATATATATATATATATATATTTGGTGAGGTGCAAGAGAAGAAGGAGAAGAGATAGAAGATGCTTGACAATTGCATGAGTAATAAAAGCTAGGCACTCCAACCAAGAATAAAAAAGAAAGGGGTGCAGGGAAGTGGGAGAGAGGATCATAGGTGGATCCTATGTAGGCATGACAGTCAGCGAGGCGGGTACGGATAGAGGCTACTTATACGCATGTCCGCTAGGGATTTTCTAGCCCGTAGCATACTTGCCAAGTGCAACAACCATATAACTTTGTACATACCCGTCGCCCGCGGGCACACCGGTCTGTCCACCCCAACTTACTATGAAACAATGGCACATGTAGAAGCTAAAAATGCTAGTAAGATAAGACGATGGTCAATAATGTAAAATGCAAATAGACAAGCCAATGTTCACTTATTGTCATCACACAAATTCGAGTTCAAGAACGTCAACAGAAATAAACAAGCCAATGTTCAAGTCTGACATCACAATTTTTTTTTAAGGATGTGCAAAAGCTTTGCACATCATTTCATTAACGAAGCAAAGAAACAAAACAGTTAGAGATAAAAGGTACATTTTATCGAACAAAGCCGACACACAAGCGAAAAGAAAAGGTGAAACCGAGCAGACAACAACCAATTACGGAGTACATGGTGCGCGACCGACAAAAGACCGACAAAAGGAGGAACTATTGCTACTACGTGACCGCCTCCAGGCGATGAGTAGCCGCCATGCGCCGTTGACCGACAAAAGGAGGAACAAAAATTCAAGGCCATCAATCTGCCGACTAGCTTCGGTATTACACAGCATCACATCAACAAGCCGAAAATCCAACAAATAATACCGGAAAGATCAAGGTTCAACAGCATTAAACAAGACAAAGAAATCTAATTGAACAAATGAAGACTCTACGCAAGCATCAAAAAGAGAGCCGGATCTCAGGCTCTCGGCTCGGCCGCCGTCCACTGGATCCGGGGGCGGCATCTTCAACTGGACGCGGCAGCGGCGACTAGTGGCCGGAAGGAGGCGACCACGACGGCGGCGGCTGCCGGCTGGAGTTTGCATGAATGGAGTGGACAGCTGGGGCAGACGACGACATGGACAGTTTTTGCAGATCTAGAGCCGTGGACGGCATTGCTGTCTGGGGGCAGAGTTTTGCTCACGGACGTACCTACGAACGCTATAGGAGGAACATAATCATCTCCATTAGTGTTTTTACTCATGAGTAATCGGGTTATCGGACAAAAATGTTATCCCTAATCTCATGCAACAATTAATTCATCGTGTGACCCTTTGGTAACAAGTTCCAGTAACAAGCTATTGGAATGTTGTTTCTAAAATCCATCACTCTCCTCTAGTAACAAGGTATAGTAACTGTTAAAGAACCGTCGCTGACGAGTCCAGTCCGAACGATCACCCGTGAAAGCGTAGAATCACACACAAAAACAGAACAATAGATTGAATACATAGATGTAGGGGACTTTTTTCTTTTCTTTATTCTTCTTCTCAAAAGCACGTACGATGATTGAGGTCTTCCTTTTATATAGTCTACAGAATGAATGGAAAGCCATAGGTCGGGCCAGGCAGCTTGGCGGGACTAGTTTCTTAACATTAACAAATTGTTGAGAATACCCTCAGTTTCACATCTCCCCGTGGTCTTATCCTTTGCACCCAAAAAATCACTTAAAAAGGGAATGAACAAAAGGAAAAAAAGAAGGCTTGCTTGGCCTGGATGAGTATATAACCATCAGGCCGCTTCCCGTGCGTACACTTGTCATGCAGAGCGCGACACACGCGCGCGCGCACGCAGAAACAAACGCACAGAAGCGAAGCAGTCACGCACAGAAACAAAACACAAGCAGCGCCTAGTCCTCGCTCTATCTCCCCTTCTTCAGGCCGGGCCAGAGAAAGAGGAGCGGAGCTGAAGCGGTTATTCCTCCTCCTTCTCCTCCTCTTCCTCCTCGGCATCCTCCTCGTCTCGTCAACTGTGAGCTCACTCCCCTTTTCTCTTTGCTCGCCCTCTTCCCGTCTCATCGTCCTATCCAGCCTTCGGTTCCTTCAGGTTTGCTGGTAGTTTCTTGCAGAATTACGCCGATGCAGAGTTTATTGTGTTGTTCTTGCATGCTTCGAGAATCTGAAAATAGAGAGATCCCATTTTCTGAGATCGGAAATAGATAGACTTTTGGATTGGGCACACGCGACTGTTGGGTGGCTTTGCGCTCCTCTCAACTCTGCTGTTTCCTGCACCTTTTCCTTTTGTTTGCGGCCGTTTTGTTTCCTTCTGTGCAGACGTTCTTTCTAGGTAGGATTGGGGGCTTGGTTTGTTTCCTTTTATGCGAATGGTTTTTTCGGTAGGCTTAGTCTGTTCATGTTCTTGATGAAACTGTGACTATTTGTATTGTACCAAATGTTAACACGGAGCTACAGAATGTTGTTGAATCTAATTAAAAGAAGAGAGGCGAATCATTAGGCTTTGCTGAATTAGACACGTGATTTTTCTAGTGATGGATCCTAAATTTCTGATTAGTTTCATTTGTTGTTCAGAGTTTCATCAGATTTAGGCAAAGAACCTGACGACTCAGTGTTATGGTTACACTGTTCTATCTCATGAGCCATGGCTTACTTTGGACTTGCACATTTCTTTATGCAGCAATATGTTCGGATGCAAACGGTCGAGTTTTAAAATCTTTTACCAAGGGGTTTCTCTTGCAGATCCCTCTCAGTGGACAATTCTGAATGCAATTGTCAGATAACCAGTGAATTTTTTTTTAAAAAAAATTAGATACAATTTTGTAAGGGAAGCAACTTGTTCTTTAATCTGAATCGCCTGGTTGACCATGCTAGGTCATGCATACTAATTTAGCAGTACATAAATAAGGTATTATTAGCAATCACATTTTTTGAAATCATTGTGTTCTGGATCTCAAGTTGAACTATAGTCAACCCTGATTTAGAGCTCTTTGACGGTACTTTAAATTTAGTATCGACCGTTTATTGTTTTTGATCCAATAGTTCAGTTTAGTTATGATTTCGTTATACTACACCTGTAGTATGAGTAATATAATTCCAAACGGTAGAATTGTAATTGACAATGTGATGGATCATATGGAATAAGAGTAATATTTTCAACTTTAGTTGAAAAAGTTCATAATACCATCATGAAAAATTATAAATACAAAAAAATCTGTTATGCTCTCAACAAATCAATGGTTAGATTTAATTTATACTACCACCGTATACTACTGACAGAATATACCATAAAATTTTCTTATTTATCAACTTGTAGAGAGATCTTGAAATGTCTGCTACCTCTGAATTGCATCCATCTTTATTTTCCAACTCTGTCACAGGATCCTTTTTCTCAGTGGATTGTACAAGAGAGTGCAATGGGCGGCTTTGTCGATCCCTTCATCCCGTCGCCGGCGTGGCCTCAGGACATCGTGTTCACCGGCTCATCTTGGACAGGCAGCGCTTCCTCTCTCGCCGATTCTTCAGCCGAAGACATAGAGTTCCACCTCCAGAACGGCTCCTCGCCGGCGCTCATGCACCGCGGAAGCGCGAAAGAAACCGTCGACGGGGCCGTGTTCCCCGGCGATACCGTGCTGTCTCCTGTGAAGCTGAACGAGCAGCTGCTGCACGACGAGCTGCAGCACAGCGACGACGTGGCGCACGGCCTGAGCTTTGCGTTGGGCGGCGCGGCGGAGTGCGCCCTAATGGCTGGCACGCTGGGCTCGATCCTGAACACGCCGTGCCCCATATCGCTCGCCGACAGCGCCCCGGAGATCTGCAGCTCGAACGAGAGCAGCGGGAGCGAGCAATCCGGACTGCCTCAGTTCCTCATGGGAGAGCAGCAACCCGTGTCGGAGTCGGCGGCGTGGCCTTCGGCTTACGCGAACGTTTTTTCCATGGCGGGAGAAGAAACATCGCAAAGCTTCGGTTTCGGTAGGATTCACAACGATGTTCTTTTGCATGAGGCAGCCTGCACCCCAAATGGGAAGAAGTATCAGCAGCTCGTCACTGTGCCCTCAGCAGCACAGCTGCAGCTACATGTAAGTGGCCAGAAAGCATAAAGCTTGAATCGAAATTTCTCTAATTACGACATGTTCTTGCATGTGGTGGTGATTTTTACATGTTATGCTTGCAGGATGATGTTAAGCTCAACACTGCAAAGCTGCTTTCTTTCGCTCCTGGACAACAAGTTACTCGAACATTGACAGTCTGCAGATCAATCAGAAGGTGAGAATGAGCTGTTTAATGGAGTATTTTGTTTGGTTTTGGAGACATGTTTGATCTGGAGTGCATTTGCTCGTTGGCTGATACTATTACCGGTTAATCGCTATCGAAATAAAGCTGCACAGTACTAGTTAGCTGACGGTTGACGAAGAATCGGACCGTGATGATGCGTTTGTTTACTTAACCTGATTGCAACATTTGCAGGAATTCAGTGGTCTTTATCACCTTAACCTCTCCTCGCTAGTTTCTGGGCCACTTGCACCATTTAATGCAACAGGAGCGGCACATAATCCTAAACAGGTTTCTGTCTTTCTGGTATCTGTTGATTGCTAATTTGTGTGTTACCGTTGAATCTTTCTATTAACTGATGACATGAATGACATTCCTGTATGTATGTACAGTTTACTGAAGTCAGCAGTGGCAAAAATGGCTTGATTGCTCCGTTTGTGAATCGATCCGAAGTACCAAATGGCAATGGGATTGCTGGGAATGGAGCTCCCAAGCCTCGTGTGAGACTCGCCGAGGCCAGGCCACCGATCCACACAGCATTGCAGAGAGGGTGAGTCAATTCATTATTCTTGTTCTGACTGAATTTAATCAGTTTATTCAGAACATCAGATTCCAATGGGCTGTTAAAACCTGTGCCTATGTTTGTTGCAGCTCCGAAGAGAGAAGATTTCTGATAGGATGAAGAATTTACAAGAACTTGTTCCAAACTCGAACAAGGTTTTTTTTTTTGCTGAATTAATCCTTGCCAGATAGTGCAACTCTTTTTTTTCCATTCTATCGACTTCAGTTTGTGGTAGTATTCTGAACTTGCATGTCTGGTACGCAGACTGACAAGGCGTCCATGCTCGATGAAATCATCGAGTATGTCAAATTTCTTCAGTTACAAGTCAAGGTTTGTTCATCGCCGCAATCACTCGGTTTCACATAACAGGCTTTTCCCCCTGCTTCTCTACTTATGCCATTGCTCTCGTTGAAGGTTCTTAGCATGAGCCGGCTGGGCGCGACCGAAGCCGTTGTTCCACTTCTGACAGAATCTCAGATCGAGGTAAATTACAAGTTAATTAATAACACATTGTACTTTTAGATTCCATTCTTCTCTTTACTGATGTAAAGAACCTAGAAATTGTACAGAAATGCTCCAACTTGTTTGTAAACTTGTAATTTGCTGGTGATGCAGAGCTCAGAGCTTCTCCTGTCCCCAAAATCAGGAGAAAGGCCGGCAGGACTAGCAGCAGCAGGAGGGGGGCTCGCTCAATCCGAGCTCCAGGACAGCTTGGCCTTCGAGCAGGAGGTGGTGCAGCTGATGGAGAACAACATGACGACGGCGATGCAGTACCTGCAGAACAAGGGCCTCTGTCTCATGCCGGTAGCGCTGGCCTCGGCGATATCGAGCCAGAAGGGGACGTCGTCTGCCGCGGTCCGACCCATCGGCGGTGGCACAGACAATGACGTAGGCGGCGACAAGGATGATGTGAAGAGAGTGCTGGACGCACTGAATCCTCTTCTCAGCAGCCCAAAGGAGATGAAGTCCAGAGCCTAGGTGGCTAGCTAGAATCTCTGAGCAACAGCTATTCCAATAGAGATGAACTCATGGAGCCATCAGACCGGTGCTTAGATCCCGGACAATTGGCTAGTACTATGTTTTCCAAGTTTCTGTTGCAATCGTTGGTCTGGACCTAGCTTACCTACCTGTGCAGTAGTATCTTATCCTTTACTCATTGCAAGAAACATATTAGAATTAATTTCTCCCTGATTTGAGTAATTTGCTTGAACAGCACCTGTAGTGGACGGCCTACAGCATCTTTGTTCCCTAATTCGCATTTCGCTATATAGACTAGATTCTATTGTTTCATCTGGAATTGTGCATTGCATTTTCACTGGTTGGGAACAACACAATTGCACCATTCTATCTTGCATTTTCACTGGTTGGGAACAACACAATTGCAATTGCGTGAGCAACTAGATACCATCCTACATACTGATTGGGAACAACACAATTCCAACAAATAAAAGTGATTCGTTTCAATCAAGTTCCAACTCAGATTAGGCGGGATTGGTTCTTTCATGAGTACATTAATGGGAGGAGTTGTTGCTTGTAGTAATTCCCTAGCCCTTCCTAGCGAGCAGCTGTGCGCGGAGCTCGGCCGCGTCGACTTCGCCGGCGAACAGGTTCTCGGGGATCCAGTACCCTGTCTTGGGGTCCTCATCCAGAAGATCTCCTTGCTGGACGCCGCCGTGCTCCCACCCTCCGCCCTGAAATCCTCGCTGCCATTGCCGCCGGCGCGCGGTGCTGCACCTCCGCCGCCGACGCGGCGTAGCCCGCCGGCTGCGACGCCAAGAAAACAAAGAAACAGATCAGATCACGGAGACGGAAGAAGAGGAAAAGTTACGTCCAAAAAAAAGAAGAGGAAGAAAGGGCGAGATTGACGGGAGGAGCAGGCGGCCGGCGTTGGCGGCGGTACCTGAGCGAGAGCAATCTGCTGATGGGAGCGCGCGGCATTGCCCTCCTCTGCTCTCGTCTCCTGTCCCAAGGAAGAGTTGGGGGTGGGAGAGAGCGGCGACGGCTTGCTCTGTTCAAGACTGCCTCCTCCAGCGATGCGTGCCGTGTGTAGATTTATAGGAGGCGCGGAGAGGCCAGAGGGGATGGGTTTTGGTTTGGGCCGCGTGGGTGGCTGGCGCTACAGTTTTGCTTAGGTTTAGCCGCCTCCAACGTCAGATTGCCGATGCGTTGAGCTGCGCCCGAGTCCAACTCCACCACGTGAAAAAGCCGCGCCGCGCGCGGGGGTGACGCGCCACGGCGGTAGGTGCGGCATTGGCCATTTCCCCCAATTCTCCAGGTAGGTTACGCCGCTTCCTTACACGGTGAGTCGGAGGAGAGCCACCTCGTCACTCGGTTAAGGCATTGGGACGGTTGGCGAGAAAGACGGGAGATATATACTATGCTACCACCTCTTACGGGTGTTACTTTCGTATCACATGTTGTTACAAAACGCACGGAAAAATAGCACGAATAAAAGAGGTGTTACTTTTGTATTACATGCTGTTATAAAAAGCATGGCAAAATAGTTTTTACATGAAAAATTCTTACAAAAAAAACCATAGACGCACGAATGCAAAATTCACTATACAAGAATTACAATCACGGGGCCATTTGGCGCATCTCAACCATATGACTATAGAGGCACATATATAGACTAGAGAATAAGAGTCTCTAACGGAGAAGAAAGCCAAGTCAGAGTATAATGCGCCACTCGACGTCATGTCTAGCGCTAGTTGGTGTATGTGCCAATCCGCACGCATACCACGATCACGAAATCGGATCATGTTTTAATAATCTCTACCTTGAGTTGAATTCGCTCATGTAACCGAAATATCAAAATCTCCTACAAATAAGTCTTCATCAACATATCTTCCACCTCGAAAGTTCATAGGATTAATCTCAATGAGTAAGACTCAAACAGTTTTATCCAAATGCTACTCATTAAGCTAAATTTGTGCGAGTAGATTGGAAGAGATTTCTCCAAATGCTTCTCATGAAGCCAAATTGAGCAAACCACCAGCAGGTCTAAACACACTGCTATCAACAAAGCATACGAAAAAAATCTAAGTATTCAACAATTCATAACCAAAACAAAGTCTAAGTATGTGCAACTGACCTTCTGAAACAAATGTTCAATCATCAAACAATATAAACCAAGACATCACCTGTGGTGTTGGATAGATAGCAAAGAACTTATATCATAGAATATGACATGCTCCACCTATAACATAAAACCCAAAGAAACAATGCTCATCGAAGAACAACTTGCACGTGTGGCCATCACGCATCAAACTACCACTTCAAAGCTAATTGAAATCCATGATATAGTCAAACCGCTCAGTAAAACTATTCGGATGAAAGGAACACTTGTGCCATCAATGGATTAGAAACTACGAGATACCTCTCATATCGAGCTATGACAACTGAACAAACGTTGTAGTATCCACGCAAAAAAAAAAAACAATCCCCTTATTGTATCTAATCCTTCATCGCAAATTGAAATTAGAACAAAACCTTCACTTTGAAACAACAAAACTCTAGAGAATATTAAGTTTTTGGCGCTTATAGTACTGTAGGCGAAGGGATTAACAAAAATAACTCTCTTCCGACCGTAATATCAAAATGGCACAATAGACAAACCAAGACAATGTCGTGCCCAAATCCGGTCCCTAGGGAGCCGAACTTGCCCTCCACTGTGCCTGGGGGCAGACTCCCCCGTTGCGCCATGTGTCCAAAACCGGCCCATGGGAGCCCCTGGGGACCGGTTTTTGCCCTACCACACCCCTGGGGCCCGGTTTTCCCTAGGACACGATTTTGGCTAGGCCATGGCCTTGGGGGCTGGTTTTGCCGAGAGCAGTGCCCCTGGGGCACGGCTTCGCCATGCCATGGCCCTAGGGGCTAGACCCCTTGTTTTTTTTTTATGATTTCATGTGTAGTTTTAATAAACAACATTCAATTGTTTTCTTCACAAAATAGTCGAATTTTCATTCATTCGATATGCTTTGAGATTTGCACTTAGTATATGACGAATTGGATCCGAATTTATTATGATTTTTCTTCGAACATAACTAAGTTCACCACATTACTGTATTTTGTTGGTACAATTTTATTTTTTTTTGTCTTTGTTTTTTCCTTGTTTTTATCTTTGTTTTTGCTAAATCTTTCAAAGTATATGTTAGACTTGAATCATGTGATGGAAATATGAGTTACTAAGACTTTTGAGAATAATTACAGATGATCAAGAATGGTTTTATGATTTCATGTGAACCTTGGGTGTTTTAGGGTTTCATGTGCATCTCTGCATCGTTATCGCCTCCGAACCGATGTACTCCGACAATATGCACATAATGTATACAAATATGCTATGCAAAATATCTATACAATTATAGTATAACATAAGCGCACATCTATACAATGTACACATGGGATACAATATGGCTCACTCGCTCACGCCACTCTCGCCACGCTGCGTCACGTGCGCTTCGATTTTGCGTTGAACATGTCATGTGGGATACGTGAACCAGTCCAGAGAGCGCGTATCGGTTCGGAGGGCGTCAGAGACCGTTGAGTGGGCGGAGGTGCTTCAAAGAACCGATCCCGCCCACCGAGTCTATCCGACATCAATGTCGCCCGCCTTAGTCATGCCAAACTAGCTACCAACCGCTATCATATCGTAATAAATGACTACATGAATACGCCGAGCCACGGCCCCGTGTAAGATGTCTGAACGGTCCTTAGTGCGGAGGAGCTCTAGCCTTGATCGTACGTTGTACCAGCGACCCCGAAGGAGCTCTGGCCTTGGTACGGTGCCGTGCATCGGTCAAGGTTCTGCCGAGCATAGACCAGGTGGGCGTCCCGGTGGTACACTCCAAATCCCGGGCGTTGTGTACTCCTCCTTAGAAGTAGCCGATGGCCGCTAGTCATCGCTGATTCGTCGTGACCCCACACTCAACCAAGGTGCAAGATGGAATGACATTAGGCAAAATCAATATTATAGGCCTAAGCCGAACATCACGAACCTCCCAATGTGCAATGCGAATGACCGACGGGAGTGCTTGCACGCCACCGGGATCGAGTAGGCCGTGCGGATGTTGATCGCAGAAATGGTGCATCCCGACGACGGTGGTTGGAAGATGGCGTGATGTTAGCACAACCTAAGGGATAATAAAAATCAGGACTTAAATTGAACCTAACTTACCTCCACGACCGCAGCTGCGGATGACCGACGGAGCGCTAAGATGTCCGCTAATCTCACTAGGTCGTGTCAACCTAGCAGTGAGCATGCTCGGCCCACTCGCCCATCCCGGCGACGCCGTCTCTCGACCGACCGTAGCTCAAGTTCTTGATTATTTACTTGGACTCGTGAAGATGGACTTGAGAGTACCGACAAGTCCCAAAAGGTGTGGTCCGGGCTTCGGATGGTGTAATCGATGCACGTGAGATCCGCTAGATCCGTCGAATTGAAGTGATGACAACGCTTTCGGCTCCAAACAAGAAAATATCATGAATGAAGCCAGCATAGGTTTCAGTGTTTTACAGTGTCGTCATGCCGCGAAGCGCTGTGTCGATCAAATGAGTGAGAAAGCCTCTCCTCGTGCATGCCATGCTCCGGACACTCGTGGAGGACGGGTGAGTCTGTTGCGATCAGTAGTACGCACCACTCAATGTACTCACAAAGATGTCCAAACGTCGTGCGGTCGCCGCTCTTGTAGAACCTCATTGTGTACCATCTTCGTCCAAGCCAACATCCACCGATGTTGGATCGCTTACTCCTCGTAATGTTGGCCCGCCGCAATTGCCTACATTCGAGAAGGATTTATGTGAGAAGAGTGGATATAGGTATAAATCGTAAATATTACTTAGATGGAGTTAGACTCACAAGTGAGCAACTCGCTCCAGGCCCTCCGTTGGGAGGGTACAACTCGTAGAGTTCGAATCGTCACATTATACTGATGCGACGATAAGGCTCCACCATATGAGAAAACACAAGGTGGTAGGTTGTCACCCATAATCCGGCGTTCTGTGTGCATTGCCCAGAAAGTCCGTACGGCGCAACCGTGTTTACAAAATGTGGGCTCTATGGAGACCATATGATGCTGTCATCGTGCGATGACTCAAGCTCGTTGTGGAACATAGGGTAGCACCTCGCCAGTCTATCTCTGGTTCGGCGTAACTTGGCAGTAGTCCATCGGGTGCCTATAGCAGTCTATGGGGTCATTCAACTCGGGGTACTGGTGTATTGCATTTCGGATGATGGGCCACCCAATAGGGAAGTGCCCCCAACTCCACCACTACAGGAGCACGTAGAAGACAAAGAAGGGCCGGTTTGAACCGGTGTCGCGATGCGGAAGCGCCACACAACCCCTCGATGTGAATCAAAGGACGATCGATCCAAAGTCAGAATGGGTATCACCTAGGCTCCGCATCGACCAAAGACACGGTGATGCGAACGAAGTTAGGGTACACCCAATAGCCCTGTGTGGTGGGAAACAAGGCCCAATGAAAAAGATGAAGAAGGTAAGCGACGATGAGTGTCCTAACAACCTCGGCAGACACATTCGTTAGGCATTAACAGAAATTCCTCAACCACGTTCGAGGGACACCACGAGCCCCGTCTAGGACAAATATGCCAAACCGATGCACCAACCGGGCCTTCCAATTGGTCGACGGACGGCCGAACAAGTGGTTTCCTATGATCGTGAGACCGATCAAGAAGGAGACATCCGAGAGTGACCTTCATCTCTCCCGATTGAAAGTAAAGGTGTGTGTCTCAGGTCTCCATCTGTCGACAAGTGGCAACATGAGACTATCGTCCGGTGAAGTAGCATCCGACCGAGCATCCTCACAAAGGGCAACAAGCTCGTGTCTCCAAGGATTGGGACGAGCGAGCGCCAAGGTCCCGATGGGCTTCTCCGGCCAAAACACGACGGGTGGAGGACCATCCTCGTCCTCAATGGTCCACAACTTACTTTGCGATGTTCAAGAGAACGTCGCAGTAGCTCTTGATGTGCATGACATGCAAGAGATAAAAGGCACAAAATATTAATGAATAAATTAATAATGACTAAATTAGTTACGACCAAATTATTTATGGCTAATAAATTACCACAAATTAATTATAAATAAATAATTACGGCTAAATATGACAACTAAATTAATTACGACTAAATTAATTATGAGTAATTAACATGTGACTCAATTATTTATGACTAAATTAATTATGATTTAATTAATTATGAGTAATTAATTACAACTAAATTAATTATGGCTAAGTAACTAACACTAATTAATTATAGCTAATTGATTGATAATTAATTAACTATGGCACGAATAATCAAGTGAGATTAATTTAATTACGATATATGAATTAATCTAATTAATTAGGACATAATTAATCATGACTAATTAATGATGACTAATTAACTATGACAAATTGAATTATGACTAAATTAATTACCCTAATTAATTACACCCAATTAACTACGACTAAATTAATTACGACTAATTAACTACATAGTTAATAAAGAAAATGCATACGACAAAATTACCTGCTCCTGATGTCGAACTTTCTATACTAATACGATCGCTAATGACCGCTCTAAACAATCATTAATCGAACTCTTCTCTCTGCTCTCTTCGTCGAGCCAGCCGAGAATGAGAGAGGATGAGAATGAAAGCGCTCGCAATCGAGTAGGGTTTTATAGCCGCGTGATGCGTAAATTACACTGATCGCGGGCGACGGACGAATCGATTCCCTCCACGCGCCTTTTCTGCATGTGGTTATGGACGTGACGAGACGGATGGGACAGATGGAATCAATTTGATTCCCTCTCATGCGAGTGTGCAGTGTGACCATGCCTTGGGACCATGGCATGGCGCGGTCGTGCCCTAGGGGCACCGAGTAGGGCAAACCAGCCCCGTGGCATCGGACGATGATGTGGCACGAGAGGAGGCTCACCATGCCCCTAGGGCATGGCCAAGGCGCCCACCCTAAGGACGCAGGGCAAAAACCACTGGGGGCCATTTTTGGACACGTGATGCAACGAGGGAATCGCTCTTCCGTCCCCTAGCACGCGGTGGAGGCAGGCCGCCCTTGGGGCGGATTGGGCACGTGTCGCACCGGTTTGTCCATCGTGCCATTTTTGGCATTACGACTAGGAAGGAACCATTTTTAATCCTCCACCAACAAGCTATAAATGCTAAAAACTCGAGAATATTATGGTACCTACCATCGTGGTGTCATCAAATAGTGAATGAAATACCAAATCGCTTGTCCCCACAATCAATCCAAATATGCATGAACAACATAGCTTCCAAATTTGAAAATGTTTTTTCTTTCCTCAAAATATCCTCGATCATACGCATCCAAATTAATTCAACATCAAAAAAAACCACTTGCAACTCCACATGTGCGGTCTTGCCACAATAATCCAAAGAAGACGCCATATGGTCGTAGAAATTGCAATTACTAATGGAACGGATCGGCATTAGAGCGCCACGCAGGTAGAACACGCCGTTGTTGAAACGGAATTGAGGCGAGTCAAAATCACCGAGTTGAGTCTCGCTGAAAATCTCCGTACGATTTCTTATGTGTACCTAGACTATTCATAGCGCCCAACCCGAGCCTGCACCGATTTTTGGGCTCGCCTTGATTTTCTATCCGGTCTCAAAAGTATAACAATAAAAATAAAAATAATCTTGAAATGAATTAAATATTAATTTTTATTCCCAAAAGAATTAAAATAATAATATTTTCCTCAGAAACACAGTTTCAAGTCGCCGAGTCCGGCCCGCCCAAGGTCGAGCTTTTCTAGGCCACCTACCAATAAATTGCGACCTCCTTGGTACCCACCTTCAGGTATGCAAAGCAATGGAAGACGAGCAAGATAGTACAAACTTCCCGGTAGGCTTCCTCGTGGGCGCCAGCAAGGCTCTACATTATCTCTTGGTACACTTCCGTGCATGTAGCTATTTCACGCAAATCACACCAACCAAGCCTTTGCACTTTCTCCATTGCCTCGCTTCTTGAATTTTATATTCTGTAGGATAGGAACAAAAGAACATGGAGGTCTAAACATTCGTAACTTAGACATAAAAATAAAAGCTTACTAGGAAAATGGTTGTTCAAGTTGCTTAAAGAAGAAGGAGCTTGGCAATCTTTGCTTACAAGGAAATATTTAGGTGAGAAGAGTCTTTCACACGTGGTTAATAAACCTGGGACTTCCCATTTTATCGTATTATGAAAATTAAAGATCAATTTTTATGGTTTGGTTCATTCCAGTTAAAAATAGAATACAAATTAGGCTTGGGAAGATATATGGTTAGAGATTCTCTACTAAAAGAACAATATCCACTCCTTTATAATGTGGTGAGAAGAAAGAATGATACAATGGCAAATATTCCGAGATCGACTTTAAATATTTCTTTTGAAGACCTATTCTTGGGAATAAGTTACATGCTTGAATGCGTTAACTTTGAGAATTTCTAATTTATAATTAAGCTCTCAAAAGGATATTTTCAGTGGAATTTGACTAAGTCCGAATTTTTCGATATAGTCTTTATATGTGGCAATAATTGGCAATTATCAAGCCCTCATTAGAAATTTTTCCGGCAAATTAAAATTCCATTAAAAATGAAAATATTCCTTTGGTATCTCAAAAAGGGGTAGTATTAACTAAAGATAACTTATTTAAAAGAAATTAGAGGGGAAGCAAAAGTGTTGTTTCAGATAAAGAGAAAACAATTCAACACCTTTTTATTGATTGCCCTTTGCACGCCTTGTATGGTTGGTTGTTCGATGTGCTTAATTTATTTCCTACGAACATAGCAAACATGTTCGGAATTGGTTAGCCGACATTCCAAAAAACTTCTCCTAGTGGGAGCTAGTGCTTTATATTGGTCTATTTGGTTATGTCTGAATGATGTTGTGTTTGATAAAAGATTGTCACTAACCCCTTGCAGTTATCTTTTGAGTGGGTACCGCTAAGTGCTTAGGCAAATCTAAAATCGCATAAGAAGGAGTTCATGTTGGTTGGAAGCCAAAGGTTGGAGTTTGTGGCGTACAAATTTTCAATCTTCATGGTGGCAACTTAGTCACATGATATGCAAGTGATTGAGTTTAATTTTCGCTTGTCTTTGGTTGTAAGGCTTCAAGCCACTTTTAACACTATGGCTCTTTGTTACTTTAAATTCTTTAATAAATTAGGTTGTATGCATCCTTGATGCAGAGACCGAGGGAGATATTTTCTTTTCCATTATCTAAAAAGGAACAAAATAACTCTACCTCGACTCCTTTGATGTGCGACTCTTTCCCTTGTCCTTTTTCATCTTGGATGGCTGCAGGTTGACCATTGCTCCACTTCTCAGGTTCTGATACTACTCAGGCTTCGGATTCCAGAGTCAAACACATGGCCTCTTCTCCTCAGCTTTGGAATCAACGACTCGCATGGCGAGGTAGGATTTCGGCGTTGGGTGCACATACCAAGCAACGTCTGGTACTATTAGTTCAAACTACGTATCGTCCAACGGATCTAGAAATTTGCCTGTTAGAAGTCAAAAGCATCAAGTGTAAAAATAGAAGTAATAGCCTACTAGCTAATTTTGTTCCTCGATGGGACACCGCACACATTGCCGGAAGGCTATCTCGACCGCAATGAGGCACTTTGTCAATACAATGCCGGACCGTAGCTCCGCCTTAGGTTCTGAGCATCGCCAAAGCTTCGAATCAAGAGTCGAACACATGGCCTTTTCTCCTCGCCTTTGGAATCAACGACTGATGGCGAGCAAGGATTTCGCGCGTTGGGTGCACACACCAAGCAACGCCGATACTATTAGTTCAAACTACGCGACGCCTAACTGAGCTAGGAATTTGCCCGTTAGAAGTCAAAAGCGCCAAGTAAAAAGGAGGTAATAGTCTACTAGCATCTTTTCATATGTCATCACTATAGTAATAAATTTAAAAATGACTTGCATAATAATTTGAACGTGAGAAAAAAAGTTGCTCCATGTCCCGGTTTAGTATTAAACCGCATTTCATCATTAAATCTTAAATCAATAGAAGAGAGGAGAAATGAATGGACGTGACATGTGAGGAACGGATCCATTCCTATGAATTCACCACCATGCACACCGCAAAACCGCCGCTTTAGTGAGGTCACCACGCCCACTTGCCCTACTAGTCGCCCCGCATCGCCTTGCCATGATGTATTGCTAGCCACGATGTGTACACACTAAGGTCTCCATCCAATTTCAGTCTGATTGAATAGCATCAAGTTTTACATAAAAACAAAATTGAAGGACCCAAAGCATGCCATCATAGCATGGGATTTCCCCCTCATTCTTTAGAGAGGGATATTTTCCAATCGAAATCCAAAAATTAAGCCTTGAGTTACTGTGGCTGTGCACTGGTGAATGTCACACCACCTACTACTGCCTGCTGCTCCCACACCGTGTCATGTCATCTACTTCTGCTCTCCACCTTGCACTAGTTGTTGAGCCACCGAGCCGCAGGGACCAAGTGGGGAGGAGATGAGAGGATCGGGGATTTAGGGTTGGAGATTGGGGAGGAGTTGGAGTATTTGCAGATGGAGATGGCTATGGGATGGTGAGGTGATTATGGACTGGTGGGGGGGAACGAGCGGGTCATGGGTTGTGGGTTGGGCTTGTAAGAGGGTGCACACCAAGGAATACTACGAATATGACTCAAATGCAAAACTGATTGCAAGATTTATTTATTTTTTTATTTTTGGGTGTGCCCGGGCATACCAGGCACCCCTGCTGGCTCCACCCATGCGATGACTTCAGATACAACAAACAACGTCGACCGAATTGCAACGAAAAATGATGAGTAACGATTCAAGGCGAACGACAAATAGATTTTGCCGTGACAAGGTGATGAAGCCGAAACAGAGCAGCAAGTAAATCGATATGGTGGCATCACTGACGAGGTTGATGCCGCGTGGATGCCTTCCGATATGATGTCGTCGTGTGGATGCCACCCTCGGAGTGGAGATTGATCCTCCGGCAATGCGAGTTTCAAACCCGAGCTCCAATATCACTTGTTATAAAATGTATGGCAAAATAACAAGAACAAAACGAATTTTTTAGAAATAATATATTTTTAAAAATATTTACAAAATTAGGTCATCACTTCCAAAAATTGCAAAATAGGCTCCCGCCGCCAGTTCATCCGCGACAGAACCCTCATACGATGGCAGTTCCTCGCCGCCACTCAATCAAGCGACAGAATCTAGAATTTTAAATATAGCAAATAAACTTAAAAAATTATAAATTTTTTTGTGAAGCATTCTGATAGCGTTTTCTTGCTTGTGTAATTTTTTCATAATTTTATCCATTATACATTTGGCTCTAAAATTCATTTACGTTTATTATTTGTATAATTTTTAAATATACCAGCTAAGGTCCAAAAATTATGATTTTTTTTGTGAACGCTCCTTACATAGTGTAATTGTTTGTGTAATTTTTTCAGAATTTTATATGCTGTGAAATTGTCTCTAAAAATAAGGGTATACAATCAAGTACACTGTATTGGAAACCTAAATTCAGAATTTTAGAGACAATTTCACAGCATATAAAATTCTTAAAACATTACAAAAACAATTAAACTATGTAATAAGCGTTCACAAAAAAAATCAGAATTTTTGGACCTCATCTGGTATATTTACAAATTCTACAAATAATAAACTTAAATGAATTTTAGAGACAAATGTATAATGGATAAAATTATGAAAAAATTACACAAGCAAGAACACTCTATCAGAATGCGCCACAAAAAAATTGGTAATTTATTAAGTTTATTTGCTATATTTAAAAATTCATAGATTTTATCGCCATTGAATCGCGCGAAACCCGTATTGTGTGGTTCCTCGCGCCAGCTCAATCAAGATAGAACTGCCGCTGATGAACTGGCGACAGGAGCCTATTTTTACAATTTTTTGAGATGGTAACCTAGTTTTGTAATTTGTTTTAAAAATATATTATTTTTTAAAAATTCGTAACAAAACAATGGAAGACATGGATTTTACATGAAAAATCCTTGTGGAAAAAAGACACACGCATTTAATGTGGAATTCATCGTGAGGAGAATTACAAGCACGAGGCTATTCGCTCATCTCAACCATGCGACTACAAAGGCACATATATATGCTAGAAAATCGTAGTCTCTAACAGAGAAGGAAATCGAGTCGAGTCGGTTAGCGCCACTCAACGCCATGTCCGGTGCCACCACGCATGTCTGCATCCAAGACAAATATGATGACGAAATCGGATTATATTTTAACACGTGTATAATTTTTTTTCAAAAATTCCCTAAAATGCTGGAGATGTAGAGGACAAATTCTACAGATGTGTAAAATTTTAAGATCAAACTCAATTACATTTGATACTTCATGCGTTGCATGCATGACCGCACTGCAGCCAGCGAGCCAGCCTCGTCACCAACTTATGCTTGTCGGCAAACACTACCACAAAATGTTTAATTAAGCCCAATCATAGTACGGATCTAACCCGGCCTGTCATTACTCCCTAAGTAAACAAGGGGGAAAAAAACTAAGATTTGCCGGCCCAAAACTCATACCATATGGGCTGTCCAAGTGTCAAGTAATTAATTTCCTATCCTATTCCCAGTACACTAGTGCATCGATGAATTCATCCAGCTGAGGTGGCCAAATGGCTGGCCCGGCACGACACGACACGGTGAAGTATGGCACACATCCGCTAACTAAACGAGTTGTGTCATGTCGGCTCGTGGACGTGGATGTCAACTCAAGCACGGCACTCTGGCCGCCTGTGCACGTAAACCCAATAGGCTTTGTTGGTCCGTAGCTCATCTCAACCTGAATTTTTTTAAAAATCTATAATATAAAAAGTATAGATTTCAAAATATAAATTAAAATGGTAAAAATGAGTGCTATAAAAGAGATAAATATACTAAAAATATGATAAAGTGCTTTATTAATATTTACATTGCTGCCTCATTAAAACTTTTACCAAATAAAAATTCAACATGAGAAAATCTTGACAAAAAGAGTATAGCGTATAACTCTACATACAATCATGTTCTAAGTGTGATCGTCTAGATACATATTTTTTAACACGCAACTGCGGAGCGCTCCGTGCGGTCGTGATAGAATTTTTGAACCACGCAATTGCAGAGTCCGCGGCCGAACTAAGAGTGAGGAGCAGGTGGGACCGTGGAGGCAAAGCAAACCTTCGGCCGCGCCGCACGCTGCACATGCGGCTCGGTTTTGACTGAGGCGAACGGACTGGCGCAAAGTGTGGGGCTCGGCACGATGGAGGAGCTGCGTTGGAGGGCCATGACCCAGCCGGTTGAGAGAGCTGGAGGTCCTAGCAGGATGCAGCTGATGCGCACGGACCAGACGGGGCGTAGACCGAGGTGCAGTTGGCGCAGCCCAGGCACGGTGAAGGATTCGTCACGGCTGCGCTGCTGAGTGCTGACTACTGCTTGTGTGCAACATCCGAAAGCTTGAAACTACCGCCTGCTTTCGTGTGCGTTCAGTCGCCGAACTTCGAAATCAGAACAACAGCAAAGGAAACGAGGCGCGAGACAAGCGAGCTGCAGATGCGGCTATACCCTTCAGATTGCCAAACAGACTAGTACACGAATTTGTGCATCCAACTACGCCATTCTTTTTTCTTCTTCCCTGTGCTAATTGAATTTCTTAATACAACACAATTAATAGCATGCACAAATTATAATCTAATGAATTTTCGGACGCGTTTCTAAAGTAACGTGTTAAACTAAGCATATTCATTTCTTCGTAGCCTGTGTCTTTCTCGTCGATCTTTTTAGATAATGGAAGAGAAAATCTCTCCCGACCTCTGCATCAAAGATGCACACAGCCTAATTTATTAATAAGCTTAAAGCACCAAAATAGCCAAAGAGTTTAACAAGACCCGAAACCATACAAGGAAATGATGACTAAAATTTAAACTCAATCAATACAAATCCTGTAACTAGACCACCATCCATGAGCACTGAAAATTTGCTTTGCCACCACCTCCAGACGGTCGGTGCCGGCCAACATAGCCTCCTTCTGGTTCGGTTTCTGCATATTTGCCCAATCCCTCAGGAAATGTCCGATCAAAAAGATAACATGCAATGGATTAGTAACCACCTTCGTATTAAAAATAACATCATTCCGGCATAGCCAGATAGCCCAACAAAAGGCACTAGCTCCCACCAAGAGTTGAGACTTTAAAACTTTTGGAAATCCGGCTAACCAATGCCCAAACATATTTGTTATACTCAAAGGAGGTGATAGATTAAACGCACACCGACAACCCACCAAATGAGACGCGTAAGGGACGGTCAATAAAAGATGTTGAATTGTTTCTTCTTAATACGTAAACCACACTTCGCTTCCTCCAATTTCTTTTATGCAAGTTATCTTTAGTTAACACGACCCCTCTTTGAGATACCAAAGGAAAATCTGAACCTTTAAGGATTTTGATTAGCCAAAATAAATTCCTAATAGGGACTCGACCATTGCTAATAAGAGCCCCATAGAAAGATTTGACCGTAAACATACCAGATTTATTTAAATTCCATTTAAAGATATCATTTTGAGAGCTTAACTGCAAATTAGCAATTCTCTCCCTCTCTCGATCTGATATGTACGTTGTCAGTATGATCTTGTTTCTCTCCCTCTCTGGTTTTTGCATATACAAGAGAGTCAGTTCTCAGTATGATGTTAGCATCCTATGTCACATAGCACGTCCAATTGTCTATCTACCTACGACAACGTTGCAGGCCTGATCAGCGGCGGCGTGTCCTCCCGCCTCCCGGTCATGGTCGGCGTCCTCGCTCTCATCATCCGAATAGGCAAACCTGCCGAGAATGCGTATGAGCTATTTTTATTTGTTCGGAGAGTCAATGTGGGCCTACACATGGTTTGGGCCAGGAAAGGCATTCAAATACGGACGCTCGGGGAGTTTGAACGGCCAGAGCATCCTGTGTTTTGTTTAGTACCACATCGCCGGTTTTGAGTTAGGGATTTGAGTTAGGGAAACAGGAGGCTTGCAATAAAAAGAGACCTGGGGCTCCGAACCAACTCATACCTTTCTCGGCCTTTTGGCTAAGATCAAGTGTAGTATCTGTTCTTATCAGTTTAATATCTGATACGTGGACCATGTGTCCACTTTGATATTAAATTTATTTTTTATGTGGAGGCTCTGCCGCAATGGCTTGCCATTGATGCCCTTAAGCGTCGCTCAGGTGTTAGCACTATAGCTAGAGCTTGGCACACCCCTACTAAAGCTCAAATCAAATATTTTAAATTTGCGGAAAATCTATCTCAATTTGATTCAAATACTTTAAATTTGTGGCAAGATAGATGAAAATGGAAGTCCCATAGTCCGGGTAGTTATGCATGGAAATCACAAGAACATTTCGTATATCCTAACTACCTTACTTTATAACATAGTCTATCATTTTATTGGAAATTATCAAGATATTTATGAGAAAAACATAGAACAATTAATAAATTTGAGATGCAAGATTATGTCAGATTTTAGGTGGTATAAAGATACATTCTTATCAAAATTATACACTCTACCTGATCCTAATCAAGATTTTTGGAAGAAAAAATATATATATCTGGGTTACCACCTTTATTTGTTGAAAAGGTTAGAAATTCTTTAAGAAAAGAAGAGGAAGGAAGTATAAACTATCAATACCTAGATATAGGCAAAATCACCCAAAAGATACAATTGGTAGGAGCTGAACTGTGTAATGATCTTAAGATTAAAGACCAGCTTAAAAAACAAAAGGTCATTGGGAAAAAGGAAATGGGAGATTTTTGCTATCAATTTGGATTCCAAGATCCACATGAAAGAAAGGATAAAATAAAGTATGCTAAAAGATTTAGGAAAAATCATGATAACAACAAAAAAGAAGCATACTATATTAAGAGAAAGCGACATAGAAAACTGCCTAAAAAAGAAAATAAACCAAGGGAAATTGTATGCTACAAATGTGGTTTAAAAGGTCATATAGCAAGCAAATGCTTTAAGTCTAAAGTCAAAAAGGAAATCCAAGCCCTGCTAGAATCTGAGTCTGAAGATATTAAAGAAAAATTAGGAGAAATCCTAAACCATATTGACAATGAGTCTAGCTCTAGAAATGAAGAAAATTCTAAAATAAATCTTTGCGAAAATAGCAAATGCTCTTGCTGCGAGCAAGACATCTATGAGGATGGCTCAAAAGAAAGTATTCTAGTCCTCACATATCTAGAACAATTTGTTTTGGACACTTTCGATACAGTGCAAGATCCAAAAGAAAGAGAAGTCATTTTAGAAAGATTCTTATGAAGAATCAAAACCAACAAAGATAAGACAGTAAGAGATATCCAACGTAAAGGGTATTTCTCCATAGATGAACTCTTTCAAAGAGTTGAAAGCATAAAAGGATGAACAAAAAGCTAGATCTAAATGACCTCCTTCAGAAACAAAACTGTATAAAGGAAAAACTTCGAGATCTTAGAAATTAAAGAAAAAGCATGTAACATCCCAGTTTTGGGCTTGTGCTTCACATGTAAGAAAATGAGTAGAAATTAAAACTTTTTCTTACATCTTGTATTTCCTGTTTGTACTGAACAATTATTGTACAAGAAGTTATGGAAATACAAAGTCACAAGTCTTTTGACCCAAATCTTGAGCTTTCAAAAACAATCTTGTCAAACCTCTCGATCACCTCCTGGAAATATTTTTCCTGAGTTCTTGGGATGGTATGTGACCCCTCTGAAAAATTTCACAATTTTTAGGAATTGTTTGAATACTTTTGGGGGTCAGTCAAACCTACTCAAGTTCTGGTCAAACTGGGGACCAGCACCTTGTGGAATTTTTGGAGGAAAATATATAGCACAAAAACCTCTGAAAATTTTATACATGGTCAATAACTCAGCTAGCAAGCTCCTGTAAAAATTTCATAATTTTTGGAGTGAGTTTGCTATCTCAATCAAATCCTCAGACTCCAAATCAGCTTGAAAACTCGGTTTAGGTCCGAGTCGACTGCTCGAGTCGGACCCGAGTCCGACCCAGCTTTTGGTTTCGGTCGAGCCAGCCGCTAGACCTCCTCGGGCTCGCGCCACTCGGGCGTCAGCGGTGGGTGGTCCAGGCCGTTGGATTCTCATCCAATGCTCCCGACCTCCCCGCTGCTCCACTAAGCATTGGAGCACCCTCAGCCGAGTGATGTTGATCCTGCGGTCACGACCTCCCCCTAAACCTCCTCACCCGCAAAGACCTCCCCACCTCGGCTGATCTGGGACGTCCAGGACCACCCCATGCAAATCGGGATCGTCCAGGACCTCTCCCTCAGCCCTGTTCTTCTCCCTCACGACCTCCTGGAGGTCTGGTCGTCATGATTTTCACGCGCCCGTGCGTGTGTCAGGGTCAGAGTTGTTGGGAGCAGGGTGCTGTCACTTTTTGGTCCTTCCCAACGTCTCTTTCTGCCATGCATTAAATGTGTCAGGAGCCTAGCCCTAGAAGTCTTCCCCTACCTACCTGCTCTTGTCAAATCTAGCAAGTTCATGGCAGGAGCATGGACTTTGTTCACAGTGGGGCTTGTCCATACCCTTGTCCGAGCTCCCGCTTTGTTTAGCTCAAGGCCCTCCTCAATATCATTTTCCCACTCTTGGTTGTCGCTTGAACTCCCTGGTTGTGAGTGTGAGCCCCAAACTCAAACACCTAAGAGCACCACCTCCTCGCCTCCATTGTCGACTTTGAAGCTCCTTGAAGACCTCCGAGCTCTAGTGGTTCTTTATTGCCTTTTGGTCATCACCTTGCTCTCTTGGTCAACTCAAGTCTCCCTAACTTGTTTTGTTTAACCTTCACAGAGGTGGACACCGGGAGCTTGTTTTCGGAGCCGTGCTGGTCGTCTTCCCCAACTCCGGCGAGCACCACCGTCACCAGAGCTCCGCGACCTTTCTTGGACCTCCTTCATTCCCAGGTTAGTACTTAGTGTTGGAAACCCGGTCGTTTTGAACCTCGTTAGCTTTTCATTTTGTCGCATTTAGTCTCCTAGCCTATCTCCGGCTCGCCGGCGTTCAAGGCCGTCACCGCCGTCGAGAGTGTCCCTAGTAGGTCCGCGGCGTTTTGTGAGTGTAATGGTGACCTTGGTCGGCGCCGACGAGGTCCCCATCGCCGGCGGTGAGCTCGTTTAGACGCTCGGGCTTTTGTCGCGTAAGGTTCGGACAGCCCCTGTAGCCAATGATCGGCTGTCGGAATCGTGGAGGCCTCTCGCTGCGAGTGGGCCTCCTCCTCCTGTTGTCGTACAGCAAAAACCCCGCCCAGACCTCCCCGATCGACCTCCTAGAGTGATCCGCACCGTTTAAAACCTCTCCGAGTTAAAACTTAGCCGGCAGATCACTTCCCGTATTTCCGCTAGGACCTCCCTCCTCAGGACCCCCCTCCCGCATTAATCATGACCGTCTAAGACCACCCCCAGGCTAGATCTGAGCCGTAGAGCCGTTTCCGACAAAATCGCTAAGTCCCAGTCCTCCTAGAGCATTCTCCGCCGTTAAAAGACCTCCTACGATTAGCTCTTAGCCGTTAGATCCTGGTCCGCGAAAACTCTTAGTGCCAGGACCTCCCCTTGGGTTGATCCTAACCGTCTAGGACCACCCCGGTTAAATCCTAGCCGCTAGAACCACTCCTGCGCAAAGGACCTCCTCTTGGTCATTTTGCCAAAACCACCTCGACCTCCACCGAGGTCCTCTTTGCAAAAGACCTCCTCGGTCATTTTGCAAAGACCACCTCGGTCCTCTTTGTAAAAGCCACCCGGCCTTTTACAAAGAAAACCCCGCCAGACCTCTTAGGCTCAATCCTAGCCGCTCACGACCTCCCGGAGTTAGATCGAGCGTTAGATCTCCTTTGCAAAATCCTTAGTCTCAGGACCTCCTCCGCGTCGATCCGAACCGCTCAGACCTCCTAGGCCTTATCTCGAGCCGCCCGCATCTCCTCCCGTTAAAACCCCGTCACTTAGGACCTCCCGAGTAGATCTTGGCCGCCCAAGACCTCCTCGGTTGAATCCCACCGATCAGGACCTCCTCGCTTGATCTTGATCGCCTGACCTCCTCACTTGATCGTGTCCGCAAAGACCTCCTCCGGAGATCTAGACCGCTGAAGACCTCCTCGTGAGATCTTAGCCGTCCGACCTCCCTCCGTAGGTTTACCTTAGGACCTCCCTAGTGCTCGGGACCGCCAGATCTCGATCCGACGGCCACGACTCTCCGTTAGCGCGAGACCTCCTTTGCGTGCGCTGTGCATGCACTGGTCGTGGTCGTTGGATCAGATCTCAACGGTCCAGACCTCCCCAGTGCGGGAGGAGGTCTTTTGTGAGCTGTGCTTCGAGGTCCGTGGTCGTGCGATGAAGGATCGACGGCCCACGACCTCTCCTTTGTCTTCCAGTTCAATTGGATCTCCCGAGAGCTCAAATTTTCTAAGTCTTTTGATGTTTCAAATTTCAAAAGTGTTTAACTTTGTCATTTTAGCCTCTTTTTGAATGATTCCAGTTATTGTAGCTCTATTAGAGTATGAACTTTAATTTGAGAATGGATTTAGGCACTGTTATGTAGTAGAAAATGATAGAAACTGCAAGAACTTGTTTAATATGAAATGGTTGTTTAGAAATTCATTGAAAATTTGTAAAATGCATAACTTATTCTCTGTAACTCCAAACTGAGCAAACTAAGTTTTGTTAAAACCCACTAGGAATGTACTGTAATATAGAATAGGTCTTCATATGATCCTGGCCACTGAAATTAATGATTCACTAGTTCTAGAACTTAGAAAAATCATAACTAATTCTTTATAACTCCAAATTGTGCAAACTCAGTTTTGCTGTTGTTAGGATAACCATATCTACCTACCATAAAAATTTCAAGTTCCAGATCATTCTAGAAATTTTCGCCATGAACAGTAGCCGTTATTAATTTAATTAGGATTTTTCAGGCTGAGAGAACTTAGTTTAGCCATAACTTTTTCATGCTAAGTCCAAATGAAGTGATTCTTGTTTCTAAAATTGTGTAAAATCAACCTCTAGCTGCTGTAGAAATTTCATTGGATTTAGATGTTCTTTGCTATTGAGTTCCTTTTGGTGTTCTTCGTTCTTATCGGTTTTTATCGTCTTTTCGCGTTAGGTTCCGAAGAATTTATTGAACCTGAGCACTCCCCTCTGCAGCAAGACACATCCCAGCAAGGCAAGCAGTTTGATCATGTTAATCCCAGTATTTTAAGTATTTATGTTGTTTACAACTTCTATGTATGCATTGCTATCTTGTTTTAACCATTGTCGATAGTTGGCCTAGTAGATGCATTTCCTTAGACAAATGATTATCCTTTACTACCATGAGCCTAGGTTATTGCTGTGATTTAGAGCTCGTTGGATGAGCTCTTGTCACTTAGTAGTTTGCGAACTAATTGCTTAGCCATGCTTAGCTTCCGGTAGAAATGGGCGGTTATCGACTTGTCGATAACCTTGATCACATAAAACTTATTATGATTTATGATTTCAGCCTTGTGCCATGTCTACTTTTGAAAACTAAAACTGAAAAATGAAATGATTTAGACTTGGGCACAATGGTAAGCTGGTGTGATTTTTGGGTGTGACTGGAATGGTGTCCGAGTCAATTAAGGACCGAACATCTTGTGAGTACCTGTTATCCAGGCAATTTGTGCGTGCTAACCACACTAGAGGGTATGGGACCTCTCTTGACTTAGTACTTTGGCGTGTATTGGCTTCGGGTCGCAGGGAGCCGCAGGAGGGATGGTGCTGGGAGCATTGTAGTGTCCGAAAGGCTTCCCCCGTGATGGCTGGTTGTCTTTCGGCTTGCAATGTAAGCGTATGGATTCCGATCCATACGAGCGGCTCGTGGTCAATGCACAATATTGGAAAGTGTCTCGTAGGACTTAGCCGTGCCGGCATACCTTCGGTAGTGTGCTTTTGGCTTAAAGGCGATCCAAGTGTGGGTACATTGGTACACCCCCGCAGGTTAAAACTATTCGAATAGCCTCGTCTAGGTTATGGACACGCTTGGGTAAGCTTTCAAGAGTTAGACTACAACCTTTAATTAAAACTTGATGGGTGGTAACGAATCGTGATTCGTGCTATGTTGTGGTGGCTATTGGGATAGTCACTTCTAGGTGGTTACTTGTATTTATCATTATTTTTCTGTTACTTTCAACATTAAAATTTATTTGTAAACTTGCTTCCAAATGTATTACATTATTGCAACTAAAGTTGGCTTTGTGCAAAATGAGACATATAACCTCCACTTAAATGAGCTCGCATGTAGTTTATGAACAGTCCGCTATTCCACACGCCAAGATTATGAAAGTACCGTTGTGTACTCGATTATCTTGCTTAAATGTATTTGTTGCGAGAGAAGAGGGTGAGCTCGATGGGCCTCACTTTTGTGAGTCAGTGTTGTGGTAGCTTATGGGCGACTAGCTTAGCGGCCCTGGTCGGTTGCCTTGTGGGTTGTGTGGCTAACCTGGCCGACTTTTGTTCTAGCCATCTTATGGCACCTTTTGCTTCCATTGTCATTCTTGTTTATTGTTCTATTTGGCCGGTCGGCTCTTTTGTAATAACTTACTTTATGTATGTCCTTTTCTAGACTTGTTAATGTAAGTTGTATGGAAATGATGTGTAATTTTGTGATGATGTGCATATGCTGCAATTCTGGGAAGCATATGTCCATTGAGGCTTAGAATGTTTAATTAGTAATGCTAGAACCATTTGGAGGTTAAGTGTTACTAGTTAAATATTCCGGGTCCTCACAAAGCAGAAACCCAAAGTGAATCTGAAGAAGAAACAATTCCGCAAAATAATCAAGAAGAAGCCGTGAGCTCCATAGAAACCTATTTTAAACAAAAATGGTATGTAGATGTCACATACAAATTCATTGATGGTTACCACTTCAAATACAAAACTTCAATTGACTCAGGAGCAGATGTGAATTGTATTCTAGAAGGAATCATTACCTTTAAATATTTTGAAAAACCCACTCATAAAATTCATGGTGCCGATGGAAACCCTTTTCAAATTAAACTATAAAATTCCTGAGGTACATATCTGTATTTTTGGTGTTTGCATTAAGACCTCCTTTTTGCTTGTTAAGAATCTAAAACAAGGAGTCATTCTAGGAACACCATTCTTATCTATGATTCGTCCTTTCCTTATCACCAAAGATAGCATTCAATTCAAAATCAAGGACAAAGAAGTAGAATTGAAATTTTGCTCTAAACCTGAAGAAGTTTTACTGAGTCAACTTATATAAATTTTTAAGGCAAAGAGAATTTTATCAATGAAATATCTAATAAAGGATTTTTAACTATGAATCAAAATCTTAGCAACACAAATGAGTTGCAGCAAGCTATCACAAAATTTGGCCACTTCACAAACCTATTGGCTAATAAACCAAGTCATGAACGAACCTACATGCAAAATAGTCAGCCATATGGTTTCCTTTCTAGCTTTGCCAAAATTCTAAAGGCTACCTATTCTTGTCTCCTTAGGTTGGTACCTATAATAGAAACATCATTTAAAAAGACAAGATACTGGTTGAGCCATGCTTATTATGGGATGCACTATATAGTATTATATTTTATTCACCTCAATTTATTGGTTGAAAGAAACAGGATCCTTCATAAAAAAAGGCATTCAACATCATATGAGCAAGATACTATATGAAGGACCATTTTATGATTACAAACTAACCCAGCTAGCCATCTCCTTATTATATTACAGAAAAATGACGGCCCAATTGAGGTATGAATGGGTTACACAAATGAGCTCTTGGAAATTGCCCCAATTATGGGAGGGAATCCAGCGCTTCAATCATAATTTTCCAAAGAACAGAATTACAACAAGGCTTGCTCAATTTACTTTGGCAAGCGAAGAGTAAAAAAGAAAAGGCTCATGCTTTGAATGGGTTGGCTTACTATCTCAATCATATGCCCAAAGACAAAGGGGTTCCTGGATCAAGATTTTCAGATATTCTTCCAAAGAAGGAAAGATGATCTTCAAAAATATTAAATATGAGTGCCGGATCTTCAGGCAATTCAGACATATTGGATCTGGGTACCAGGTCTCCGGAATCATAAAAAATATCAGGTCTAAATATCAGACCATCAAATGATTCGAAGATATTGGGTCTCGGTATGAGATCACCAAAATATTCAAAAGTGTTGGGTCTGGATGTCATATCACCAGACAATTCAAAAATATCAAGCTTGAATAACGAGTCACTATCAAGTGATTCAAAGATATTGGATCTCGGTATGAGATTACCATATTATTAAAAAAAATATTAAATCTAGATGCTAGATCACCGGATAACTCAAAAGTTTTGAGTAACAACCCACCAAAAAGTGGTTCCACTCTCGAACCAATATATGCATCCACTACAATTACATCTCCAGCTTGCATAGATATAAGAAAATTACTCATGGTATTTCCACATATTAGACCTATTGCATCATCAACCTGTGAGGACCCCCGAGATCGGATCTGTATCAAGCTAAGTGGTTACGCCGTAAACGCAACACTTAACGTGAGACGAACACGATTCCGAGTGACCCGGATATGTGTCACATGCTAGCTCCCAAGGATCAGTGGCTAACATGCACATATCCTAGTACACAACATTGCAATCACATCCATACACAATGTACAAGAATAAAAGAATCAATTACAACATCATTTAGATAGAACCTTATGGTCCCAATTTTATATAAGAGGACCAATCGGCCAAATCTAAATAACAAAAACATAAATAAATCGCAGCGGAAGATAAACTTAAAATAAAAAGGGAATAACCGAGTTGGTATGCCCATAATCCCACAAGCAACCAACTGAAGTTAAAGCCGTTGCACCCGTCGTTCTCACCTGAACAAATAGACACTGTTAGAGTACAAAGTTGTACTCGCGAGACTTTCAAAAGAAATAAAGATGCATGTAAGTATCAAAGAAAGGCTACTAAACTAGTCAATTTTTGGCATAAAGCAAGTTTTTCATTTAGATAAACAATATTGATTCAAATTGCCATTTGTAAAACATTTAGAAAATATTTTATGATAGTAAGTAATGATCAACAATGGTATAATCTCCAAGTATAAACAACACACGAACATCCCATTCGTGGCACAATTCATTCCTCAACAATTTTAACGCGCGAACTACGCGTTCATGAAGTCATTTCAGATTTGAACAAACTAACACAATGACATAACATTCCCAATCATAACCCGAACTTAATTTCCCAAAAGCTAACTATGCATGCTTTCCCACAAGTGATGTCCATAACCTAGGACGAGGCTATTCGAATAAATTTTAGTTCTCTGCAGAGTTGTACAGCTTTACCTACACGATATGAATACCTTATACTGTCGCCATGCACTCTTCCGAAGGAGTGTGACTAAGATATCATAACGAGGCCTTTACAATGCCATGTCCTAACTATCAACCCACCCGAGGAACAGAAAACCCCATGGGAGAATAAGAATCTCCTGACCACAGGTGAACTCCGTTGTGTAAGTAAATCCATTTTCAAACAAGAGACCCTTAAGAGCAAGTAAGACAAAACTTAACATGCCCCTACCAGATTGACAAGAGAACAATTTTTAAAAAAAATAACAATAACAATTGTCAACCTGATTGTGTTCTGATAGCTAACACATAGCAAATTATTCAGCCAAGCCATCGCCCATAAACCCGGCGTGTGGTTGTACGTAAGACTTGGTTCATCACACCACATACCGGTCCTCATATACCCAGACGGGGCTACACAAATCCGGGACCACCCCTTCATCACCCTACCACCCGTCCAAGTCCAACACACAGCAATAACCCACCTAACAAGTCACAATAACCAGATTCGAAAATCTGGAAACAATCCTCAATATCAATATAATTCAATCCATATAATCCTCAAATTTCATCAAGATTCAATTCAATCCACCGGCCGATGGACTAGCTCCATCAACCGCTTTCGGCTACAACTATTAGCATGGCTAAGCATCGTTCTACAAACTAGCAAACAACCCCATATAACATATAACCTTAGTCATTCAAGGTAAAAGGGTAATCAACATTCAAAGGAGGGCTAATGCAGCAATTAGGAGATTAACTACTTCTACCCATGAACATACATTTCAAAATAGCATGCAATTGCGGTAATTAAACTCACACAAAACTTTTAAAAACCACTGGGAGCAATATGCTCAAGAGGAGGGTGCTCGCACCTTTGCTGGTACCACTTATTCAACCTCAGGTTACACTCATGAATACGTTTGTATCGTCGAGAAATCCAACAAAGACCAATATTGCAATAATGCCAATAAAGTGGAAAAAATCCAAAACATTCAAAATTACAATAAATTCACACAGTAGGTAGAGTAATATTTTAGGTGAATTTAGGTGAAATTCTTAGTTCAATTGGAGCTCATATGAATTTTCCAGGAATTTATCAAGGTTTAAGTCTTTAATGTATAATTAATTTAATTAACAAAATTTCCTGTAACAGAACCATAACTCAAACATATTCCAATTTAAAGCACTTTAAAAATGAGAACCAACAAAGTTGGTTTCATTCAATTTGAAGTTAAAGTGAATTAGTTATAAATTTTATTCTAAGGAGGGGCTACAATATTCTCAATCTCTATTTGCTTTATTAGCTTTTACTAATCAACCCATGGACTTATTGCTACTAATGCTATTGTCATAATCAAGGCATAATGTTACTGTCATACATATAATCTAACTCTTTTAGATTTAATTACTAAGAGCTAGTCACTAAGAAATTGTACTTACATATCTTTGTACTTAACAAGGTTCTAGCTCCTTGCTTGATTTAAATAACAAAAGTTGGTTGTCAGGTAGGATTGCTAGTGCTAGCTTAAGAGCTAATTGAATCAATAACTACCTAAGTACTAGTATTAGAATTGACAGAAACTTACTGTCAATACCAATTGCCCTCTAATTTCTTAAACAGTTAACTGATAAGAAAAAGTTTACTAACCACCTTAATAACTATTCCAATGCATTAGAACTGTTATAAGCCAATGACCAAAACTGATCTTATATTCTCATATTTAAATACTAGAATTAATCGTGCTATTAACCTACTGCCAAATCTTATATTCTCATATTTGACTACTACCACTAGAAAATAAATGTTCAACTGACCAAATGACTCAAGAACATTTCTAACTGCTGCTATACATTGACAAAAGTCTGTTGACAACCAAAAAAAATTCATGCTACTGTTCAGGTAACCTACAACAGAACATTTCTCTGAACTAAGTGCTAAGTGTTACTAGCTACTTCCTTCAGACAACAAAATTTCAGATTTGGCTATTTCTGTTAGGTAATTGCAAACTAACTAATTGAATTAAACTCTAACTACTAGGGTTAGCCATGTTATTAACCCTACTGACAAAATAACTTGTCACCCAATAGCTTCTCTTATCCTTTTATTCTCTTGAAGTAGTTTCTCGATTTAATGTCAGTAAAGCAAAACTTATAGATAATTCATACTTCAAATTTTTGTTAACTCTTTTGAGCGGTTCAACAACAATCACAAGATGGTTAGCATTTTAACCTCTCACTAATTTCAGATTTCCACATAACACACTACTCTGCTCATACAACCGACAAATGAAGTGCCCTCGAACTACAAAAGGTGCTAACTAAAATTTCTCCAAACTTCAAACTTCACAAAGATTAATGCATTGGAGTGGACTAATGGACAAAGAAAGAGATTGTTACCCTTACAAGTGGGTTCCAAGTTTTTAGTGACAGAGGGTCATGAACAGAGACAAGAGAGAGGTCGCGCAGGGAGGTCCAGGGCGGCTCGGGCGTGGTTCGTCACCGGCGGGGAAGCGGCGGCGTGGCGGAGGTGACCACAAAAACGGAATGCCCGGGGAACAAGGAGGCTAGGTTTGGCGGCCGTGGTGCTCGGGCTGCACTGTGTAGGCGCGACCAAGGTGAGCGGCGGTTGGCCGTGGGGGTGACAAGGCGCGGCGGCGCCAGAGAGGATTAGGGGAAGATTTAGTGGAAGCACGAGCTAGAGGGAGGAGAGTGGGTCTTACCGAAGTGCTCGGAGGGAGCTAAGGTGACCAGAGGTGGGCTGACGGTAGGAGCCGGCGGCGGCGCGGCGAGGGCGTCGTGGAGGCAGCAGCCGGGTGGCAGAGAGCTCCAGTAGGGATGGTAGAGTAGGCCGCGGTGGTGCTCCGGGCGTGCAGAATCGACACGGGGCTCGCCGGGGATGGTGCTGTGGTGCAGGAGGCACTTAAGGCCGGGGTCGAGGAAGACAGAGGCTGCGATGGCGATTTCCTGCACCAAAGACCAATTAACTTGGTGGGGGAACTGAGTGAAGCGAGGGGAAACTCCCAGACATGATGCATAGGCCAAAAGCTCACCGGAGCACGTAGATGACGAAGATGTCTACGACGGTGGAGCTCTGGCCACGCTCTGGAGTCGGAGATGACATAATCGCGTTCCGAGAGCTACAACGCGAAGGAGGAGCCCAGGTCAGCAAAAATGGAGACGACAGAGAGATTAAACTACGAGGGACAAAGAAACGAGGAACCTACCCGAGAGCAACGGCGGCTAGAACATCCTCCTCTTCCTCCGCCGGGAAGAGAAGTGGGCACAAAGGAGAAACAGTGGGGGGCTTTTGAGCGTGGAGAGGACGGAGGAAATTAGGCAACGTGAGCAGGCGGAGCTTGGGGACTGGCTGTCGAGGGCGGTGGAGGGAACGTCGTGAACAGAGCGGGCAGCATGCGACGAGCGCGTGGCAAAAAGCTCCCGAGGCGCGCCTGCCCGTGGTGGAAGAAGGCGCTGGCACAGCGGGGCCCGCTGGTCGGAGACACCAGGCGCGAGCGGTTTGAGTCAAGCCGAGTGGAAGCAATGCGGTTGGGTCAGAATAGCGAATGGCTCAGGTCGGATGAACAGTGTTGAGCCCGAAGTTTGAAATCAGGTTTGACCAAATAAGAAGGAGATTTGACCGATGCTTCAAAAATGGAAATGAAATTCTATAAATTCGGAAATAATTCAGGGGTGTTCCTGGAACATCCTAGTACTTAAATAAAATTTTAAGACCCACTGTTCATCCTTTATTTGCTTATTTTAAATTCAAACCTACAATAGGTTATTGAATAGAGTTTGAATTCTCTGGGGATTGAAATTTGTTTCAAAAATTTGGTAAAAATTAAATTTATTCATGATAATTATTATAGTATTTGAATAAATTATTTCTAGATGATGATTAAATGTTTTTGTTCCTGTTTTTATTTGGAGTAAAAATTTGAAGTGTGTGTTTAATCTTTGGTTTGATAATTTCCAAGTGCAACAACTTATGCAAATGATTCCAAAATATCATGCATGCTGATAATATGCATACTATATCCCATTAGTTAGTTTGGGGATGTTACAATCCTCCCCCCTTACAAAAGATCTCGACCCCGAGATCGGTAAGGTGGAAGTTGGATAGGAAGGTTCTAAAAGAAAAACACAACATCCGTTGTCTTGATTTCCTTCAAAGATAGTGCTAAGATATCTTTCAAAGGTAGAACTAAGATAACCTAACAAGGTTACAAGGAATTTCTATTACATTTTCCTTCCCATTGCTTTGTTTAACCTTTCCTTTCTTGATTCGAAGACACTTCATGTAGAAGGAAAAGTTCTGGATACTCGGTTCGCATTTTGTCTTCATGCTCTCAAGTTGCTTCATCTTCAGTATGGTTGCTCCACTGAACCTTCAAGAATTTGATGACGCGATTCCTTGTCTTGCGCTCTATTTCTTCAAGGATGCGAATCGGGTGCTCCTGATAAGATAGATCGGGTTGCAAGTCGAGGTCTTCTAAATTAGTCGCTTCGGTAGGGACTCGAAGACATTTCTTCAGTTGAGATACATGGAATACATTGTGCACATCAGAAAGTGATGGTGGTAGCTCCAACTGATAAGCCACCGATCCTCGCGTTGTTAGAATTCAGAAAGGACCGATGTAGCGAGGCGCCAACTTGCCTTTGACTTGAAAGCATTGCATTCCTTTCATTGAAGAGACTTTAAGGTAAACATGATCGTCCACCTCAAATCTCAACTCACGACGACGACGGTCGGCATAAGACTTTTGACGAGATTGAGCCGTCCGTAGTCTCTCCCGAATCATACGAACTTGCTCTTCGGCTTCATTTATCATGTCTGGTCCAAAGAATTGTCTCTCCCCGGACTCGGACCAGTAGAGTGGTGTCCTACACCTTCTCCTATAAAGCACTTCAAAAGGTGACATTTGGAGGCTTACTTGATAACTATTGTTATAAGAAAATTCCGTGAACGGCAAGCATTTATCCCATTTCTTGCCATAGGATAGCACACAAGCTCTCAACATATCCTCCAAAATCTGATTCACCCTCTCGGTTTGACCGTCGGTTTGGGGGTGGTAAGCGGTGCTAAAGGATAGTTGAGTTCCCATTGCTTCATGGAAGCAATTTCAGAAATGCGAGGTGAATTGAGTGCCTCGATCTGAAACAATTATCTTCAGCACACCATGGAGGCATACAATTCTAGAGATGTACAACTCCGCCAATTGATTTCCTGAATAGGTGGCCTTGACGGGGAGAAAATGAGCAACTTTTGACAAACGGTCGACAATCACCCATATGGAGTCATAACCTTGCTGAGTCTTAGGAAGTCCGGTGATGAAATCCATCCCAATTTCATTCCATTTCCATTCGGGAACGGGGAGGGGTTGAAGCATACCCGCTGGCCGCTGGTGCTCGGCCTTCACCCGTTGACATACATCACACTCGGCAACAAAACGTGCAATCTCACGCTTCATCCGAGTCCACCACAATTTTTGCTTCAAGTCTTGATACATCTTGGAGCTTCCTGGATGGATGGAGAAAGGAGAGTCATGGGCTTCATGAAGGATTAAATCTTTAAGCTTCGCATCATTTGGCACAACCAAACGCTTTCTGAACCACAAAACACCTTGGTGGTCCTCGACAAAACACTTGGCTTTGCCGGCCTTCATTTTCTGCTTGATTCTCTCCATACCCTTGTCATTCTTCTGGGCCATCATGATCTGGTGGTCCTCAAGGGTAGGTTTCACTTCTAAGGCAGCGAGAAAACCTTCGCTAACCATCTCCAAGTTGAGCCGTTGAAATTCAGTGCATAAAGCTTCCGTTTCGGGCCGAACCGAAATACAATTGCATTGAGATTTTCGGCTCAATGCATCGGCAACGACATTGGCTTTCCCTGGATGATAATGAACTCCCATATCATATTCCTTGATCAATTCAAGCCATTTTGCCTTAGGTTCAGATCGGCTTGAGTGAAGATATACTTCAAACTCTTGTGATCAGTGTAGACTTCGCAGCGATTGCCGATAAGAAAATGTCGCCATATCTTCAAAGCATGAACCACTGCTGCAAGCTCAAGGTCATGAGTGGGATAATTCACCTCATGAGGCCTCAATTGCCTTGATGCATACGCCACAACTCGGCCCTCTTGCATAAGAACACAACCAAGACCAAGGCGAGATGCATCGCAATAGATGTCGAAGCTTTTGTGGATATCCGGCAAAACTAGCACTGGAGCAGAAGTTAGACGATCCTTCAACATCTGAAAGCTTGCTTCACAATCCTCTGACCATTCATACTTCTTTTCTTTCTTCAACAACTGGGTCATTGGTCTTGCTATTTTTGAGAAATTCTCGATGAAGCGGCGATAATAGCCCGCAAGACCGAGGAAACTGCGGACTTCGGAGACAGACTTGGGCTGTCTCCAATTAAGCACATCTTAAACTTTGCTTGGATCCACAGCAACTCCTCCTTCGGATAGCACATGACCCAAAAAGGCGACTTCTTTTAGCCAAAACTCACATTTGCTGAATTTTGCATAGAGTCGATGTTCTCGAAGCTTGCCCAACACAAGACGGATGTGTTCTTCATGCTCACCTTCAGATTTGGAGTATATGAGAATGTCATCAATAAATACGACCACAAATTTATCCAAATACTCCATAAACACTGAGTTCATGAGATTCATGAACAAGGACGGTGCATTTGTCAAACCGAAGGACATGACGGTGTACTCGTATAAGCCATAACGAGTTGAGAAAGCCGTCTTGGGAATGACTTCAGATCTGATCCTAACTTGATGATAGCCCAGCTCAAGTCAATTTTGGAGAATACACGAGCACCGTTCATTTGGTCGAACAAATCATCGATCCGAGGGAGCGGATACTTGTTCTTGATGGTGACCTCATTCAACGGACGGTAGTCAACACACATCCGTAGACTGTGGTCCTTCTTCTTCACAAATATAGCTGGGCATCCCCAAGGTGAGGAGCTTGGCCTAATGAAACCCTTCTCTTGAAGTTATGTGAGTTGCTTGTTCAATTCAACCAACTCATTAGGCGGCATCCTATAAGGACGTTTCGATATTGGAGCAGTTTCGGGCTGCAGCTCGATCACGAATTCAATTTCTCGTGAGGGTGGCATGCCTGGTAGTTCCTCGGGAAAAACATCCGGGAACTCACATACCACTGGAACTTCACTCAAATCTGGCAACTCTTCGCCACTAAGGGTATAGAGATGAGGATGCTCCAATTTCGGCACCAATTCGACTTGAAGACCAAGAGGACTAGTAAGAGTGATAACCTTGCGAGCACAATCAATTTGACCATGGTTCTTGGATAGCCAATTCATCCCAAGAATAATATCCAAGCCCGCTGAATTTATCACAATAAGATTGGCCGAAAACTTCACCCCTTTGATCTCAATTTCAACTTCCCGACATTCATGAATGCTTCTCATTTCTGAACCCGGCGATTGAATCATCATAGGTGCAGGCATCAAGCTGAGTGAGATGTTATGGAGGGTAGAAAAATCTCTGGACATGAAAGAATGAGATGCTCCAGAGTCAAATAACACGGTGGCAGGAGTTGACTTGACTAGAAATGTGCCCAACACGACGTCGGGTGCTTCCTGCGCTTCCTCGGCGGTAACATGGTTGACATGGGCACGATTGGGGTTCTGAAAAATGACATCAGACCTCTGATCAAGGGATTCTTGAAGATCTTGACCTTGAATGGGAAAAGTTTGGCGCTTCTCCGAACAAAAATCCGCAAAATGGCCCGGATTGCCACAAGCGAAACAAGTAACTTGCTTGCCTTGATGGAGTCGGCTTCTAAACTTCTTTCTGGGCTGCCTTAGCTGGGTTTCTTGCTGAGGCAGTGGGAACACTTGCATAGGAGATACTGGAGATGCCAAGTCCTGAAAATCAGGAGGAGAGGGCTGCCAAGCATGCGGTTCTTGAAAACTGCAACTTGCTGAAATTTGTGCAACCTTCTTGCACTTTCGCGATTCTACAACCGCTTGCATTTTGTTCTCCACCATAATAGCCTTATTAACCAATTGTTGGAAGTAACGGAAATCATGTACAGCGAGTGCCAGCTGCATCACTTCAGTTAGCCCATTCAAGAACTGGTCTTGCTTCCTTGCATCGGTGGAGGCATCGTCTGGAGCATAACGAGCCAAACGATTGAACTCGCGGAGATACTCCAATACGGACTTGTTGTCTTGCTTCAGCGCGAGAAATTCACGCCTCTTGATACTCACGATGCTGGAGGGAACATGTGCCTCACGGAAAGCTATCCGGAACTCGTCCCATGATGGAACGGAACTGGCGGGCTGCATGGCGCAAAAATTGTCCCACCATGCAGATGCGGCCCCTTCGAGTTGATTTGAGGCGTATAAGACCTTCTCGTGGTCAGCACACTGAGCAATGATCAACTTTCGTTCAATGCTCCGAAGCCAATCATCGGCATCGAGAGGATCCTCTGAACAAGAGAACACAGGAGGCTTCGTGCTCAGAAAATCAGCAAATCGGGAGCCATAAAGATCGGCTTCTCCCACTGCCATTTGAGCACCAAGGGCATTGGCGGTGTTCTGAGCAATTTGCTGCAAGATGAGAGTCTGGTCTTGCTGACTCCGTTCCATCTGGATCAACACATCGGCCACAGACGGCTGAGGTAGAGTCACTTCTTCTTGTCGACCTACGTGCTGAAATTGCGGGTCGGGTGCTCTAGATTATGCCGTTGGGGATTCGGGGGTTGAGCATCGGTGATTTGAGAACCCATGGGCTGTGAGTCCTCCATTACTTCCGACGTCAAACAAGTTTTTCGACCCGACATCCTGTTGCCATACAACTTGTTAGCAACCGGTAAAAGAAACGAGGGAAAAACCGAAGGTAAGCAATTGATAGCAGGGAGTGACTTATCCTAGTATGAATGCATGATGAAAACACATTTATGCATCACAAAATGGGGTGACTAGAGCCCAGGTGTACAGCAGAAGATACAAATGAAAACACAGTTAGTCTTCCGACATAGTTGCGATCCAACCCGCCCGTAGGCGATGCACAACTACTTGGAACGAAAGAGAACAAATGGTCACCACAAAATCCAGCGTCTACAAGCTAAATAATATAATTAGAGGGTATAATATCTAAGGGTAAACCCTAGTTTATTCCTTAAATCGCAGCAAGGCATCGTCTTCTTGTTCTTCCATAATTGCTCTTCACCGGTGACTATTTAACGTTTCTAGTGTTGGAAGAGAGACGAGCATCGGGAAAAAATGATTTTGTACAAATCAAAAGAATAGTGAGGTAAGAAATTAGATGCTAGGATGGGTAAGAAACAAAGTAATTATATTACTAACATTTTCGCAAAACTTTTCATAGTTTGAAAATATTCTTTTGCAAATCAAAATCCTAATAACGTCCATTGCTATGGCTTTAACCTACAGTCAGTATGGCTCTGATACCAACGCTGTGAGGACCCCCGAGATCGGATCCGTATCAAGCTAAGAAGTTACGCCATAAATGCAACACTTAACGTGAGACGAACACGATTCCGAGTGACCCGGATATGTGTCACATGCTAGCTCCCAAGGATCAGTGGCTAACATGCACATATCCTAGTACACAACATTGCAATCACATCCATACACAATGTACAAGAATAAAAGAATCAATTACAACATCATTTAGATAGAACCTTATGGTCCCAATTTTACATAAGCGGGCCAATCGGCCAAATCTAAATAACAAAAACACAAATAAATCGCAGCGGAAGATAAACTTAAAATAAAAAGGGAATAACCGAGTTGGTATGCCCATAATCCCACAAGCAACCAATTGGAGTTAAAGCCGTTGCACCCGTCGTTCTCACCTGAACAAATAGACACTGTTAGAGTACAAAGTTGTACTCGCGAGACTTTCAAAAGAAATAAAGATGCATGTAAGTATCAAAGGAAGGCTACTAAACTAGTCAATTTTTGGCATAAAGCAAGTTTTTCATTTAGATAAACAATATTGATTCAAATTGCCATTTGTAAAACATTTAGAAAATATTTTATGATAGTAAGTAATGATCAACAATGGTATAATCTCCAAGTATAAACAACACACGAACATCCCATTCGTGGCACAATTCATTCCTCAACAATTTTAACGCGCGAACTACGCGTTCATGAAGTCATTTCAGATTTGAACAAACTAACACAATGACATAACATTCCCAATCATAACCCGAACTTAATTTCCCAAAAGCTAACTCTGCATGCTTTCCCACAAGTGATGTCCATAACCTAGAACGAGGCTATTCGAATAGATTTTAGTTCTCTGCAGAGTTGTACAGCTTTACCCACACGATATGAATACCTTATACTATCGCCATGCACTCTTCCGAAGGAGTGTGACTAAGATATCATAACGAGGCCTTTACAATGCCATGTCCTAACTATCAACCCACCCGAGGAACAGAAAACCCCATGGGAGACTAAGAATCTCCTGACCACAGGTGAACCCCGTTGTGTAAGTAAATCCCTTTTCAAACAAGAGACCCTTAAGAGCAAGTAAGACAAAACTTAACATGCCCCCACCAGATTGACAAGAGAACAATTAAAAAAAATAACAATAACAATTGTCAACCTGATTGTGTTCTGATAGCTAACACACAGCAAATTATTCAGCCAAGCCATCGTCTATAAACCCGACATGTGGTTGTACGTAAGACTTGGTTCATCACACCACATACCGGTCCTCATATACCTGACGGGCTACACGAACCGACCACCCTTCATCACCCTACCACCTGTCCAAGTCCAACACACAGCAATAACCCACCTAACAAGTCACAATAACCAGATTCAAAAATCTGGAAACAATCCTCAATATCAATATAATTCAATCCATATAATCCTCAAATTTCATCAAGATTCAATTCAATCCACCGGCCGATGGACTAGCTCCATCAACCGCTTTCGGCTACAACTATTAGCATGGCTAAGCATCGTTCTACAAACTAGCAAACAACCCCATATAACATATAACCTTAGTCATTCAAGGTAAAAGGGTAATCAACATTCAAAGGAGGGCTAATGCAGCAATTAGGAGATTAACTACTTCTACCCATGAACATACATTTCAAAATAGCATGCAATTGCGGTAATTAAACTCACACAAAACTTTTAAAAACCACTGGGAGCAATATGCTCAAGAGGAGGGTGCTCGCACCTTTGCTGGTACCACTTATTCAACCTCAGGTTACACTCATGAATACGTTTGTATCGTCGAGAAATCCAACAAAGACCAATATTGCAATAATGCCAATAAAGCTGGAAAAAAATCCAAAACATTCAAAATTACAATAAATTCACACAGTAGGTAGAGTAATATTTTAGGTGAATTTAGGTGAAATTCTTAGTTCAATTGGAGCTCATATGAATTTTCCAGGAATTTATCAAGGTTTAAGTCTTTAATGTATAATTAATTTAATTAACAAAATTTCCTGTAACAGAACCATAACTCAAACATATTCCAATTTAAAGCACTTTAAAAATGAGAACCAACAAAGTTGGTTTCATTCAATTTGAAGTTAAAGTGAATTAGTTATAAATTTTATTCTAAGGAGGGGCTACAATATTCTCAATCTCTATTTGCTTTATTAGCTTTTACTAATCAACCCATGGACTTATTGCTACTAATGCTATTGTCATAATCAAGGCATAATGTTATCACATACATATAATCTAACTCTTTTAGATTTAATTACTAAGAGCTAGTCACTAAGAAATTGTACTTACATATCTTTGTACTTAACAAGGTTCTAGCTCCTTGCTTGATTTAAATAACAAAGTTGGTTGTCGTAGGATTGCTAGTGCTAGCTTAAGAGCTAATTGAATCAATAACTACCTAAGTACTAGTATTAGAATTGATGAAACTTCATCACAATACCAATTGCCCTCTAATTTCTTAAACAGTTAATCGATAAGAAAAAGTTTACTAACCACCTTAATAACTATTCCAATGCATTAGAACCATATAAGCCAATGACCAAAACTGATCTTATATTCTCATATTTAAATACTAGAATTAATCGTGCTATTAACCTACTGCCAAATCTTATATTCTCATATTTGACTACTACCACTAGAAAATAAATGTTCAACTGACCAAATGACTCAAGAACATTTCTAACTGCTGCTATACATTGACAAAAGTCCGCTGACAACCAAAAAATTCATGCTATTGCTCGTAACCTACAATGTAACATTTCTCGAACTAAGTGCTAAGTGTTACTAGCTACTTCCTTCAGACAACAAAATTTCAGATTTGGCTATTTCTGTTAGGTAATTGCAAACTAACTAATTGAATTAAACTCTAACTACTAGGGTTAGCCATGTTATTAACCCTACTGACAAAATAACTTGTCACCCAATAGCTTCTCTTATCCTTTTATTCTCTTGAAGTAGTTTCTCTGATTTAATGTGCTGTAAAGCAAAACTTATAGATAATTCATACTTCAAATTTTTGTTAACTCTTTTGAGCGGTTCAACAACAGTCACAAGATGGTTAGCATTTTAACCTACTGCTAATTTCAGATTTCCACATAACACACTACTCTGTTCATACAACTGACAAATGAAGTGCCCTCTGAACTACAAAAGGTGCTAACTAAAATTTCTCCAAACTTCAAACTTCACAAAGATTAATGCATTGGAGTGGACTAATGGACAGCAAAGAGATTGTTACCCTTACAAGTGGGTTCCAAGTTTTTAGTGACAGAGGGTCATGAACAGAGACAACAGAGAGGGCTGTCGCAGGGGAGGTCCAGGGCGGCTCGGACGTGGTTCGTCACCGGCGGGGAAGCGGCGGCGTGGCGGAGGTGACCACAAAAACGGAATGCCCGGGGAACAAGGAGGCTAGGTTTGGTGGCCATGGTGCTTGGGCTGCACTGTAGCGGCGCGACCAAGGTGAGCGGCGGTTGGCCGTGGGGGTGACAAGGCGCGGCGGCGCCAGAGAGGATTAGGGGAAGATTTAGTGGAAGCACGAGCTAGAGGGAGGAGAGTGGGTCTTACCGAAGTGCTCGGAGGGAGCCGAGGTGACCAGAGGTGGGCTGACGGTAGGAGCCGGCGGCGGCGCGGCGAGGGCGTCGTGGAGGCAGCAGCCGGGTGGCGGAGAGCTCCAGTAGGGAAGGTAGAGTAGGCCGCGGTGGTGCTCCGGGCGTGCAGAATCGACACGGGGCTCGCCGGGGATGGTGCTGTGGTGCAGGAGGCACTTAAGGCCGGGGTCGAGGAAGACAGAGGCTGCGATGGCGATTTCCTGCACCAAAGACCAATTAACTTGCTGGGGGGAACTGAGTGAAGCGAGGGGAAACTCCCAGACATGATGCATAGGCCAAAAGCTCACCGGAGCACGTAGATGACGAAGATGTCTACGACGGTGGAGCTCTGGCCACGCTCTAGAGTCGGAGATGACACAATCGCGTTCCGAGAGCTACAACGCGAAGGAGGAGCCCAGGTCAGCAAAAATGGAGACGACAGAGAGATTAAACTACGAGGGACAAAGAAATGAGGAACCTACCCGAGAGCAATGGCGTCTAGAACATCCTCCTCTTCCTCGGCCGGGAAGAGAAGTGGGCACAAAGGAGAAACAGTGGGGGGGGCTTTTGAGCGTGGAGAGGACAGAGGAAATTAGGCGACGTGAGCATGCGGAGCTTGGGGACTGGCTGTCGAGGGCGGTGGAGGGAACGCCATGAACGGAGCGGGCAGCATGCGACGAGCACGTGGCAAAAAGCTCCCGCGCCGCGCCTGCTCGAGGTGGAAGAAGGCGCTGGCACAGTGGGGCCCGCTGGTCGGAGATACCAGGCGCGAGCGGTTTGAGTCGAGCCGAGTGGAAGCAATGCGGTTGGGTCAGAATAGCGAATGGCTCAGGTCGGATGAACAGTGTTGAGCCCGAAGTTTGAAATCAGGTTTGACCAAATAAGAAGGAGATTTGACCGAGGCTTCAAAAATGGAAATAAAATTCTATAAATTCGGAAATAATTCAGGGGTGTTCCTGGAATATCCTAGTACTTAAATAAATTTTTAAGACCCACTTTTCATCCTTTATTTGCTTATTTTAAATTCAAACCTACAATAGGTTATTGAATAGAGTTTGAATTCTCTGGGGGTTGAAATTTGTTTCAAAATTTTGGTAAAAATTATATTTATTCATGATAATTATTATAGTATTTGAATAAATTATTTCTAGATGATGATCAAATGTTTTTGTTCCTGTTTTTATTTGGAGTAAAAATTTGAAGTGTGTGTTTAATCTTTGGTTTGATAATTTCCAAGTGCAACAACTTATGCAAATGATTCCAAGATGTCATGCATGCTGATAATATGCATACTATATCCCATTAGTTAGTTTGGGGATGTTACACAACCCTAGAATGCATCAAAACAGAATATGGCATTGCTTGTAGCCACGAAAAATAGGTAAGAAGAGATAATTGTAGCCACAAAAACTAAGAGAGAATAGCCACGAAAGAACCCTTCAGCAATACTACTCGTGAAATCCTTATTTCCAAATTGAGTTTTAAAACCAAGCAAACGTTGTCTTGCCTAGGTCCGGACATTCTAGATCTGGTCTGGGAAAAATACCAAGAGAAACAAATGAGAGTATTCTCAGACCTCCAAGAATACTTCATTGACCTTTATGAGGGAAGAGGATTTAACCCCAGTATCAGAATTAATATTCATGCTTTTCCACTCCTCCACCTTGACGACCAGATGATTTTCCAGCCATACCACAACTATATAATACTGAAAGCAGAGATAGATCTCAAATTCTTCCAAGAACTTCAAACTCGAACCCACAAGTATATTTCTCTTCAGCGTGTCATAGACCAGGGTCTAGTCGATGCCATTTATGGCACACTAGATCAAATTCTTCAATCCGACCTTGGGGTCGCGATTAAAGAGGCATGCAAGATATTGGCGTTTTCCAGGGGAAGATACAAAATTATCTTCTATTCTACTCCTCCAAGGTTCACACCACCTATAAGACCCGCAATGCATGATATTTATATTCTCAAAGGCCGTTTCACCTTTATTAATAAAAGAAGAACTGGTGTCCTGACAGAAGATCAGAAAGAACTCTTCTCCCAGAACACCAATCGTGATAAGTGGCATTGGTTCAAAGAAGCTATGGAAATAGAGGAAAGCATTCATCTAGACACCACATACCAGATGGTTTTCCAGAATCAAATAATGAAAATATGGTGTGGTGGAAATAATGGTTTCCTACACAAAGGTGTTGGGCGCCTGATCAAACCAGATTATGGCGAAGGCACCGTAATCAGGAAAGAATATCGGCAGATACTAGATTGGTATGAATTACTACAACCAGATGAAATTGAAGGCACGATCTCTGCGCCACTGATAATAGAAGACGACAACGAATAATAATTATTCGCTACAAATCATCCCCGACAAGAAGAATAATTACAAGGACAATTTTGGAGTACTACCTACTATTTCATATGGAATCTCGACTATTGCAGATGGAATCTCAACTATTGCAGATGGAATCTGAACTATTGCAGATGGAATAAAGTTAGGTCAAAAGCGTCATCATGGGAATCTTTTCCCATGCTTATCCGGAAGGGTGGTGACCCCTATATAAGGGGCACGAAGCTAAGCTTGGAGGGCACGGCTGAACACCATCGCTCACAATGCACTTCCACTAACACTTCGCTTCATCACCTCCACTACCATCAAAACCTCCACTACCACTCCACTACTCATTGTAAATAAGTAGTAGTATCTTTCCTAAAAAAGACTCGATCCTACGAGTCAAAGTGTGTAAAGGTGTGCTAATATCTGTGTGGTTTGTATAACTAAGAACTTGTATCTAGTTTCTGGTGTACTACACAGAAGGATCCACCTTCTGTTTATCAAGGTATATGAATGAGCGCCAGAACGATTTCCTCCCTTATTCTCCGTATGTTCTAGTTTTACATTCTTCTATAATTATGTAACATATTTTGTTCTTACATCTTTTAGTTCTTTGTGTACTACATATGTTCTAAATTATGTTCATGTTCTTATTTACTATTCATCTGTTCTATTTATTGTTTGTATGTTTATGTTCTTTTGTACTATTTGTCATTTCTGTTATATTTCAATATTAATTATATATATAAAAAATCCTTCCAACCTGCATCTCTGTCCTTTATCCATACATCGAAGCCATTCTCCACCATACATTGAAGCGACTAGATCCCTGAGTCGCTACCTGGGTCCCTACTATATATATACACTTCTCTCTAGAGCTTGTAGCAACATGCTCCCTTTGTTGCTGCCCATTGGGTCACAAGTTTAATGTCCTGAACTTTTAGTGTTCGGTTGATGTCTTGCAGTTGCTACAGCGGAGCCATCTGCGGCTAGCCCGGGAGAACATGGCGCAGTGTGGGGGAAGGGTTCCTGACAGGGTGAGTTGGATCGTGGAAACCACATAGAATTTTGGGCGTGTCATGCGGCCATGATGGAATTTTAGGGGGAACCACGCCACTGTGGAGCTGCGCGTTCGAACCGAGTCGCACGGAAGCAGCGGCGGCGGCGGTGTGGTAGGCAAAGCCTCCTTCGGCCACGCCGCAACCGCGCACTGCACATGTGACTCAGTTTTTTCACACACGGCTGAGGCGACTGACCAGCGAAGTAGGGCTCGGCACGATGGATCGGAGGGGACTGCATTGGAGGCTGCAGTTCAGATCACGCGGCCCAGGCAAGGTAGGGCTTGCTAAGGATGTGTTGTTGACTACTTCCATTACTTGACTTAATGCGCCTGTACGCCATGCCGAGGTGGTGAGGCCCAATATCGCTTCGAACAACATTGGAAGCTTGCAACTACTACTGCGTTCGTGTGCGATGAGTCTCGAAACTCCAAATCTGCTCCCTCTTTGTCCAAATCAGGCGGCGTCGACATATCTCGAGATTGAGCTGCGGAGGCAATGTAGCTCCCATGGCCAGCACGCCTATGTGGTATTGCAGCGGAGCTGGTGCAGCCCACAAAGTAGAACAGAGGCGGCAGGCGACACCGTGAGCTAGATCTAGGTCCTTTTTGTTCCCTTGATTTAGATGAGGATTTTTCTTGAAAATAATTGTTGGAAACCATTATCATGCTGCAAAAAATAGGGTTATTCCTTCTACATTTGTATGGAAGCGATTCAAATGTTTGTTCTGTTCATTTGTGTTCTTGTATCGTGTGAATCTGTTTGTATTGTTCATCAATCATCATATTCTCAATTGTTCTATAAAATATTTCACTATATGGAGCTAAGTTGTAGGTAGTCTAAAGTTTTCTTTGGTTCTTGAAAACAAGATTCTTGCTTCATCAAGATTTCCTGGAAGCAAGTGAGTTGTTTATCACAAGTTTGAAATAGATAATGACTTTATCAGTGAATGAACAAGTGGTAACTTGTAACATTCCAAAAATGCCTAAATGCAAAAATATGGGATTTTTAAAACTTTTTGTATGTTTCTATTGTCGTTCTTGTAACACCCTGGCTATCCAGAAGCCAAAATGTTACCTAAAGAGTCTAACATACATCCACAATCATAAGAATTGAAGCAATAATCCAAGTTATAACGAATGGAAAGTGAATCGCTCATAAGGCATAAAAACACAAATAAAATCTGAACCTATGCAGGTCAAGTATCACAGCAGAAAATAAACATCCATGACCAAACAGAAGACATCATCCACATGACGCTCAATTATTACGGTTTATCTCTAAACAAATAAGGAATTCAACCAAGTTCTATTATTGAAACGGAATATGGTGATGTGTGTGTAGTGCATGTCTACTCCCTCCGATAGAATTATCATCAACGGCCACCTAAAACAAAACAACAAACAAGAGTGAGTGCGGGACTCAACAAGTACAACGAATACAAGAACACACTTCATGTAAAATTATGATACAAAGAAGTATCTCGAAAGAAAGAAGCTGTAATGCATGGATGCCATGAATTGATTGACTGCACTCGAGCTTATACCGGTATAGCAAGTGACACACCGTCGGTGTTCACTTAAACCCGTATTTATCAAATACGGGATCCAAAATACCGTATGAAGAACGTTTCATCGGTGTCAAAATCGCCCACATTGGAATGGTGGGACTTCACTTGCCCATACCGGAATTGATGGGACTTTAGACTCCACTCCGTGGAGCTCCACTCCGTGGACGGAACATGAACAAGAATGCATGAATAAATTTATGAACAATGGTTAATATCATCTCCACACATATGAAAGAGCGTACACAAAGAACATAATCATCATAATCTTCTTGTCTACCATAACCTCCACTCCGTGGACATTCCACTCCGTGGATAGCACATGAACATTAAGCGTCTCACATATCAATAAAACATCATACCAATCAACGAGCATCCGGGTTTACAAAACACACATAAGTCATTGTACTTGCCTTTAGCGTTGCGATGCGTTGGGAGGCAACGAAGAAGCCGCTAACCTTGGCGCCTCACCCCTACACCAAAGTTACTCAATAAGAACCAAGTCATCAAGACACTACTCGCATCGCCTAACTCATAACCCCAATCCCACCATCTAAAATATACCCGTTACTTTGAATTAAACCACATTCTAGCATAAAGTCTATACGGACAGCAGCGGTATAAATGGCATAACTTTTGATCTAAAACTCGAAAAGGGGTGTTCTCAGGTTTGATTGAAAGGTAATGAAATTATCTACAACAACCTAGTTGATGGAAACCTCGAATTCTATATGTATCAATTTCCACAAGACCCACAAACACTGTCTGTCAGAACTTCCGGCAATTCTGGACAGCAGCACGGAAAGTGCCATAACTTTTAATTGCCTACACCAAAATTTGCGTTCTTTATCAATATCAAAAGCTAAGACCAATGCATACAATAACCTAGTTGGGTGAAAGCCCGGAATTTTCCATTATCCCACTTATATTTTAAAAGGCAACTTGACAGCTCATTCTCGTCAGGATTCTGGACAACAGAGACGAAAACTATCATAACTTTTGATCCGTATGTCGGAATTCAGTGTTCTTGGCGGCCACCGAAAGCTAAGATCAATATCTACAAAACTCTAGCAGATGGACAACCCAAATTCGGCCTCTAAGATCACGAAATAGGCCACGCAACATTCGGGACAGAACTGAAATTCTAACGGCAGCAATTCAATCCAATCAAACTAATCGAATTCGCATCTGAAACAACCTAAACAACGAGGGAAATCGATCATTACCCTTGTAGAACCATCGGAGATCACTGATCAAATCCCATGAAGAAATTCTCCTTCAATCCTCTCTTCCTTCCTCTTCTTCTTCTTCCACGGTCGGCGAGCGGCGGGGAAGATGGCGCGAGAGAGGAGGAGCATGGGGATACTATCAGAGCATGGGGATCTTTGTAGCATGGCAGCTCTTTGTAGCAAATGGGGCTAGGGTTTGGTCCCTCCTTGCCTTCTAATGGGCTGCGGCCCACTCATGGGCCTTGGGCCACTATGGTCGACTCCTCTTCTCGAATATGGGTTGGCGGCCCATACTTCTCCTAAAATTCTAAATTTTAACTTATTTCCTCTCTAATCTTTACAGCATTCGATATCGAATAATCGGGTATTACAGTTCTGTTTGCCTACATTTTTTAGAGCTACTCGAGTGCATTTTCTCTTCTGCTATCATGATTTTGTCTATTATTGCGTAAGAGTTCCTTAAAGCAAATATCAGAATTTTAGCAAATCTAAAATTCAAGTATTCTTCCTTTTCCCAAATCTTCCTAGCCCTCTCTCTTCCTTCCTATTTTCCCTTTGGCTAAGTACTGATTAGTCTGGTTTTGGTCCAACCCGACCAGCTCTCGCGTGTTCCCTTTCTCCCTTCTTTTCCAGCCGAGTCAGCGCTTGTGCCATCACTCCTCCTCTCCTGTTCCTCCAACCAAGAATGGTCGACCAGTGCAACTGCACTGCGTGACCAAAGACCGGCAACTACGTCTCTCTCTCTAGGGCGCCGCGCTACCACTAGGCTTGGCTGCGCTGGTCAATTTTTGTCACTCGCCATTACTACCCGTCACTCTACCGCACTGTGCTACCAACCCTATCAATATCATCCCTTGCTCATTGGTGAGCACAATAGACTTTTTGGCACAGTCTATCTAACCTTGGTTCTTGGCTAACCAGTCCATTCCAAGGATCACATCTAATCCTTGGGAGTGCAAGACTACTAGGTCTGCAGTAAAGGGTACTCCCAAGATTTTTCAAGGTAGGGTTTGGACATAAGGAGCTAGTCCTCATTTCTGAGCCCGGAGAGTGGATCAACATAGGGTTTACTAAAGGAGATATAGCTAACCCATTTTTACCCACAAACTTAGTCAAAACAAACGAATGAGAATCTCCAGAATCAAAAAGAATTATTGCTGGTACGAAATTGATAAGAAACGTACCAAAGACCACGTCCGACGCGGTTTGAGCCTCTTCAACTGTGACATGATTAACACGTCCTCTGATATACTAGACCGAAGGCTTCACAGTAGCATTGTTGCCAGAAGGCAGAGGTCCTTGACAAACTCAGGTTGGAGCTGGACCTGTGGTTGCGGCTTGTAGCTTCTTTGGGCATTTATTGGCATAATGCCCAACTTCATTGCAATAAAAACCGGTGACCCCGGCTGCGGAGGTCACTGGTGACTTCTTCTGGAAATGACCTCCTTAAGAGGTCCTTTGAGGACTAGAGGTGCTAGGACGTCTAGCTGGCATAGGAGGTCTTGAAGAGGAGGAGGTCACAGGTCTCCCTTGTTGAAACTGGGAGGTCCTGGGCCTCGAAAATCCTCCTGAACTGAACTGCTGCGCTGCTTTTCTCTTCTTGCGGTTCTCTATTTCCAGGTGCTTGCCCTCTTGACGAATTGCCTTGCTCACAAGCTGTTGGAAATCTGAGTAGTCCTGGGCAATAAGCTGAACAACAAGGTAGTCATTGAGCCCTTCCAAGAAACGCTCTTGCTTGGACTCATCCGTTGCCACATCTTCAGGTGCATACCTGGCAAGCTGATTGAACTTGTGCATATAATCAGTGACTGGGCGGTTGCCTTGACGCAAAGCACGAAATCCCTTCTTCTTGAGAGTCGTCATGCCCGAGGGAATGTGGGCACGACGAAAAGCTTGCACGAACTCTTCCCAAGTAATGGCTTGAGCATCAGTATGGGATTGGGTGAAGTTGTCCCACCACTCTGAGGCTGGTTCATTAAGTTGGTGAGAGGCAAAAAGCACCCTCTCACGATCAGAACACTGGATCATATCCAGTTTCCTACTCACTATCCTGAGCCAATCATCAGCTTCCAACGGCTCAGCACTACTGGAGAAGGTGGGAGGTCTCATCCTCATAAACTCAGCAATGTTGGCCCTGGAGGAGGTGGAACAAACACTAGTGGTTGAGCTGCTGCAGCTGCTTGGAGATTCTGAGTGTTATTGATGGACTGAGCTAGCAAATTAATCAACTAAGCTTGATTTACTATCATCTGATTCCAATCTGGAGCTTCAGCTGGAGGTGGAGGTGGTTGAGGAACTGGTGCTTCTGGATCACTGCCACTGGCTCTGCCCTGACCATTGGTGCTACCATTGCCACGGGTTGTCACCATCTGCCAGGACCTCAAAGATTAGGAAAGGGGAAAGAGCTAAGGGGAGAGATCGAAACACCCAAACCAACCAAACAACCAACTCGAAAACTCAAAATGCATTCTACTCGAAACTCACTCCCCTCAGGGCTATGAGCAAAGAGGTCGTGGTCACAAGGGGTGGTCTTTGCAAAAAGGACCCAGAGGGTGGTCTTTGCGAAAAGGATTACCACTCATGACCACACCCGGGGAGGTCCTACAGAGAAAAGGGGCAGAACACCAAGGCTAACGACCTCTTATAGATGTTTCAAAGGAAAGAGGATCCAGTTACTATTGTAAAACAGTGAGGAAAACAGAAGATACAGAAAGACACTAAGAAAGGGATAAGATTAGAAAGATGACCCAGATAAGAAGAGAACAATTTACTTTTCTTGTTTTGTAAACTAAGTTTTGAATTTTCTACTAACGACCATTCTACTAGGTTAGACCTGCAACCAACCTAGCTCTGATACCAACTTGTCACTACCCGACTAGGGGTCACCCAAGAAGACCTCCTAGAACTCCCGAAAAGTCCACTAGGACCTCCCAGGAGGTCCAGCATGACCACTCAAGAGGACCTCTAGGACCACTCAGGAGGTCCAGCAGGACCACCTGGAGGTCCGGAGACCTGACCCGAGGAGGTCTTGAGACCCAGGACCTCCCCAAGTGCCACGACCAAACCTAGGGGAGGTCGAGAGACCCAGCCCGAGGAGGTCATGGGACATGGAAAAGCCCTACGTCTCCTGTGTCCTGAACTAGTCCCAAGGTTCAACAGCTAGTTCACACAGCAGTCACAAGTGATAATCATACATCGATGAGAACTTTATTAACAGCAAAAGAGTTGATTACAAGGTTGGCTTACAAGCCGACAAAAGGCAATTTCACACAACGGGAACCAAAGACAAGTCCATCCAATACACCACAGGCAATTGGCTAGAAAGCGTAGTCTAGTCGTCTAGGACCTCTTGGTCCTCAGCAAAGACCTCTTCACATGCTCAAAAGATTAATTCAAGCAAGAGTGAGCACAAACCGTGCTCGCAAGTCACACCCGTCAAATAACAGAATGACATGCATAAGTGGATATCACAATGGGGAGCTTATAAGGTTGATTTGCATAAAGCCATGTTTCGTTCAAAGTACAAGTAACAAGTTCTAAAGCAGATTACACCATACATAAAATTCATTTTCTAACACAGTTTTTATTGATTGATAACAAGATTGAAGGGTGAAGGATAACCTCTTATCACCAGGTTAACCGCCATGGCTCCCCACCCAAAACCCAATTGGATAGAGATCTAAAACCAGTTTTCAAAAATATTTGAAAACACAAAATCAAAGTCTAACTTTGAGAGGCTTTGTTAGCATGTCCATGACCGTGGACACAGCTATTCGAATATATTTACACTCTGCAGAGGTGTACAACTTTACCCACAAGAGATAACCAAATTACACTGTCCGCTCACACACTTTCAAAGGTGTGCGACTAAAAGGTTATCACAAGGCCTTTACAATGTTCCTTCTCACTATAGTCCCCCTCGCTAAGGTTCACCCCCACTAGGCTACCCACCCGCGGGGTTCAGGCCCCCTCTTGCGCCAGGTGGGAATGTAAGAAAGTAGGTCATGAAGGACCACCCACATATCCAAAAGGGACAATCATTGTGAGACATTGCAAATTATTCCGCCAGGTCCCGCCCATACAAGATTTGTGTTTGCACGAAGGGGCATAGCAATGTAACGCTCGAAGACCGGTCCTTAACTGACCTGGGTGACAACCTCAACCCTGGGGCGTCGGTTGACACAACCACCGTGCATTCCCCATGCACCCACCATACAACCAACCAACCAACCGACCAGGCCGCCAAGCTAGTCGCCCCACACACTGCCACAGCACAACTCACAAAAGTGAGGCCCTTCGGGCTCACCTTCTTCCTCTGCACACAACAAGCAATGCAGATGAGTACAATAATGTACTCGTAAGACTTACGGGTAACAAGTCTATTCATAACTACATGAAAGTTGTATCAAAGGGAATTGGTTATATGGTTATTTGGACGCATAAAGCAATTTTCATTTGCAATAATGTAATAGTTTGAAGGCAGTTTAACAAATCAGTTTTTAAGCATTGAAATAACAGCGAGTAACAATAAGTAACAAGTAACCACCTAGAAGTGACTAACCCAAAAGCCACCACACATAGCATGAATCCTTGATTCATACCACCCATCAAGTTTTAATTAAAATGTTGTATCTAACTCTTGAAAAGCTTACCCAAACGTGTCCATAACCTAGGACGAGGCTATTCGAATAATTTTAAACCCTGCAGGGGTGTACCAATGTACCCACACTTCAGACCGCCTTTTTACCACTAGATGAAGCACACTTCCGAAGGTATGTCGGCACGGCTAAGTCCTACGAGACATTTCCAATATTGTGTATCAACTACGAGCCGCTCGTATGAACCGAAGCCCATACGCTTACATTGTAAAGCCGAAAGTCAACTACCCTATAGGGGTAAAGCTTCCGGACAACTACAATGCTCCACACATAAACCCCCTCATTTTACCACAACACAACACACACACACCCTCCTGCGACTCGTAGCCAACACACGCCAAAGTACTAAGCCAAGAGAGGTCTCATTCCCTCTAGTGTGGTTAGCACGCACAAATTGCCTGGATAACAGGTACTCACAAGATGTTTGGTCCTTAATTGACTCGGGCACCATTCCAGTCACACCCAAAAATCATACCATCTTACCATTGTGCCCAAGTCCAAATTATTTTGTTTTCAGTTTTAGTTTTGCAATTTAAACATAGCACAAAGCTGAAATATAGAGATCATAATAAGTTTGTGTTATCAAGGTTATCGACAAGTCGATAACCACCCATTTCTACCGATAACTAGAGCATGACTAAGCATTTCAACTCGTACTACTAAGTGACAAGGGCTCATCCAACGAACCCAAAATCACAGCAAGATAGACCTAGGCTCAGTAGTAGAGGATAACAGTTGCCTACTGATAATGCATCTAATGGGTTAACTATCGATAATAGTTAAAACAACATAGCAATGCATACGTAGAATTTGCTAACAATATATTAGAATTTGAAGTTAATAGGATCAACATGATCAAATGAATGCTACATCTGCTTGCCTTGCTGGAGGGTAGAGTCTGGCTGCTGTGGATCAGATTCAAGATCAATATTATCTTCGGAACCTAACGCGAAAAGGCGATAAAACCAATAAGAACGAAGAACACCAAATAAAATTCAACAACAAAAGTCATCCAAATCTCACAAAATTTATACAGCAGAAAGGGCATGATTTTAGACAAATTTAGGAACAAGAATCATGCAATTTGGATTTAGTATGAAAAAGTTATAGCTAAAACCATTTCTCTCAGCCTGTTAATTCACTAAATTAATTACTGGTACTGTTCATGGCAAAAATTTCCAGAATGATCTAGAGTCTGAAATTCTTATAGTGGGTAGGTAATGGTATCCTAAGAACAGCAAAGTTGAGTTTACTCAATTTGGAGCTAAAATGAAATACTTATGATTTTTCTAAGTTGCAAAACTAGAACATGTCATTTTTCAAGAGTATGAACATGCGCAAAACCTATTTCATATTAAAGTATATTAACAGAGGAAATTTACAAAATTGAGTTTGCACATTTTGGAGTTATACAGAAAAAGATATGCATTTTACAAGCTTCATGTTAATTTCTGGGATATTCAAAATGACTGAAAACTAACCAATATTGTCTACAAGGTTTTCTGGCACAGAACAATGTCTATAAGCATTTTTAAATTAAATTTTAGTCAAACATGAATTTATCCCAACTGAAAATATCTAGAAAGGATTTAAAATGAAATAGTTGTGGATTTTCAAAGTTTAACACAATTTTCAGTTGTTAAATAAAGACTTACCAGAATTATACGAAACCTATTCAAAAATAAATGACGTGGACGAACGTGGACCCTAGATGCGAAATCGAACGGCCCACGCGCACGGAGAAAAGCGCACGCGTGCAAACCTACCGAGGCTCACCGTTGGATTTAGATCCAACGGTCCACGTGGATTGGGGCGTTCGAGGACCCGAACGGCCCAATCAATCTTGACCGCAGATCAACAGATGGATGGCTCTGAGCGCTACGCACTCCGGGCGACTCGAATGACCCAATCCATCTCAGCCGCTCATCACGAGATGGATGGCACGCGCGATTTGGAGCGCGGGTGGTCCGAACGGCCACGCGTTCTTAGCCGAAGATCTAGAGATGGACGACCCAGATCTATGTGCGCTTCGGGTGACCCAATCAGCACATTGATCTCGGTCGTTAATCGTGAGATCGACGGTCGCTAGTGACGTTGAACCTTCGGGGGCCCGAAAATCCCAGAAGATCTGGGCCGTAGATCTTGAAATCGACGGTCCACGATTAGCGCAAATAACACATGTGGATTAAAGTGTGCAGAGAGGTTTAAGTACCTAGTCCCACATGTCAGTGAAACGAAGGACCAATTAGTACAACAATTAAATGCTAAACCCAATGATTAGTGATGATTAGCATTTAATGTGTCCTAAAGATTTAGCACAGAGAGGATTTATGTGGACGGGGGCCCACAAGACAGTGACTCTAAGGGTTATTTCCGACAGCCAATTAATGCTAAGCACTAATTAACAATGATTGATTATTAATGATGTCTTAATGACAACGGCACAGAGGGAATTCCCGTCCGGCAAAAACCGAGCGGCAAAGATGGGCTCGTCGCCGGCGGCTCCGGCCACGGCGACGGCCATAAAGTGCCAAAATGGGTTCGCAATAGCCTTGCGGACCCAAAGGTGGTGACCTCGCCGGCAGCGGTGGCCCAGAACGCCGGCGAGCCGGAAAACAATAACGGTGACACAATCAGCCGAAAACGAAAATGGCTAAAAAGCTCTGCATTGTCCAAAGAAGTGTGTGTCACAGCGTCTAAGGACTAATAAGAAGCTACCTTAACCAAGAAGGACTTCAAAGATGGCCGGAGAGGCTTTGACAGTGGAGAAACTCGCCGGAGTTGAAGAAGATGATATGAAAAAGATGTCCTGAGCAAAATGAGTGACACCAGATCATCATTATAGCTTTATTATAGCTCAGAGAAACTCCACAAGCAATTAATTGGGAAAAGAAACCCTTACCGGAGCTGAGGAAGAAAGGGGATGATTTCAGCCGAAATGGTCCAAACTTAAAATTGGTCAATTCCTGTGAATGATCATCATTATAGCTTTATTATAGCTCAGAGAAACTCCACAAGCAATTAATTGGGAAAAGAAACCCTTACCGGAGCTGAGGAAGAAAGGGGATGATTTCAGCCGAAATGGTCCAAACTTAAAATTGGTCAATTCCTGTGAATGGAGCCCAAAATTAAGTTAGGGGAAATGAATATGGATCTAAAGGGCTCAAAAGGGAACAAGAAGAATTGAAGATGAACCACTGGAGCATCAAGATCCACAATGGGGCTTCATTACCGAAAATGGTGGTTTGGATGTTTTTCGGTGTTTTGAGCTCTACAAGCTATGGGGAGCTGAGGGTGGTGTAAAGGAACACCAGGAGGGGTTTCGGGAAGCTTATAAAGCTAGAGTATTAGTATTTGGGAAAAAAAAAAGAAATGCTCAGGTGAGTTTGGTCCACAGTACTGCCATGGACCGAAAAAGAGAAATGATGGGGTGCAGGCTAGGGCATGCCTCCGGCCGAAAGTGAGCCGCAACACTAAATGCCCGACCAGCGAGAGATGAGGAGCAAGACTTGACCAGAGCCATGCCGCTCCCTGTTCACGCACGGCTCGAGGAAGAAGATGACCAGAGAAAGAGAAAAGGCTAGGGTGCTCGTGGGTCGTTGGATTTTAATCCAGCGGTTGAGATTTGCCAAAGGCTCCTGAAGTTTAAAACACTAGGAAAGATCGTGAGTGTTGGATCTACAATGGACGGTCATGATTGAATGGGACAACCGAGTGACCCGAACGGCCCAATTCATCTGGACGGTCAGATCTTGATCTAACGGCCCAAACGAGTTGGCGCAATCACGAGGTCCGATCATTCACGCGAACGTGGGCCGTGTGATTTAAATCCAACGGCTGAGACTGGATACGCGCTTTAAGCCAGACTGGGTGCAGTTAGTTGACTGGACCAAGCCAAGTGGTTCGAGCCCGAGTCTGACTCGAACCCAAAGAACAGTGAAACCAAGTTTTAGGTTTTTAAATTGAGCTGAGACTTTGGGGATTTATTTGAGATAGCAAAACAACTCTAAAAATTCTGAAATTTTTACTGGAGCTTGCTAACTCAGATATTAACCTTGTGTAAAATCTTCATAGGTTTTTATGTAGTGCATGTTTCTCCAAAAATTATGCAAGATTCTGGAATAGGGTTTTGACTGAAAGTCAAATAGGTTTGACTGCCCTCTAAAAATATTCAAACAATTTCTAAAAATTATGAAATTTTTCAGAGGGGTCACATACCATCCCAAGAACTTAGGAAAAATATTTCCAAAGGATGATCACAAGATTTGTCATCAATGTTTTTGGAAGACAAGGTTTTGGATCAAAAGACTTGTGACTTTGTATTTCCATAATTCTTGTACAGGAATTGTTCAGAACTTACAGGAAATACATGATGTAAGAAAAAGTTTTAATTTCTACTCATTTTCTTACATTTGAAACACAAGTCCAGGTTAACCGCCACGGCTCCCCACCCAAAACCCAATTGGATAGAGATCCAAAACCAGTTTTCAAAAATATTTGAAAACACAAAATCAAAGTCTAACTTTGAGAGGCTTTGCTAGCATGTCCATGACCGTGGACACGGCTATTCGAATATATTTACACCCTGCAGAGGTGTACAACTTTACCCATAAGAGATAACCAAATTACACTGTCCGCTCACACACTTTCAAAGGTGTGCGACTAAAAGGTTATCACAAGGCCTTTACAATACTCCTTCTCACTGTAGTCCCCCTCGCTAAGGTTCACCCCCACTGGGCTACCCACCCGCGGGGTTCAGGCCCCCTCTTGCGCCAGGTGGGAATGTAAGAAAGTAGGTCATGAAGGACCACTCACATATCCAAAAGGGACAATCATGGTGAGACATTGCAAATTATTCGGCCAGGTCCCGCCCATACAAGATTTGTGTTTGCACGAAGGGGCGTAGCAAAGTAACACTCAAAGACCGATCCTTAACTGACCTGGGTGACAACCTCAACCCTAGGGCGTCGGCTGACACAACCCCCGTGCATTCCTCATGCACCCACCATACAACCAACCAAGATTTCGCCCAAGTCCAAATCCTTTTTCCATTTATTTGACTTTGAAAACAACAACAGGTTTCCATGACAACCCAATGCCATGGTTAAAACATTTGACATAACACACTGGTTTTTGGCAAAAACTTCCCAAATCAATATTTTGGTCTAAGCCGAACTAAGCATTTTTTTCAAGAGGTCCTTGTCATGCTACAACATTAACCAGGTTTTTACTATGGCGACAACAAGTTCAGGTGCAATATCAATATTGGCCATACAAAGGAGTTAGGTCTAACTATGAGTGTAATACTGGTATTGAAATACTAAGTAAAATATGCATGCAGTACTTAGCTTGAAATAGAAAGTACATAGGTTGAAATAATGGGTGTCAACATGATCAAGGGTATGACTTACCTTGCTCGAAAGCTTGGGGGTCTTCCTCCTCAAAGTACTCGGGCTTCTTGGCGTCCTCGTAATCTACACGAGAGAACAAAACCAACTCAAACAAAACTCAAGCAAAAACACCAAAAGAACTTCAAAGAAAGCACCACTAGAACCAACAAAAGAGCTCTGAAGATTTGGAGGACAACTCAAACAAAGCTCAAGCAAAAACACCAAAAGAACTTCAAAGAAAGCACCACTAGAACCAACAAAAGAGCTCTAAAGATTTGGAGGAGGTCGAAGAGCCTGGTCGGAGGAGGTCCAAAGTTTGGAAGGGAGGTTAAAGAGTTGGATGCGAGAGAGCAAGGGAGTTGAAATAAGGAAGAAGGTAGGGATAGAGAGCTGTCCAAGCTTATAAAGCCTGATCTGCTGGGAGTTTCAAGGGCACACGTGTTCAAGGATGGGTGGAGGAGGGGACAGGGGCAGGTTAAGGAGGGGACAAGCGGGAGAGAGAGGTACAACAGAGGTGACAACATTTAATGCGCCACAGCGACATTTAATGGTTAGAGACTTTCTGCTGCTAACGTGCAGAAAGGGAAAAGGCGGACAGGGGTGGCTCAAACAAAGAGGTTGGTCAAAACAATAGGATAAAGTCGTGACCAAAGGAGAGATCCAACTACGAGGTGGTCATAGGAGGAGGTCCTGAGGAGGCAAAGAAGGTCCTATCCCACCAGGGTGGTCTTTGCAAAAAGACCTGAGGTCATGGCCACAAGGGATGGTCGTGACCAAAGAGGGTGGTCTTTCCAAAAAGACCAGAGGTCATGACCAAAGAGGGTGGTATTTGCAAAAAGACCAGAGGGTCGCGGGGAGGAGGAGGTCCAAGGAGGTCCTAACAGTTAGGATGGAGCCGAAGGAGGTCCTGACGATCAAGATAAGACCAGAGGAGGTCTCAACGGTCACAATGAGATCAAAGGAGGTCTCAACGGTCACGATGAGATCAAAGGAAGTTTGAAACACAAACCCAAGCTTAAAACAACTCGAGGGTGGTCGTGACTTAAAAGGGAGGTTAGAACCATGGGGAGGTCTGGACAAGGAAGAGGTCCAAACACAAAGGAGGTCTAAACCAAAGAGAAAACACAGAGGAGGTCTAGACCTGAGGAGGTCTGAACCAAAGAGGAAACACAGAGGAGGGTTGGCCAAAGGGAAAACAAAACAAGCACAGAAGGGGAGAAAACACCAGAGCTCCAACACTCCAACAAACCCAACAAACCAGCAGAAAATTTAGTTGAAGTTTGAGTTAATCAATTGAAAACCATTCCAAAATCTCAGTTTAAGCTTTTAAACTTTGATGAAACCAATAGTTCATTTTATTTTAAAATTTTCAAAAAGCTTCAGAAAACCAGTGTGTTACATCGCACGAGAGGGATCATGTAGCACCTTGAGCGCTTGCTCAATAGTCATGGTGAGAGCACTCACAATGCTTTGGATCAGATCAACAACAACCTCGCGGCCCTTCGCACACGTGTTGGGCAACTCGAACAATGCCGACCACTTTCTGCAGCCATGACCCATGATGAGTAGAAGGTGGAGGACCCTCCTGCTCGCCGCACACCGCCTCCCGCGCGCGCTTGGGTGGATGCACTTAAACATAAATACTTTAGTAGTATGCAAGGCCTTGTGATTAGTGCTCTTGATGAAGAGGAGAGGATTTGTAATTCCACCATATGTGAGGTTGAGAGGGTCTCAATTGATAGTGTGAGAGATACGTCAATAGAAAAACAATAGGTAGAAGATATGAACAGTGAAGTTATTATTGAGACTAACCTATCACTTTTTACTGCTAGTGTTGTTTCTCACATTATGCAGGTTGACATTGAAGGCAAGGAGTTGAATGTTCAACAACCGACACCATTGAAAGCACAAGATGAGGAGATACCACGATTGGGGATGAAGTACTTGCTGCTCCGTGGTTACATCATGATGATTTGATACCTACAACACCTACATCATCTGAGGAGGACATTAAAGGTAACGACATTCACTACTACAAAAAGGCTAATACTGGACGTCTGATCACAAACGGTTGACCAAAACCATCTGTATTAAACACAATCACAGACGGTTTTGGTTTATCGACCGTCTTTGTTATTTTCTGCGCTAAAAACCGTCTGTGTTGACCATAATATCACAGACGGTTCATGTTGAAAACCGTCTGTGAAGTATCACAGACGGTTCTGAACAAGAACCGTCTGTGATATTTGGTAATATCACATGCGGTTCTTGTTCAGAACCGTTTGTGATACTTCACAGACTGTTTTCAACATGAACCGTTTGTGATATTTGATAATATCACAGACGGTTCTGAAAAAGAACCATCTATGATATGCAGCGTGGGATGGCGGAAATTTTCTGACGCGTGCGCGGGAGGCGAAATATTTTGGCGCTGTCCCTATATATTTATAGTCACCCCTGCCTTGTCTTCCATCAGTCTCTCCCTCTCCCCCACGCCGAGCTCCGATTACTTCCGACTACCATCATGAGCTCCTTCGTCTCCGGTCGTGACACAACAGTGATGCTGCCGCCTCTCCTTCATTGCCGGTGATATCCTCCATCTGATCCCCTCCACTCTCTTCCTGGTTGATATCCCCATGCTAGTAAGTGATCAATCGCTTGTCGCCTCACCCTCTCTTGTTGCTTTTGGTGGCTCTCAGTGGTGGCTATGGTTGTCTTGTGAATGAATATATCAAGATAAGATTGCAGACATCGACAACGAGCACCTCGGCATCCCTGACTCGGAATACCAGACCATCGTTCGCCTCTTCGTCTCAGACTCGTTTTCGCGCACTGTCCAGTAAAATAGTCATAACTTTTACATACGAACTCGGATTACAACGTTCTTTGGCTTGTTTGAAAGCTAACAAAAAGTTCAATCCGAAAATCCATAGCAAGGCTATGAAAAAGTGAAAAATCCAAAAAAGGTCATTTAAGGCCTCAAAACTGTCTCTGAAGTTTCAGCACCCGTTTTCGCCGCTCGTTCGCCTTCTAGTTTGAGTTTTCTTTCATTCCAGGTTGTGTAATCAACCATATGCAGATACTTAGTTCCAACTGTCCAGCAATTGATTAGTTTGGTTCAGAATTCGAAAACTTTTTTGCAATAGAAAAAACTATCACAGACGGTTTTTAACAAGGACCGTCTGTGATAGCTTTTTAATAGATGGTTCAAAAACCGTCTGTGATGATTTCATGTCATTACTGACCCATAAAGTCATACGGTTCAAAAAACCATCTGTGATGACGATTTTGAACCGTCTGTGATTACCTTTTTTGTAGTAGTGGTTGGTGCTGATTTGTTAGTTCATTAAGAAAAGGTTAGTAATTGTGAGAACTCTTTTCATCAATTGGAAATTCCATGTTCTGAATTTGATATGCTTAATTTACATAATGTGGAATTTATTACTCATAAGGAAGTTCTTACTAGAGTATCTCCTAGTGATTCTTTATACTATATCATGTTTAATGATCCTAGAGAGTTATCTAGTGTGATTGAGAATGTTGCTGAAATTTCATATTTAAAATTACTAGTTAATACTTATGCCTACACATATAAGTTCAATTTGATTGGAGATTACGGTTTAGATGATAAGTTTTATGTTTATCGAATATGCATTACATGTGGTAAGCTTGTTGAATTGAAATTACATGTTTTTGATAAATAATCTTTTGTGCCATGTCATGATCACAATGAGATGAGTTTCAATAATAGTGCTTGTTGTTTAGAAAGATTTCTTAAGCCTACTTGTTCAACCTTTGCTGTACAATCATGTATAAGTAATCAGAGTAGCGCAGTTAAAGCATGACAGGCACTAAAAATTTTCTCTCCCATATTTGAACAACTTGATCTGGTTATTCCCCTTAATAGCTTGTCTATGTACTTAGAATAGTCGAAGATGACTTTTTCTCATCGGAGGGAGAATGATGTTGATAACAATATTGCACTGTATACATCTTATGGTTGTTGTTGTACTAATTTGTTTGTGCAAAACAACGAGAATAACACAATAATTGATTCATACATATACCATGCATATGTGTTGTTCTTTTTGTTTACTACACCTTCAGATGTTCATGATGTGCTAAACAGGAGAAGGGGGGATGATAGATACATATACCATGCATATACATTGTTCTATTTGTTTAATACACTTTCAGGTTATCAAAAGCCGATGACCGCTTTTCGTGAAGAAGGGGGGATGATAAGGACATTTTTAGCTATGCTGTGTTAAATCTTTGTTATTCTTTGGAACAACATGAACTTACAAAAAGGTCTAAAACTTCTGCAAAGAAGCATAACATTGAGGTGAACTCGTTTCTATCTATTACTGATGATGTTATTCATGAGAATGAAATACTACCTCATGTCACTACTTTGTGCATTCTCAGGTTTGACAAATAGAAGCCTTTGGAACCGAGAGAGAGGAGAGGGTGGCCGGGGCCAAAGTAATGGAGAAGCACAAGGGAGGGGTAGCAACACTTGTTACCAAAGCCATGGGACGGCAAGAGAAGGCCCATGCGGCTGGACCAAGGGCCAGGCAGCCAGCATGGACAAAGAAGGTCCATGTGGCTACGAACAACTTCCCTCATCAAGTGGTTGATGAGACTTGTTGGGTCCCGATCTTCTGATAGGATGATACGGCGATTTGTGGAGGTACGACTTTCATGATGTAGGCTACCGACCGGTCACGACCAGATCACCAAACAATCATAAAACCACACCCTGAGTCGTTATCAACCGTGCAAAGAACGTGATTGACCTGAACATGAGGTTTAATTCCTACGAGCAATCGAAGAACAAGCAAGAACAAGATACACAAGCAATCTGAAATTGCAAATAGAAAATATGAATTCACACGAGTTGAGGCCTGCAAATCGCAGTTGTTGGTCTAGTTGACACAAGAATAGACGGTGAAGTTTTCATAGTGGAAAAACCAATCTACGCAGGCCTAAAAACCCTAAAAGTGGCATGTACACAGTATATATTGAAGGAGAGACGGTGGCCACAAGAAGTGGGATCAAACCCTAATTTGCCATCCTGTTTCGATGATTTCGATACACTCCGAATGAATTTGAAGGTATGGCCAGATCCGTTGGAAAGGTCTTGGAATAATCTTTCCAATAAGCACAAGAGCACCTAAATCGGACTCCGTTTGTGAAAGTTATGATCTTTTTATTACGAACCTATTGGGCTATTTCGAACCGAATCAGTGTTGAGTTCTGAGTTGATTCCGAGTTTAAATTCAGTTAGACTTGTGGGAGGTCCGAGTTGGACTTAAAAATCTAATCCAAAACTTGGGCTTTGGATTCTTGGGCTTCTCCCCTTTGCTCTTCCACCGCATGGGCCTTGTTCGTAGCCACATGGGCCTTCTTTCTCCATGCTGGCCACTTGGCCCTTGGTCCAACCGCATAGGCCTTCTCTTGCCATCACATGGCTTTGGCAGCAAATGTTGCTACCCCCTCCCTTGTGCTTCTCCATTGCTTTGGCCCTAGCCTCCCTCTCCTCCCTCTCGGTCCCAAAGGCTTCCATTTGTCAAACCTGAGAATGCACAAAGTAGTGACATGAGGCAATATTCAATTCTCATGAATAACATCATTAGTAATAGATAGAAATGAGTTCACCTCAATGATATGCTTCTTTGCAAAAGTTTTAACCTTTTTGTAAGTTCATGTTGTTCCGAAATACAACAAAGATTTAACACAACATATGGAATAACATAGCTAAGGATGTCCACATCGTCCCCTCTTCTTCACGAAAAGCCATCCTCGGCTTTTGATAACCTGAAAGTGTACTAAACAAAGATAACAATGTATATACATGGTATATGTATCTATCATTCACCCTTCTCTCGTTTAGCACATCATGAACATCTAAAGGTGTAGTAAACAAAAAGAACAACCCATATGCATGGTATATGTATGAATCAATTATTGTGTCATCCTCGTTGTTTTGCACAAACCAATTAGTACAATAGCAGCCATAAGATGTATACATTGCAATATTGTCATCAACATCAACTGCAGCCAGCGATCCAGTCTCGTCACCAACTTATACTTGTCAGCAAACACTACCACAAAATGTTCAATTAAGCCGAATCATAGTATGGATCTATCCTGGCCTGTCATTAGTCCCTAGGTAAAGAAGGGAAAAAACTAAGATTTGCCGGCCCAAAACTCATACCTATGGGCTGTCCAAGTGCCAAGCAATTAATTTCCTATCCTATTCCTAGTACACTAGTGCGTTGATGAATTCATCCAACTGAGGTGGCCAAATGGCCGGCCCAGCTCGGCACGGGTTAAGCATGGCACGACCGGTCCAGCTTTTAAAAAAAAAAAGTCCAAAAAATCCAAAAAAAAATGTGTAGAATTTAAAAATACAAATTAAAATTGTAAAAAATGAGTGTTATAAAAAGAGACAAATATACTAAAATTGTGATAAAGAGCTTTATTAATATTTACATTGCTACCTCGTTAAAACTTTTGCCAAGTAAAAACTTAACATGAGAAAACCTTGACAAAACAAAAGTACAACCTATAGCTTTGCATACAGCCATGTTATAAGTGTCATTGTCTAGGTACATATTTTTGAACACGTCTGCCAACTCTGGATTATCTCGTGCATCAGCTTGCTCCCAGTTAGAAGTATCTCCATCATCTCACTCATGAGACTTGTTCTTTTCTCCTCCAATTTTCTTTCAGAAAGATTGAATTGAGACTCGAAGGAAACCGTGGAGACAGAAACAGTTAACTTATCATATGCCAATATGGATAGCACTGTATATGTTACCATATGGTCATACCATCATTGCAAAATTTTGAAGCCATCTACGTGGTAATCCACCGTATCACTTTCCACATAGGTGAATAGTTTTTCACTCCTTGGTTGGACGATTTATCTTGCTTTAGAAGGTGATGTTGTAGAATTTGAACCCCTGACCTGGAGGAAGAACCTGCATACCAGATTTTGCCCCACGCATTTGTCTTCTTACCTATGGTGGGTGGTAATGGAGGTCATTTCAAGCGAACTCTTTAAAACTTATATTTGTACCTTTGATAAAACTCGGATAATTTAGTACCAACATCTGCAAAAAAAAAAAAGAGAATAGTCTAGGCCTGTAGCACCACTGAGAGGTTGGAGAATGATAGCCTCTTGTAAGACCAAAAGTACCAACATCTTCAAAAAAAAATAGAATAGTCTAGGCCTGTAGCATCACTGAGAAGCTGGAGAACAATAGCCTCTTGTAAGACTAAAACAAATCCTTGAATTTTAGCTCTAGGATATAAAATAAATGCAAATGCATATATTTCTTTCCAATATTTTAAGTATTTTTTTCGTAGCAACGATAGCCTCTTGTAAGGCTATTTCATTTTCATAAGCCTTCAGGTGACTAGCAATTTATAGAATATTATGCACAATTAAAGGAGATGTTGGATAATACATAACAGATAAAGCAATAGTGAAATCATAAAAAAAGTACCAAAAACTGAAGTATCTTCTCGGCAACATACCAGTGCTGCTAAGTCAATAGTGCACTATCGTCATTGCTACGATAGTGCGTTCAGCAACATACCAATGCTGCTCAATCAATAGTGCACTATGGTCAGTGCTGCGATAGTACGTTTGAATAAAAATAGAAAGTATGATCTTATATGGTAAAAAGGCTCTTAAGCATAAAGTAAGCAGAGTTCCATCTTATCAGCATGTCCAAGCCAAATTTTCTTGGACGTACATCTGTTGCCCTACAGAAGTTCTTATATGCTGCTATTTGTTGGTTAGAATGATTTAAGGAAAATATCGCAATGCGAAAAGCTTTAATATATGGATTCGACCTCTTCAAATCACATTTAACTATAATATTAATAATATGATAGACTACATCATTGATATAACAAGAAGGATTCAGCGTATGTACTAAATAATGGAGTGAGAATATCCATCGCCCTAGAGTTTGCGGCGGCATTGTCTAAAGTTATTGAAAAAAAATTGTTTGCAAGACCAAAGTCTTCCATAGTCTGACCACTCCATAGGTTCGAGGTCAAAGCCGCCAAAAATATACACGTACTAAATAGTTCTTTTAATTTATCACGGTGTTTATTATAGTATTTAACTAGATCTCTGGTTGTTGTCTATCTAGAAATAGTAGAAAATCTAGAATTATGTGCAATCCTAATGTAATTTTTAAAAGATTTAGACTCTCCAAAGTTTAAAGGTAAATCCTCCGAAGCAATTAAACGATAAAGAGATTGACTAGCTACCTCAGGATTGTAGTCTCAGCTACGTACCATACTATCGGGGTTGTACTGCAACTACGTCTACCTCATAGCCAATCTTTGTCTTGCTTTACATCTTGCAGCATGTTTAAACAAGTACCCCGTTCCACCTAAGGACTTTGCATACAATTCATGTTTACAAAATTTAAAAATATCATATCTTACCTTAACTACTTATGCGTTTGGCTTGGTTGTCCTATCGAAATCATCTTAGACTCCTGATGTACTCAACCAAGATCCCTTTTGTAACACCCCAAGTTTTGGTTTGTGTTTCAAATGTAAGAAAATGTGTAGAAATTAAAACTTTTTCTTGCATTCTGTTATTGTTGAATTTTCTGAGAATTCTTGTAAAGGAATTGTGGAAATTCAAAGTCACAAGTCTCTTTAACCTAGGTCTTGACCTTTAAAAATTTTCTGGATAATCTTGTGATCATCCTTTGAAAATATTTTTCTAAAATCTAGGGATACTGGATGACTCCTTTGAAAAATTTCACAATTTTTAGAAATTGTTGAATATTTTTAGAGGTCAGACAAACCAGTTTGACTTTGAGTTAAACCCAAGCTCGGAACCTTGTAGAATTTTTGGAGGAAAATGCTCTGCATAAAACCTCTGAAAATTTTATACAAGGTCAATCCTTGAGTTAGCAAGCTCCTGTAAAAATTTCATAATTTTTGGAGTTAGTTTGCTACCTTGAAATTTTTTCCAAAGTTTCAGCTTAAAACTCAAAACCCTAGTCAAAGTACTGTTGGGTCTGAGCCCGACTTAAACTCATGGTTGAGTCCAACCAGCTAGCGCGCTCGGGCTCGCTCAAAGTGGTGCGTGGCGTTTCAGCCGTTGGATCTCCATCGGACGGTCCACGTTCGCGTGAACCTTCGGACCTCCCGAGAGTCACCTCAAATCTGAGCCACCCAATTCTAATCGAACCGTCACGACCTCCCTCCTTCTGTTCTTCTTCTTCCTCCTCACGCCCGTACAAGTGTGCGCCATGGTAGGAAAAGGTGGGCAGGCACTGGTCACCTCCGCACGTCCTGTTCAACGGCTCTGAGCCCCATTTTTCAACTTGTGTCAGTGCTTAGCTCCGTAGCCTTTTGTCCATACCTGCTCCTATCACCTCCGCTTTGTCCCCAGCAAGCTTTAGGTCTTGTCGCCATTAAAACTTGTCCTGGCTCGACCGTTGACCTCTGGCTATTTGTGAGCCCTAGAGCTCCTCTTTGCGTTCCTTTACCGCACCACTCCAGCTCCCCTCTGTTCTTTGGGCTCAAACCTTAGAGAACTCTGTTCCGCCATTGTTAGCCGTGGAGGACCTCCATCGCCGACAGTGCTCGAGTGGTTCTTCACCCTTTTCTTCTGCATCTTTTGGCACCTCTCATTACCGCAAGCTCTTTCCCTAACTCAATTTTGGGTCACCTTCGCAGGGTTACCCTAATTTTGAGTTTGCGCGGTTACGGCCGAAGGTGGTCTCCTCCGTCCCTGACTCCGGTAAGGTGCCTCTCTCTTCGATTCCTTGCTCCAATGGCCCGATTGTACTCATTTTGCTCAAGACCTCTTCTCAGCGTCGTCTTCCTCCGTGCCGGCGGTGGTCGTCGTCGCCAGAGCACCTCCAACCTCCTCTGGACCTCTCCCGTGCTCAGGTGACCTCCTGGTAGTCCCTTAGTGCTTGGGCACCTGCTATTTTGGGCCGCTGCGGAGCTTTTCGCTGTTTTCGTATTTGGCCGTACTTGCACCTCCGTCTCTCTCCAGCTCACCGGCGTTTTAGGCCAGCTCCGCCATCGAGAGTGCCCTCCAGGTGTGCGTGATTATATTTTGAATCTTTTGCTGCCCTTGGGCTGCGCCGCCGTGACCAGAGTCGCCGGCAGCAAGCCGGCGAGCAAACCGTGGGGTATTTAAGTTCTATTGTCGTAAGACCATCTCTTAGACAACCTTCAGGACCTCTTAGGTTTAGATCTTAGCCGTTAAGACCTCTTTGGGTTAAATCTTGACCGTTAAGATCTCCCTCTGTGAAGAACTTAGCTGTTAGGACCTCCCCTAGGTTAGATCTTGGCCGTCTAAAACCTCCTCTTATAGATCTTGGCTGTCCAGGACCTCCCCTTGTTGTAGATCTTAACCGCTAGGACCTCCCTGGGTAAATCTGAACCGTTGAGGACCTCCCCTCTGTTAGACCACCCTCTGTGTTTTCGCAAAAGACCACTCGTGGTCATTTTTGCAAAACCACCCCTAAGACCACCTCCAAGATCACCCTCGGGGGTCCTCTTTGCAAAAGATCACCCCTTGGTCTTTTGTAAAGAAAACCGCAGGACCTCCCTCCCCGCAGATCTTAACCTTTATGACCACCCCCGGGTAGATCTTGACTGTTCAGGACCTCCCCGTGGATATCTGAGCCGTTCAAGACCTCCCCTCTTTTAGACCTTATCGTTCAGGACCTCCTCCGAGTAAATCTTGACCGTCCAGGATCTCCCCTTGGAGATCTGGGCCATTTAGGACCTCCTCTTGTAGTTCTTTAACCTTAGGACCTCCCCTGCAGCTCTGGACCGTTAGATCTAGATCCAATAGTCTAGACCTCCTCAGCGCGTTCGGAGCTCTAACGTTCCAATCCACCTTTACCGTTCATTCCTAGATCTGCGGCTCAGATCTCATGAACTTTCGGACCTCCAAAGGTAACCTTGATCTGAACCGTTCCTTTCTAGATCTATGGCCCAGATTTGGTGAGGCATTCGGGAAGTCCGAATGTTCCATCTCTTGTGGACCGTTGGATCTAAATCCAACGGTGGGCACTATTTGGCTTCGCGTGGGCTACGCCGCTTTGAAGTTTCGATCTTGCGTGGTAGTGGGATTCAATATCGATGGCTCACGTTTGTCCACGTCTTTTCCGTTGAGTTAAGTTTGTTTAATTTTCAGTAAGCTTTTATTTGTCAACTGAAAATAGTATTAAACTTCAAAATTTCATAACTAATTCAGTTTAACTCCATTTTAGATGATTCAAATTGTGTTAAATTTCTGTTTAACTGAACTTTAATCTAAAAATATGTTTAGACACTGTTTTGTACCAGAAAATTATGTAGATTGTATTGACTTACTTTAGCATTAATTAATGTTCTAGAAATTCATTAAAACTTGAAAAATACTTAAGTAATTCTCTGTAACTCCAAATTTAGTAAACTAAAATGTGTTAGATTCCTCTGTTAGTATGCTTTGGTATAGAGTAGGTTCTAATAATGCCCTTGTTTCTGAAAAATGTTATGCCCTAGTTTCATAACTTAGAAAAATCATAAGTAATTCAATTTAAATCCAAATGAATTGAACCCAATTTTGCTGTTCTTAGGATGTCATGCTCTGCCTACCATAAATATTTCATGCTCAAAAACTTTCTGAAAAATTGTGCTATGAACAGTAATAGAAAACAATTTAATTTGAATTTTTCAGCAGACTGGAATTGTTTAGGCCATAACTTTTGCATGCTTAGTCCAAATTGAGTGATTCTTGTTGCTAAATTCATTTAAAATCATGGTCTTCCTGCTGTGTAAATTTTATGGAATTTGGATGACCTTGGATTTTGGGTCTCTTTCGGTGTTCTTCGTTCTTATTGGATTTCTCGTTCTTGCGATAGGTTCCGAAGAATTTGTTGAACCCGAGAGTGATCCTCTGAAGCAAGAGAACTACCAGCAAGGCAAGAAGATGTAGCATCATTTGATTATATTGCTCCTACTATTTTCAAAGCCTAATATATTGTTTGCAAAGTTTATGTATGCATGTGCTATTTTGTTGTTAAACTATTGTCGATTAGTTGACCCATTAGATGCATAATCTGTAGGCAAATGTTTATCCTCTACTACTGTGCCTAGGATTATCTTGCTATGATTTAGGGTTCGTTGGATGGGCCCTTGTCACTTAGTAGTTTACGAATTAATATTGCTTAGTCATGCTTAGCTACCGGTAGAATTGGGCGATTGTCGACTTAGTTGATAACCTTGATCACACAAAAACTTATTATAACTTTATGTCCAGCACCATGTGCTATTTTTAATTGAGAAAACTAAAAATGAAAACAAAATATTTTAGACTTGGACACAATGGTAAGATGGTGTGCTTTTGGGTGTGAATGGTTGGTGCCCGAGTCAACAAGGACCGAACATCTTGTGTCACACTATCCAAGCATTTTTGCGTGCTAACCACACTAGAGGGAAATGGGACCTCTCTTGACTTAGTACTTAGGCGGGTGTTAGCTCCGAGTCGCAGGAGGTTGTGTAGGAGAGAAGATGTTGGGAGCATTGTAGTTGTCCGAAAGCTTTACCCCCATAAGGTAGTTGACTTTCGGCTTTACAATGTAGCGTATGGGTTTCTATCCATACGAGCGGCTCGTAGTTAATGCACATTATTAGAAACGTCTCGTAGGACTTAGCCGTGACGGCATACCTTTGGAAGTGTGCTTAATCTAGTGGCAAAAAGGCGGTCTGAAGTGTGGGTACATTGGTACACCCCTGCAGGGTTTGAACTATTCGAATAGCCTCGTCCTAAGTTATGGACACGCTTGGTTAGGTTTTGCAAGAGTTAGACTATAACCTTTTCATTAAAACTTGAACTTGGGTGGTACGAATGGCTTGTTACTCGTAAGTCTTGTGAGTACATTTTTGTACTTATTTACATTGCTTTATTGTTGCAGAGGAGGAAGTAGATCCCCAAGAGATCAACTTTTGTGAGTTTTGCTGCGGTGGGTGCGACTAGCTTGGCGGCCCGGTCGGTTGCCTTGTGGGTTATTGGCTAACCGGTTGGTTTTTGTTATTGCTATCTTATGGCGCTTTTACTTCCGCTGTCATTTAGGTTACTTGATGTCATTGGCCAGTCGGCTCTTTTGTAATAACTCTATATTATGTATGTCTTTTGCTAGACTTAGCTTGTAAGCTTATATGGAAATGGTGCATGATTTTGTAAAGGATGTATGTGTGTTGTAATTCTGGGAAGCACATGTCCATCGAGGCTTAGGATATTTAATTGGTAATACTATAACCATTTAGAGGTTAAGTATTATGAGTTAAATACCCTGGGTCCTCACATCTTTGCTTTGGTGCTTACAGATATAGATGCGGTCATAGAGTCTGATGATAATATTATTGTTTGCTCTTGCAGTTGGTTGGAGACCTTGAAGTTCTCAAAGGATGCAAGATCCTCCAATGAAATTTCGTAATCACGAATAGTAAAACTATTGTCATTTTTCACCACGACGACTGCAAATAAAAAATTATGTTATTATTTATTTCATCTTAGTGTAACAATTAAGAACAATAAGAATATATATATATATATATATATATATATATATATATATATATATATAGGAAAATGGTATGGACTCTTGAGTATGATCTCACTTCTCATATACCACTTAAATCGTATAATGATACCTCTTTATCTATTTAAGCATACTCCAATAATAATTATAAGATACTCTAAAGTGAGTTTCATGAAAAATTTCATTAAAGTCCACTTTTTATAGCAAAATTTATGTATATACTTCTTTTATATATAAAAAAGGGTGTATAGTAAAAAAGAAAGGCTCCAATGAAAAAATTTCAATCAAGTCATATTGAAGTATCTTATAATTGGTATTTAAGTATACTGAAAGTGATAAAAAAAAGGTATAATATATGCGTTTAAGTAGTATATTAGAAGTGATAGTACATACTCTAGGAGTACAAAACGGACGTCATATATATAATAGTATTATACCTCTTGTCCTGACTTGCTACTGGATTTCGATTTTTTGAATATTTGGTATAATTTTTTTGAATTTTGCCAAATTATCACATAAAGAATCTAAATTTGTACGACAGAATTTGTAGAAAAGATTAAGGAATGAATGAGTGCTGAAGTATGGTGGCTATTTATAGGGGAAAAAGAATCAAAATTTTGACAGTTAATCGTGCCTAAACGACCGCCATGTCGTGCTATGCCCAGGCGTGTCTAACCGGACCCAATGACCATAAACAGGCCACATGTGCCGTGCTTGGTCTGACACGGTGCGTGTCGGGCTTACCGCTGAATACGGCCGACCCGACTGCAATATCGGTCCGCGCCATATCTAAACCGGACCAACAGCGTGTTGTGGGCTGGCACGACCGTTGCAGCACCTCTATCATCCAGCAACTAGTACTCCTGCCCCTACTGCTGCTGCGACTGCGAGTAAGTAAAGGCAGATAAGAAGATACTTGGATTTGCAAATCCGCGACCAACCGGCGATCTCCATCGCCGCCCGCCTCCACCGGCCGCTCGTCGGCGGCGAGCCCTCTGTAGCCTGTACCGCAACCGGAGGACGGCATGGACAAGATGCGGGGGGCTCTGGAGCGGGCCAAGATGCTGGTCGGCATGGAGGTCGACGAGGAGTCCGCGCTGCCACCGCCCGAGGAGCAGTCCTTCTTCGACGACATCAACCGCCACTGCACCCTCACCGCAACCCAGGCAAGCCGCCTACTCTCTCCTCTCCCTTCCTCCTCCTCTACATGTTAGCTCTCGGATCCGAGACGAGGAGACGTTTCTAGACCCAGATCTGCCGGCAAATCTCGTGGCCCCTCGCGATTTCTTCGCCAGAGGCCAACTGGTGCCGAGTTCTTGCCTTCTCGAGGACCAGCGAGAAATTGAGGAACATGTTGCGATAGAATCTTTACAAGCAATGCGGTTGCGCTAGACACTAGATCGCGTTTAGTTCTTACTATGCATATGATGGTCATGTCATGGAACTGAAATTTGTTCTTGCATGGCATTTTGGCGCAGAGGCTGCACGGTTTTGCGATTTGCTTGGCGGCCGGTTTGACATGCACTTTCTTGGTGAGTTTCCCTATCTGAGGTGTTGGGTTTTTTAGTAGAAATTCCAATACAGTTGCTTTTAGTAGATTTTTTTTTGGTATGAAACACAGTCATCCACATTTTACCAAACAGTTCTGATACTTCATCCTTGCACTATGTTAATCACCTCCAGTTTGATTCATATTATTCAAATTGTCAAGTTGTTGCTCCTTGGTCTCAATTCGATATAACATTGTCTATGATCAGTTCTTACTGCAGCTGACATGTTTCACCAAATTGGCAAGAACAATCTTATAAATGATAATAGGTCAGGGTGAATAATTAAACTTGTAATATTGTTCCCTAAGCTCTTTTTCCCCATACCTTTCCATATGACGATATTTTTCCTTAGAGAAACTGTGAATAAAATCACTCAATTATTGAAGCAGTGTAACATCCTTGCAACATACAACAGCTACCAGTCCTCATTCTTGCATCACATGATATATCCATCATGACAATCTAGCAGAGGCAGAACAAGAAGAAAATGAAAAAAGAACATTGTAATATTTGTTTTGTCTGTGATTGCACTTGACATTATTTACGTCTACCTAGTTTGTTGCAATTACTCTCTCTCTCTCTCTCTCTCTCTCTCTCTCTCTCTCTCTCTAGCTGTTATGGGTGATTTAATATTTTCATCGCTGTCATTGCAGTCAATGCTTGTGTTCTTCAATCCAGTGAAATTCGGGGTAACATTCACCCTTGGCAATTTGATGGCACTTGGAAGGTCTGTTTTGCCATATGTCAAGGTTCTGTTTAATATATTTCTGCGCCCCTTTTTTTCTGAGAATCTATTTGTTTTTTCTTCTTTAGTTATTGATCCAGTAAAACTGAGTTATAATTCACAAACTATGTTGTCTTAAGATGCTATATCCCTATGTGAGATCACGAACAACTTATTTTTATATCAAAGAATCCTCAAGCATATCTTAATTCTTCATCTGCCAAGTTATATTTGTTATATGTTCTTAGATACCAGTAAAATCTGCATGTTGTTTATTTCAAGAAATGATGTTATACTGTTCACTTGTACATTGGGATGCAAGCTTAGAACCTTCATTTTCTCTTCGTATCCCCATCAAGAATGCACCTTTTTTTAAATTTTTGGATGGGTTTGCCTCTTCTTGAACTATCTGGTTATGAAAGTGCCCCTGCTAACTAAATTTGGCATAGTAGAACAATTACCCTTATAAGATACTATATTTATATGCTCTCTGTAATGTTCAAGCAGGTTTTCTTGACTAGGTATTTTATAAGCATCTCGAAGTTTTTCCTCATGTCAACTAATGCTGGGATCATTTGTTTGGCAGTACAGCATTTCTTATAGGTCCCAAAAGGCAATTCGATATGATGCTTGATTCCGTGCGAATATATGCCACTGCTATATACATTGCAAGCATCATAATTGCTCTATTCTGTGCTCTCTATGTGAGTAAAAGGAATTTTGAATTCTAGTAGGCATAGGATATGAATTTTGTGTCATGCTTCTATGTAAATACAAATCAACTACATCTGTCTTCTTTTTCTGAACAGGTTCACAGCAAGCTGCTGACTCTACTTGCCATCGTTTTGGAATTTGGGGCCCTTGTTTGGTAAGTTGAATATCTTTCAATAATTGGATTTTAGATATGTTTATCTTGATCCTTGAATAATGTTTATCAAACCACACTCATAACCTATCCAAGGCCTGGGTCTTCCTGTGTGTAATTAACATTTATTAGTTTTTGGCTCCTTGTATTGTTATTTTGTCTCAGGTACTAAGCATTAACCAACATTCCCAGCCAGATAGCCACCCAAAGATGTATCATATTGTATGTCTATACATGCCATGACTAAATGATATCGTATCTTGCCAAATGAATGCGTCCTCATCATATCACGCAGGGCTGAAACATTTTTTGACATATGGAGGGGTTGTGCAACCACATAAAATTAGTGTTGTGCAACCATGGGGATAGAGCAGTATTTCTGAAGTTCGAATTGTTGGTGTCTGCAGGTACAGTCTAAGCTATATACCTTTTGCGCGGTCAATTGTTTCAAAAGTGATGACGTCTTGCTTCGACACCGAATTCTAGAGCAACCATCCTGATCAACCTGTCATCTCTGGATGCCTAGCTATCTGTAATCTACAGTGTGCCTTTTGCCTCGAGCAGTCGAGCGTTCCACATCTGAGAAATGTCCGACGCATTGGCTTGGATTGATAGGAACGGGAGTATGGTATCTCAATGGTGATGAAAATTATCATATGACTGCAGTGTTGTATCGCTGGTGTGGGCAGTTTGCTTGTCCAGTGTTGCTGAATCGGTGAAAAGGAAATAGAGTTTGTGTCCGCTAGAATATTGGAGGAGCTAAAAACACAGCCGTTTGTATGTGTTACACAGAAATTAAGAGAACGATAAGACTACCTCATGTTAGCTTTTCACGAAGATTCCTATGGAATAACCCATTCCATAGAAATTTCAAACACCTTAATGGGAAATTTTTTTAATGGGGTTTCAATCCTGTAAAATTCCTCCATTTTTCCTTCCGTTGTTCCCAATGGGGCCTAATCACCATGTTGACAGGGGAAAAATTCAACACCATTAGACCGACGTGTTACTGATAAAAAATAAATAAAACTTCGCTATGTGAGCGCTGAACACAATACATCAACATTTTGACAACAGCTTGTAAGTGATTCTGCATTTCCTTGTCCCCTTTCACCTCATGCACTTCATTGCTTGAAGTTTGTAAAATCCAGCAGCCTTTACAATTCTTGACCATTACATTTTCATGACAACAAAAAATAGTCTGTAGGACACCCATAGATAACAACCACAGAACCTACTCCAGCATACTCTTTCCCAAATCCTGCTGCAAAGTATGCAAGGCGTGAGGGTGTCCGGCCAGTATGTGCGGGGGCTTGAATTAGCAATGGACACTGCACTTTTTTTTTTTTTACTTTACAGGACTATACTTACATTAATACAGCTGGGATTAGATTTTAAAAGTTACACTAGAGCTGTCACCTGTCAGAACCGAGAAATCACATGCCCATGGCTCTTGACGAGGAAAGCTCAGCTTCTCCATCCACTTCGCTTCCTGCTCCGTCTCCTATTGCCTGCAATATTTTTCCAAGAAATATTTATTGACAGCTAATGATATAGCGCTAGATATACATCCAGCGACATCAGGCAGCAAACAAGAAAGTCAAGTTCACAGAGGTTAGCAATCCGTACCTTAATCTGGGAGAGATAACCATCGAAAGCACCATCACCATAAAGGATCTTCGCTCCAAAACCAGGTTGGTCAACCGACCCTACGACATCTTCATCTACAACCACTGCATCGATTCGCTTCTCTCCAGATTTTGCATCTGGAATCTGCAAAAAGCAGAAAATCATTAAAATAAATCTGCATTTCAGCTCCATCGAGTTTATGAGTAAGGTTCACAAAAAAAAGGGAGACAGAATCGTCACGAAACAAACCTCATACATGGCATCCATGAGAATATTCTCAAGGATAGTCCTTAAACCCCGTGCTCCTGTGTTTTTGGACATTGCCTTTTTGGCAATTATTCTAAGTGCAGCATCTGTAAAATGAAGCTTAACCTGAAAACCAATGATGAACCGAGATGAGACACCAGGGAGAGATTACTTTGCATGTTTCCATGGCAAATATACTCACATTATTCATGCTGAACAATTTCTTGAATTGTTTACCCAGAGCATTCTTTGGTTCCGTGAGAACCTAGTAGGATATAATTGTATCAGTGATCCATGTGATGTTTTCTAATAATCATATAAAAATATGGGTACATGTTTTTCCAGATAAGGCTGCAGTAGCATAACTACATCACAAGATGATGCTAGGAAAAGGAAAAAAAGAATTCCTGCAGCAGATAATCGGGCTACCTGAACAAGTTGGTCCTCGTTTAGAGCTGCCAAGCTGACCAGGATAGGAAAACGTCCAATAAATTCCGGGATAAGTCCATATGCTATTAGATCACCACTCTCAACCTGAAAAGGAGGCACATTGAAACATTTACTAAGTTTTACAAAGCAAATACACTGGAATTTATATATGCATTCTCCGAGAAACAAAAAGGCTTCTAGACTTGTGGTACTCACTGATTCCAACAAGGATGATGTCACTTGAGCACTTGAAATACTACCTGCCCTCATATTTGCACGTACTGGTGCCCCAAAGCCCATAGATGAATCCTGCCGTCTATGTTTTTAAAGGAAAAACACCTTAGATGGAGACTGAGAGGAAACAATAGGGACAAGTTCCAACTAGGAAATGACACAATACCTCTCTGATATAGTTTTCTCCAAGTCGATAAATGCACCACCACATATAAAAAGAATATCCTTCAGATCTATCTGCATTATGGCATGAAGACCATTACAGAATTGAAATTAACCCATGTTTATATACCATAAGCAATGAGTGACTAAAAAACAGTGTCAGGGTTTACTTGCCAGTGTGAAAATTTACTAGTTTAGGCCAGACATTTGTGGTGTAAAGAAACTACATGATATTTTATTAAGCAGCCTTGTGGACGAAATATATCCAGTACATACTGATAACAAAGAAATTATCTTTGCTACTAGTATGATCATAAGGTCATAACCAAGAATATATCCCACCATATTTTTCTCTTTGGGCTAGTTAGATACTATTCAGGACAAGGTAACGAATGACAGGGTGTAATTCTTCAGGTTAAAAACATACACCCACATATTTTCTTGTGGAATGGGGTGGTATATAAGTTGTACTAACATTACCTGTATATTATCACCACGAGGATGCTTCCTTGCTCCTTTCTCAGGGACATTGACTATCTAAAAAAGTCAACATTTCAAAAAAATCAAAAGGTATGCATATAGAGATATATAACAAGGAATAGTCTTCTGTTTGACCGAAAATCAAAATATACCCACAAAGAGCATATGATAGAACCTATTAATTTGCAGCCAAGTGTTGGATGACTAATGAAAATATCAAATCATCTGATGCCACACATAATCTATGTTGCAAACCCAAAAATATGATCACAAGAGAAGCTCCAAAATAAAATCTTTCAATACACAGCATACAGCAAAGGACAATGCATCAATGCTACTAGGTAGCACCATGACAGCCATTCAACCACCAATATAAATTTAAGTACAGTTGTAGATAATATTCTTTGTTATGTTGTTTCATTTACCCAAGGATGTTAGCTACGAAGTATGAAGTAGCCTGTATTTAAAGCCCGAATATCCCAGAGGAAAGCAATATATGCTCAAAACATATAGAATTTCAATTCATATTGAAATTCACTAATTCAGTATGCCAAGAGGCACATGAGCTGACCCAAGGTTCCAAAACCCGGTACCGGGATGTTTCCCGTTGAATGGCCGGGAACGGTAACCGGCCGGTTACCGGCCGGTTACCGGAAATCCCGGTTTTTTTCCGGCTGAAATTCGATCAAATTCGCTTAAAATTCGTCCAAAATTCGAAAATTGAATTTTGAAGTTGCTAAACCGGATGTTTTAGTTCCGGTTTTGCTTTTCCCAAAGGGGGGCCGGTAGCCGGTAACCGGCCGGTAACCGGCGGTTACCGGCCGGGAATTTTTTCCCTGAGCTGACCAGGTCACCAGGACTCCAGGAGGTTAATACATATGACTCACCGTGCCTTCCAGCATTTTCAACAACGCCTGCTGAACACCTTCACCCGATACGTCTCTACTAATGTTAAGGCTCTCGGCCTGCATGTTGAATGCATGAACTGATTAATGTCCATACCAAGGCAAAACAATCCAATCCAAAGCTAATTAGGCTAAACCTTCTTGGTGATTTTATCAACTTCATCAATGTACACCATCCCTTGTTGTGCTGCTTGCACATTAAAATCTGCCACCTATTTAATGTCAAAATAGAACACCCAAAGTGCACTGTCAAAGCCTCAAAGGCAAGATATTTAGACAACAAGCTGCTTCAATTAATTTTAATGCATGTATATGAGTCAAAAACCATACCGTGAGTAGCTTGTATAATATAGATTCTACATCCTCTCCTACATACCCTGCCTGCGGTAAGTAGGAAAATTTAAGCCATAGTGCCGGAACCAAGTAGATAGAAAGAGAAAGAGGGAACTGATGGAGGCTTTGCTCGCACCTCGCAGTAGCAAAGAGCAGTAAATGGTTATCCATTCTTTCACTGACAACTTATGCCATTTGGGTGACAATATGTGATCCTTTTGTATTGCTATTTAGTTCAATGGCTCGGGACGAACTATGGACATCTGAATCCATGTAAACTTAACCATTTTAGCTCACGCCCTACACTTCTCTACCTAAAGAACTCAAATCATAAATGCAAGTACTCAATATTGAATTCACACGACAGTAACTGTATGACCAATACCTACATTTACATCTCCAAAAAAAAAACTACATTTATGTAGAATTCATTAAAATACATGTCTAACATAGTTTACATGATGTCATTGACTGATGCTTGCAACACTGTCTACAAAATGATGTTGCTTGTGTGCTTAGACATTATGCATTTATGATATTTTCTGGAATGTAAAGTTAGTACACACTTGCCTGGGTCAATGTCGTTGCATCAGCAATTACAAATGGCACATTCACAAAGCGAGCTAATGTCTTAGCAAGTAAAGTTTTACCTGTGAAAGACATGAAGCATCCAAACAAAAATATTGCTCAGTGCCCTCCTTTTTTTGTTATAGTAGATTACAGAACAGAATTGACCTAGTTCTATTACATCAATTGTAAGTGGTTGCAAACTTCTTACCAGAGCCAGTAGGCCCCATTAACAATACATTGCTTTTCTCTAGTTCAACATTGTCACCATCATCAGCTTCTCCATCAAAAGCACCCAAATCTGCTCCAGACCTAATTGTTTTAGCTTATATACCACATAATTAGTCACTGAAAGATACACATGGATTCTAATCTGTGGGTACAGGAATAAATATCCTTCATCATTTCATGAACAAAACAACAATAATTGAGGTGGTACAGTGAAACTGACCCTTTTTGTAAAGATTGATGGTATATCCGTTTATAGTGGTTGTATACTGCAACAGATAGCACCTGCAAATTCAAAAGGTTATATTAGATATGAAAATCAAAACTATGTTAGTATTACTTATTTACTGTTGAGTGTTCACTAACACAAAACTGAGCAAATGCGAATTGGAATGAATAAATATCTAGGTGAAGTTGGACCTTTAACTACTCATGGATAATACATCTTAAAGTGAGAAGAGGTGACATTTAGAAATTACCAGTAGTCGATTCACCAATCTTATCAACACTATCTTTACTAAATTTATGTACGGAACTTGTACTATATTTGGTTGGATGATGGGGATCAAGGGAAGGCCAGGGCAAATCAAGGTTGGATTGAATGTGGTACCAAGGTTCCAGATCACTTTTTCATATAAGTTTTGTACAATTATTAGCATATTGAGTGTTTCCTACTTTCCTTTACTGAAATTAGATCAATGTGACTAAAGAATAAAACTGATTCTTTATCATTCTTTCACATGAGCCAACAAAGTTAAACCGCGGGAGGGCAAGTGTATATCTTTCGTTCTACTCCGATTCTCCAATCAAAATTCATTTCCAAACAATCAGTTCAATCGAAACCAACATGTTGTCCATTATCACCTACTTGAGGTCAAATAGACTAAACCCCATGAATTCAGATGGAGCTCAACATTGATGGAAGAACACCACACCTTCCCTCATCTCATTGAATTGCAAGTTTCTGACAGAAGAATATAATTGAAAGTGTTTTATTGATAACCTAGAAGTAGATCAGGGTCATCACAGTTTGCTCCTCTTACACTTACCATGGGGTCAATATAATCACAGTTCACCAAAAGAGCGTGACAAAAGGTACCCACTCTAACCATGCTAAAGCAATGAGCCAATGATATAACAGTAAGGACATCAGAAGTGCCGCTCTTTCTCCATCCCCCATCCAAACTAGCAAAAACTTAACCCTGTTCCCTAGGAAGAGCAAAGCCCCGAATCTTTGTCACAAACAACACGGCTGGCACAATAAAAATCAAAACATTGCTGCTAATTCACCCCTCCAAGGCCATACACAATCGAATTCAGTGTAAAAGTCTCCCAAGTGAAGGGCTAAAAACCGAAGTAAATTCATCAAAGACCTCACATTTCGCACAAGCTAAAGCAGCATCAAAACGCCAACCTTAACCACGAGCGGTAACCAAAACGAGTGCACGGGCACACATGGACAGCAAAATTAATGAGAATTCTCACCTTCTTGGCTCGGTCCTGCCCAATCACATACTTATCGAGCCCCTTACAAATCTCCTTGGGCGTGGGCAAATCCTTCCCAAGGTTCAACCCGCCCCATCCGTCCTTCCCCCTCCATCCTCACCCCCACCGCCACCAGCTCCTCCCCCGCCACCGCCGCCGCCGGCGACGCGGACGACGTTAAGGTTAGGGTGGAACGGCGGCCCTGGCGGCACGTGCACGGCCATGCCAACCCCGTCCCCGTCGTCGCGTGAAGACGACCTCGCCCGGATGGCCTCCCAGAAGGAGGGATCCCTTGCCCTGAGGCCATCGGGGGGGAGGTCGGCGCGGACGCGGCCGATCTCGACGAAGGTACCCTGGAGCGGCGCGAGGAGGTTGGGGCGGAAGAAGTAGGCGGTGCGGCAGTTGGGGCAGAGGTTGAGCGCCTGGTAGCCGCCGGCCCCGGCGGGGGCGGTGGGGGGAGGGGCGCGGTGGGAGAAGAGGATGTCCATGTGCTTGGAGCAGCGCGGGCAGTGGGCCTCCGCGCTGATGCGGCGCAGCTCGGACTCGTCGGTGGAGGACGAGGAGGAGCCGGCCCCGGAGGAGGAGGGGCCCTCCCACTTGCGTCGCTCCTGGAGGCGCCGGTGCGGCGGCGCGGCCGCCGCGGAGGCAGGGGCGCACTTGGCCGCGGTCATCGTGGAGGCGGCGCGCGTGGCGGCGGCCGCGAGGCGCCTCCACCGGATGAGGCCGGACATGGCGGAAGGCGCGGGCGAGTCGAGGAGCGCGTGCGGAGCTGCGGATTGGAGGAGTCTAGAGAGAGAGAGAGGGTTTGTGTGGGATTTTTGTGGGTGTGGATAGCGAATTTTTTTTCGTGTGTTTGTGAGTTTTTACGTGGTGGGTGGGGATACGTGGATTCCGAGACGGGGAGACTGGAATCTCGGGATCAGATAAGGGACATTTCTGCACGGTAGGATGCTGGATGCTGGCTCCGTGCTGTCTCGAGATTCGTGCCGACTGTCCTCTTCTTTTCATTTTTCCTTGTTTGAGAAATTTTTGCCCTTTTTATTGATGATGGAGCATGGCCCAGAATTGGTCATCTTTGGATGAGAATGAGCAATTCTAGAGCCGACCTCAAATTCGAGTTACCCGTCTCGGGTTTGTTTGAAAGACAGAGGTCTCATACTATAAATTCTGTAGGAATTTTAGAAAACATGCCATTCCAGCGAGAATTTGAGAAAAGTCTCACATTTCAAAAAGACCCAAGGTTAAATAGAACTAGAGTCTAGATTGATGGTTGCATCAAGCACAACAAGCCAATTCCTCTCGAGAAGAAAAAGGAAAGGATACGAAGAACCAAATGGCATCATTGCATAGATAAATTAATATAAAAAAATCTCCTTGATTAATGTAATGTTTTATTGTTATGATCTACGGGCAGATATCAAACATGTTAGGACATATGAGCTCACAACATCACGTAGGAAGGTGCAACAACTGCCAAGAATTGGACGAAAAGCGACAAGCTGAGGCTCCGGAAAGCAATCCGGTGCTACTTGAGAAACCGCTCGTGGATAGAATTTGGGGATTAGGGCAAAAGGATTATCACCCATTCTTGATTCATTAATTGAAATGGGACCATCAAACAAACCTACTTTAAGCTTCGCATCCGCATCGAGTGGACAGAAACTCTAATTCAATTGAAACAACCCGAAAATTTGGAATTTCAAAATTTTGAAGCTTTCGCTTGAATTCGTTTTTTCCTTTTTGAAAGCCCAACCCAAAATCCGCTTTCCATTTTGGGAAATCTGCTTTGTTTGCCCGGCGCACTCTCCCAAGCGCCTTCCCTTCTTCTCCTCGCCGCCACGCCGACGTCACCGCGCCGCTTCGTCATCTCGCCAGCCACCGCCACGCGCCACCTCCGTACACGCACCGCCTCCGCCGCTTCCTACCACCCGCGCGCCTCTACCTCACCCCACCACCTTCCTTCTCTTCAGCGGCGCCGCCTCTGCCACCTTGCCACACCCGCCCGCAATCGATGACCGCCGTGCCACCTCGCTCGCCAGCCGGTGAGGCACCGCCACCGCGACGCCGCCACGCCCCGCCTCCACCCCGCCCGCTCGCGCAACCTCCTCCCGACCGCACACGCCGCCATCGCTCCCCACCGCCTCCCTGTTCCCACTGCCTCCCTGGCGCAACCGCCACCTCCCGGCCTGTAGAAGGCCACCACGGGTAAGCCTCCTTCATCACCTTTCCCCTCCACACCTCCCCTTCACTCCTTCCTCTCCAGAGCCGGCGCAATTTCGAGAATCGCCGCCGCCTCCCCTTTCTTCCCGACGAGCCTCAGGTGAAATTCGCCTCTCCCATTCTTTCCCTCCCCTCCCAAACCCGGCCATGGCTTCCCCTCACCACCTTGCTTCTTTTCCCTAACCTCCCCACCCTCAATTCCGGCCGGACCTTGCCGACGCCGAGCTCCTCCGCCACCCCTTCCACGGCCCACGCCGCCACACCACCTCGGGTCTCCCCAAGCACCCACTCCACCACCCCCGAACTCCCCTCCACTCACTGATGCTCAAACACCCCTCCCCTTGGCCCGTGCGCCACCCTAGCACCGCCGGCCTCGTCCCCTGCTCTGGCCGGCCGCCACTCTCGCCGCCGCACCATTCCTGAGTCCCCTCAGCCCTCCCAAAACCCCAAAATGGGTTCACCTTGACTCCGTGGTGCTCCCTGCACCACCCACTCTCGCCGCCGCCACCACCGCCGCCAGAACGCCGCGCGCGCCAGCCGACACGGCACGCTGAAGCCGCGCCGGCCTTCATTGCGGCCGCCAAGGCCGCCCGAGCCTGGGCCTTTATGGCTTCGGCCGATTTGGGCGAAGCCCATTTGAGCGCCGGGCTCAATTTCAACATCGTTTCACAACACGTGAACAGTGAAACCAAATCGTTTCATCGCACATTGTTCTTTTTATCGTTCATTCAAAAATAGAAACACTGCTCCAAAATCCGAAAATGCACAAGAAACCTAGCTATTGCTCATTTCGATAAGAGCAATTTCAATTATTGTCCATCGATCCATTGTCATACAAGAATAGTAAAATAGTACTAATCATCGTTCGACCTTTTTCCACCCAAAACCCAAATTCACTCTATATACTCATTTTGACCGTCAACCCGTAAAACCCATTCACCGCTTATTCTTTTAAATCAGCCCAAACATCGCCATTTCACAAGAGCTATTTACTGCTCACCCAAGAAAACCAAAACATTGTTCATAATCCGGAAATGGTGAAACCTCTCACTGCTCATATTGCTTATCTGTATTTTAGCAAACACAAGTGAACTCTATTACTATTCACTAATTCATGTTCAGATGTGAGTAGTAAAATTTGTACTATTCACTATCCGGTACTTTTTCGCCTGAAACCCTAATTTGACACTCGATGCCTATTCTAACCATCTCGAGCTCAGAAAGCCCATTCTTGACTCCGATCAGCTATACCAAACTCCCAATAAATCTCTTCACCTTTCTATAGGATTCTCGATCCATTTACAATATTTTTGTTGTACTTGGATACAAAATTCAACTATATTCAACCCAATCAAACACCAGATAAATCTCCACCATCCCACAACACCACCTTGTTTTATGTTTCTTTTCTGTTTTTATTTACTTGTATATTGTTCTCAGCTCATTCTTTGTCGAGCCGGATTTTATTTGAATTGTTTTATTGTATTGCTTCTCGTTAGGTCACGACCTCAACAACCAGACTCTAGCAGACGTCGGACAAGACCAGTATCCAGAAGACTTTGCGCAAGAAGGCAAGTCACATTCTTTGATCATTTTGAACCTACATTTCATCTATGTATTATTACTTTCATTATTGTATTTGTGCCAATTACTTTAAATATTGAAATAATACTTTAAAATGCCATGACAATTAGATAAATCCTAAATACCCCACAAACAAACCCACCCAACTCTTGTAGGCCATATTCACCTTGACAAGTTTAGTTTACATAGAATACTATAAATAACTTCATCACCAAAAATGTGTTCATCAATCAAAAGCAAGTATTGGCTACTCGCCAATGGTTTTGGTGCAGAGTTGAGGGTTGTGTCCGGAAGTTAGACAACCCAATAGACTTGATAAAAGTGAGTCAAAGGTGAGATCAAGCGGTGGACAACCACGAGTTGGTGTTGGTCTATTTCTTCACCGAGACAAGTAAGGACATGAACCTTGTGCCAAAGTAATGATATAGAAACCGCTCAACCACAAGCGTGGTCATTACTCCCGCCGAGTACACCGCTCTCCGATTGAATATCTATATGGAAAGACGTGTGCTCTTGTATGATAGAGCAGCGCGGAACTAGGGTGTGACAGGGGTGGACCTGAAGTGGACACTCGGTAGTCTACACACAATGGTATGGGCCTATCAGCCTCTGAGTACGAATTCCACTATTGGCCGGTGGTCTCCGAGTCAGATGGAGTAAGAACCTACCTGATAGAGACTAGAAAGGTTGAGCAGTGAAAAGGCTTTGTTATCTTAGCTCACCACACGCTAACGTGTTGCGTGTCTATGTACTAACAGTATGAGCATGAGATATCTTATGGGTAAAGTTGGGCAACTCTGCAGAGTGTATAATCAAAGATATTCGAATACACCGTGCTTCCGGTTAATGAAGTTGTGTTAATGGGTGATTCCAGTACAGTGGCATAAGTAGAGTTTTGAGATGTTAAGCTGGTAATTGCAGTTATTAAGAAACCCCTGATGTTATTACTTACTATTGTTTTACTGTTTTATAAATTGTTTTAAATGCAGAGTGCATCCACATATGCCAGGTATGATGAACCCTAACCATCCATTGAACTCCTTGCATGTAATTATTTAGCATTTCCATACGGCTTGTTGAGTACGGTGGTAGTACTCATTCTTGCAATTTGCAAAACATCTACAGAAAAAACTTGGGAAAGTGCAGAGGACTCTTGTGAGCAAGATTTTGGTGGACCCCCAGAAGGCAACGACTATTGTTACTAGGTCTCGACTGCGCTCAAGCGTGCCTATGGTTGGAAGTTCTTTTGTTTTGTATTATATTATATTAACTTTGGACTTAGATGTCCGTGTCAGGTCAAAACAGGTTGTTAAACCTTAGCTTTGTATAATAAAAGTCTGATTTTTGTTGCAATTGGAAGCTTGCTTGAGATACTATTTGCTTCAGAATCGCACATCCTGGCGGTTCTGCGGGTTTAGCGGTCCCAAGAATTGGGGCTGTCACATGGCTCGTAGAGAATTGTTCCCAACCAAAATTCAATCCAACCGCAGCGGTGGAGCCCGACTTTATCAGGTGCGGGCTAATTATTGAATGTAACATTTTTTTGTTGCAAAAATTGAACTGTTTTTTGGACTTAGAGATAATTTTATGTGGTTTAAAGTCTTCTTTCTAAACGATGCTAATCAATTGACTCCCACAACCTCGCCTTCGACTAACTGGCCTAGTAATACAACAACAATGCCTTTAATCACAAACAAGTTAGAATAGGCTAAGAATGAAACCTCCTCAAGATCAAAGAGATAAGAGGCCTTACAAATAAAAATAAAAATATAATAATAATAATACCTACAAGACTAAAACCCTAAGCTGAACATCATGTCATCCGAGCCGAGAGCCTAAAAACATAGCCCCTAAACCTTCTTATGGTTCCGGTACGTGGATCGCTAGCTTTCATACGATTCTATCCAAAGCTAGTTCTTTAGTTACATTCCAATCCCTCAAATCTCTTTTAACTGCTTCTTCCCACGTTAGTTTTGGTCGACCTCTGCCTCTTCTTACGTTTTCAGTACGTCTTAAAATTTCACTACGCACCGGTGCCTCAGAAGGCCTCCGTTAAAGATGTTCAAACCATCTCAAACGATGTTGGATAAGTTTCTCTTCAATTGGTGCTACCCCCACCTTATCACGTATATCTTCATTGTGGATTCGATTTCGCCTTGTATGACCACATATCCACCGCAACATCCTCATCTCCGCTACACTTATCTTCTGTATATGTTGTCTTTTAGTCGCCCAACATTATGCTCCATATAGCATCGTTGGTCTGATCGCCGTCCTATAGAACTTCCCCTTTAACTTTTAAGGAATTTTTTTGTCACACAGGACACCCGATGCTTGACGCCATTTCACCCACCCTGCTAGGGCAAAAATGTATGGGCTCAACACTGACACTTGGTGTAGTCCTATCTTAATAGGGAAATCACTAGTATCACCACCACATGTTCGACATTAGTCACAACATCTTGGTATATATCCTTAATTAGGTAATCTAACGGCCTAGTAATCATGATAATAATTTCCCATCCTAACATAATTATGAGAGGAAATTTAAAATGAGGAGGCGACACCACAAGTGCATCGAGGAGGCGAAACCGGTGGCTAGAACTATTCCACCTCTTCTTGGCGGGCCTCCGTCTACCGAGATTTGGCGTTCGGTGTGCTCCCTATCGCACAAAGTCCTCTCAACGAGGAGCGCATGAAATCGAATTGCATTCCTCCGTACTCCCGCCTCGATTGGCGACACATGGTGAGATCACGGCCTCTAGGGTCGCGAATTGGAGCGAGAAGGAGACGGAGCAAGTGAACCCAATCCATTTAACAAATATAGATGCAGATGGTGATGTGGTCGATGAATTATTCGACCAAATTTGGGCGTGCCATCGCCAAATTCGGATCGTCACGCAATGCGTAAGATCCTCATGTGAACAGTGTTTTTCAGAGGATGAACGCGATCAGAGCAAACAAGACGGAAACGCAGCATACTTATGATGGCGATTTACTACAAGAAAAACATTGTAGCAATGCTATAAGAATTGGTCTGGACCTTTGATTTTTTATCGGACGGTGGAGATCTTATCCTAACGCCACGCACTTATAGATCGTATGCATTTTCTCTTTCAATGCAGAAGATCTCGATTTGACATTGCCTTGCCTCCACCATAATCTAGGGTTGGTCCCAATTCCTCAAGACACTCAAATCCAGTGTGGATTCAGAGAGAACTGGTGGAGAAGAAGGCTTTTGCTCTTGAAGATTGTTTTCGAGCAAGTAGAATAGATAGATTCTCATAGGAGCCGAGGCAAAATAGCTACTCGAGAGAAATTTGGGGGCGAGACAAGAAGAGACTAACATTGCTGAGGTGGTGAAGAGAGTCGGAATGGCGGATGGGAATGTCAGGTTCCAAAGTTCGAAACCCAAAAATATGCTCAAAACCGAAGCTATTTTTGGGTATTTTCACTCAGAATGCAATAAAAGAGGAACTAGGGTTACGCTATTGCAGCTAGGGTTTGGATTGATCAAAATATAGCAAGCACCTGCTCGATTACAAGGCTTTTATAGCCAGAGTTCAGTGAAAAAGCAAAATGACAGTACCCTTATGGGTAATAGTAACGAAAATGACAGCTACAGCTGCAGCTAGAGCTTCTTTGCATGGTAAATCAGTTACTTTAGGCGCTGACCATTGGATCAAGATCGGAGGACCAACTTATGTTAGTCTTGCACCTTATTTTATTGAAGTCGGCGTCGAAACTCAGTTTCACCCACACCGTAGGATCTTCATTAGATTCTCCCGCTTCAATCTGAGCCACATATCTAGATACCGGTTCAATCAAAGCAACAGAGACTTGAGTTCCTGACAAATTCCCCCTTTTAAATTCCTTGTCTCAAGGAACAAAATAGGGAAATATCCTTTTTATGAAGTCTACATCTTCCCAAGTCGCTGTAGAAAGGGGGTAGATTCAACCAGTCTATTAGCCATTGGACCACGGGTACATTATTCCGAGGAATCACCCTTCTCTCCAAAACTGCCATTGGAGCCACTTTGATATTGTCATCCTGGTCAATTAGTGGGAGCTCACAATTTGGTACTGCTTTATTACCCTTGTGCTTCTTCAATTGGCTCACATGAAAGATGGGATGCAGCTAACAACCTTTAGGTAGTAATATCTTATATGCAACCTTGCCCACTCTTTCCAATACTCTAAAGGATCCATAGAATTTAGAATGCAATTTTAATGACCTATGTATGCTCAAAGATGTATATCAGTATGGTTGGATCTTCAAATAAACCATATCCCCAACTTAGAATTCTCTCTCTTTTCTCTTCTTGTCAGCATATGTTTTCATTTTGTTCTGAGCCTTGGTCAAGTTGTCCTTAATCACTTGCATACCCAACTGCCTCCTCTGCAATAATCCCCTTACCTCCTAATTCTGAGAATCTGGCAGAACTACTTCAGTGATTTGAGCAGGTGGAATTCCATATAATGTCTGGAAGGGGGTCATCATTAATACAGTATGGAAACTGGTATTATACCACCACTCTACTGTAGACAACCAACTGCACCATTTCCTTGGATTACCAAATACCATGCATCTCAAATAGCTCTCTAGACATTGGTTCACCCTCTCTGTCTGACTATCAGTTTCAGGATGATATGAAGTACTGAGTCTCAACTTAGCCCCTAGGGTTTTAAACAAATCTTGCCACAAATTACTAGTGAAGGTCCATGCGCCATATGGTCGGGATGTCATACACTGTCATAGGGAAGTCAGCGCAAGGCAACCCGGTTAGGAAGGTGACGTCCTGAAGGGTCAGTGCCATCTCCCCGCATGGAAGGTGAACGTAGCGTCTCGCCTCCACGGTCAACCAAGACCGCCGGTAGGGCCCGGCCAGATAGAAAATGTTTAGACGTACGACCAGGACCGCGGTGCTAGTCATCCTCCTACGTCGCCTCCACCATCCTTACTAGTGAAAGGAGGCCTTCCTCTCTCAACCTGTGTCGAAACGATTAAGAACAAACGTGAGTCCACGTAGCGCCGGCCGCAATTGAGTGCATGAAGGTCGAACTACACATACGCCGAACCCGCTTTGGGTGTAGCCTCCATGCTCGATGGGCATGCGCACTGCAACGCGCCAAGCTCATCGGCGCCACCTCTCGGTGAGGACGGCATCGAGGCGCTATGGTGATGCGCGTCAATCACCGGGTCAAGCAACTCGTAGTGACGTGCGTCCGCCATACCAAAAAATTCAATGCATGCATTGTAAAGACTACGAAACATGTACAAAACCAAAATTCCTACTTTATAAATAATTTTCAGCGTTAACATAATAATTACCATACAAAAATGTAAACCAAATATAAGCTACTCAACAATTTAAACAGATTTATAATAGGGTCTTCCAATTTAGACAATATTTTTAAATATTTTCCAAGTGCAAGTCTAAACAATAAACAAAGTTCTTCCTATTTTCCTAGTTTCGTAGTTTAAAATTAATTTTTGATATTAAAAATATAATTACCATGCACAAATTATAGTCAAATAAAGCTGGGATTATTTATTACATATTTGTAATAGGCATGCTGCAACATTCATAACATGTGCTCGACGAACTGCATTATACACAACTCAAATAATGTAGTACATAATTTGACTACAATTATCTAATCTACTAAATTCTACTTGCTATTCTATCAATTCTATGTTGCTATTTTATGAATTTATATCGCTATTCTCTTGAATTCTATGTACTTAATTCTACATAATTTTACTCGACATACTCAAATGATGTACTTAATTCTACATATTTTAACATAATCTACAAAGTTGCAAAAAAATATATACCTGCAAGATAGCCAATCGGATCTGATGCTCTGTCAATCTCTCTCCTCCACGACAATCTAGCAGAGCTTTGCTACCTTTCTTCTCTCCCTCTCCTCCTCTCTTTTGTTGTTTTTCTAAAATTAAAATGAATTATGGACTGAATTTTTGAGGTTTTATACATGGGATCTCGCGCTACCACAGAAGACTGCTTCACTTCATGTTGCTAGCTGAGCTGACCAAATGTAGGGTCAACATGCTCCCTGTCACCAATTCAACTAACGACAGCAATTGACGACAGCTACCTGTTGTGTAACATCTCAATTTTCAGAGCTTAAAAATCTTTTAATAGTTAGTAGGGAGAAAATTCACCATCTAGATTTTATTTGAATTTAAATTCCAAAGCTTAATATTGAACTTTACAATCAAAAATATTTAATGTGAATAATCCCAACATGAACAATAGCTAAAACTATTTTATTTGGGTTCTATGTGCTCAGATATATTTTCTAGATTTTTCTAAAATTTTTCTGAGTTCATTTGCTATTTTCTATTGCTTATTTGAATTTCTGGTATTTTCTAAATTAGAAAATGTATTTAAAATCTCAGATTTGCCGGCCGAATTCTCCTCCGCCGAATCCTGCTCCGCCACACCCAACTCGCAGCTTCAGCTCGCCACAAGACGCCGCCTCCGACTGACATGCGGGCCCCGCATGTCAGCCTCTTCTCTCTCTCCCCGAGCGCTTCGCTCACCTCCGCCGTTCGATCTGGGATGGACGGTTGATCCTGAGTCCGCTTCTCCAGTAATAATGCGTGCCGCGCCGCGCCGCGCGAGCCACCGCCGCCGACAAAGTGGGCCCGATCGCCACATCATCGCTGCCTCCGACACGACCGCACCTTCCGCCGATTTCTCGCCGCCGCCACCGCTTTTGGGCATTCGTGCTCGACTCTCCTGAGCCTCCGGTATAAAAGGAGGTAGCCGCGCCTCGCACCTCAACCCTAGCCGCCGCCGCGCTAAGCCCTAGCCGCCGCAGAGCTCGAAGATCGTTTTGCGCCGCCGTCAACTCGACGCAGCTCTTCCGCCGCAACCGAGCCGCCCGAAGCCGTGGTCCGCACCACCGCATCGCACGAGCCGCGCTTCACCTTGTTGGCTCGCTTGCCGGAGCGCCACCGAGCACCGATCCCGCCGAGCCCGTAGCCCTCCGCCGCCAACGCCGCCGGGCCGCCGCAGACGTTCCCACCACCGGTGAGCACACCTACGAGTTCTCGTGCCACCCTCACCACGCTTGCATTTCACTCATCGCCGGTGAATCGCCGCTCACCGGGACCTCGGCTTCCCGCGCCGCCGCCGCCAGCACGCCACGCCACCTCGCCACCACCTCACCGTGGATCGCTGCGTCGCATAGCGTGTACGCCTGCCAAGACGCGTGCGTGGCATGGTCCACCGGTCCCAGATTCAATCGGCTGAGACTTGGTCTCACGTGAGTCGAGTCACCGACATGTGGGTCCCACATGTCGTTTTTCTTTATTTCTTTTATTCCGAAATTCCTTCACGATGTCAAGATTGCGCAATAATCGATTTTTCTTTAGAGAAATAATTCGGAAATTCCAAAATCCAAATTAGGTTTCTTTTAGATTCAATCTTCCAAAGCTCATAACTTTTGCATCCTAACTCCGATTGAGCCCCTTCAAATTTCTAAATTTGTCTAAATGCAAGCTCTATTTATCTGAGATTTTTGTTTAATTTTTTGAGTTTGTTTTTCCTCTGTTATTTATTTGTTTTGTTTGTTTGTGTCTCGTTTGCGAGTAGACGTCGATTGGTAGGGGAATTTTGTGGAAGAAGGAGCACACCAAGATCAAGACCAGTACATAGACCTTTTCCAAAGCAAGTCATACCTTTGATCATCTTGAACCTCGCTTTCCAAATACTTTGTTTCAAAGTATCGTGCATTCTATTTTAATTATTTATTTAAATGCTTTGGGTATAGTTATTATCCAATTTGTTATCACACATTGGCCTTGTATGTCATAATTCCTTGTCACCCTAGATTGGTTATTAGTTGGTAATATTATAGCACCAACGTGGGTTGGTTAGATGCGAGTACAATTGCTTAGCCATGCTACGAGTCTCACATCTCATGTAAGTTGCAAACATTAAATCGACTAAGTGACTATGGAACTTCGTAAAAGCGTGTGTTATGTGTTATTACTTCGGATGGCATATGTTGCACTAAAACCAAGCTGGGTGGTAAAGGATTTAGACCGAGGCAAGTGGTGGAGACGTGTGACATGGTGGTCTATGTGATGGGAATGATAATCTTGTGACTTAGTTAGAACATAGAAGTCTTGCCTTGGTCAATTAAGGACTTAACTTTGTGCGCCATTGAACTCGAGCCTTTCACTGCATGCACCACATGTCCGTATGGGACGGGCCTAACTTAGTAAGTCATGGATTCTCGGCATTGATGTTCGTGTGGATAGGTTAGGGTGTGTGACAGGTGGAGGTGTGACTACTTGGTGGTTGCATCGCGACGATTCGCCTTCCCCGCCCAGCGTGTGTGTTATACAAATTCTATGTGAGCCGGTATAGCGGTTTGTAAGCACACCGGAACGTCAATGTTTGAGATGAAGTCTCCGAATCGTTTTGTTATGATTAGTGCTTGCTACACTAGTTGTATCTTGTGGGTAAAGTGTACAACCTCTGCAGAGTGTTAAATCAATCTATTCGAATAGCGCGTCCGCGCCATGGACATGCTCGGGATTTCACACGAGGGGTAGTTTTCATAAAATGTGAATGGGAGCTGTGTGACCTCAATCATATGGCTATGTGAAATAAACTGCTTAGCTATGTGTTTTTGGAAACAATCATTAAATTAGTATTGTCTATTTGTTTTGAATTATGCTTTCAATCTATTATTCGTATTCAATTGCAAATGTTGCTTTTGTGCAAAAGAACCACGTGTAGCCTTTTCTTTGGAATAAGCCTCGCATCTATACATTGCATTCGTGGTATGATTTATAGTACGGGTTGTGTACTCACGCTTGTTGTAAAACTTGCGCCCAAACCTCTGAAGAGGAGGAGTCTACGCCGCTGAGGAGGAGTTCGCCAAGGCCGATCGCTCGTTAGGTCCGGATCCCGCCTGTTCTGTGGTGAATTGGTGGGATCTACGCTGGAGTTTTCCATTCCGTCATTTATTTCTCGTTAGCTCTGTGGCTTAATAAGTGTAAACTCGACCATAAGGTCAATACCCTTATTTGTTAATCAAACTAATCGCTTACTTTATTTATCGCCAGTGGATCGATATTTACCTATGTTAACCCCGTGCACTAGCGTGATTCGACTAGTGCAAGATATACGCAGGGTTCCGTAATCGTAATCGGGTCCCGACGCAGGTGGTATCGAGCCATACCGATTGTAGGTCTTGACCTTAGTTAGATTGGCCGCCTTTAGAGTGTCCAAATTATTTTCTAAAGGAAAATTAACTTGCAAGGTTAATTGATTGCTTAACTCTTCTCATATCTCTCGCCTCAACTTTTGCTATAATCCTTTCTCTCCCGCTGCTTTAAAGTTGCTCTTACCTGCTCGCTCTCTTTCAGATGCCTCGTCTTCGAGCTATGGTGAAGCGACCGAGGGTATGCCGCCAAGCTTGGAAGTTGCTCCGTGTTCTTGGGGTTTTGATCGTCCGCCAGACATCGGCAACAATCGGAGAGTGAATGGACAAAACCGTGGAGTGATTTGTCGCTGACGATCTACGCCAGAGGAACGACAAGGCAAGCCAACCTTCGCACGCCTCGTGAGGAAGATCACTTGGCCGAAGGTATCCAGAGTCGTCGCGCTTGGCCATGCTACGATCCGCAACATCTACGCACGGAGCTTCAGACACCGCTTCCGTTACCACCCCGAGCCGCAGCCGTGGACTTGCCAAAGACGCTACCCATCCACGTAGGAGAGAGCAACGCTACGGAGGCACCTCGCCAAGTCAGGCCGCCAGAGGAAGCTTTGGAGAGGACTATCACGGAGTTGGATCATGTTTATGAAGCCTTGCAGAGAGTCAAGAGAAGGTCGCCACTCTACAAGAGATCCTCTACGACCAAGTCCCCAAGAAGAGGAAGACTCGAGGAGGATCCGAAGAGGATCCGAGGAAGGCCCGCTTGAGCCCAAGAAGATGCAGAGCTGAGGAGCAGCGGAGCTAGTTGCACCGGAACGCCTGCCTCGCTGCACCAGCCTGTGGCATCGAGATCGCTTGCCAAGATGCCGACTCACTTCCGAGTCTATAGCCGCGGGAGCATCGCCTGGTTTGGAGGCTTTCGAGTAGTTGTTTGGCTTTTCAGCCTAGCTAGCTGGGCTTTAGTGAGTCGCCTTTAGGTGGTAGTTTTGTGTGCTTAGGTCGTTGTTTCTTTTTGTGTGCGAGTATGAGCCGCAAAGCCCTTAGGCATTTGTTGCATGCATGCTAAGACCCTTAGGCATTGGAGTTTCTTGAGTCGTGTTTTGTTGGGTTTTAACCTACCCCGCTAGTTCTCAACTTATCTTGTGCTTGCTACCTTATCTAACCCATGGAGCTCGCAGATAGTTCAAACTCATCGATCGTCGCTAGTGGTTCCTGCACTTCAAAGACCGATAAGCAATGAGCAACCACCGCAGGAGAGCGCCGCCACAAGCACCTCCAATTGACTTGCAAAACTTTGGAGCTTTCATGGCAAAGACAGCATCACTGATGAACACTATGATGACTCGATGCAAGCTATGAACAACTGTGCCAACAACAATAACAACAATCAACGTATGGAGCCCTCAAACCGCATGGTCACCATGGACCATCCAAACTTGCAGAATTTATGAGGACTCGCCCACCAACATTTTCCGGACACGCCTCCGGTGGAAGCGCACGATTGGCTCTGAGTTATCGAAGGAAGCCGCGATCACCCAAAGGCGCCGATCGTGAAAAGGTTCTATATGCCACTCACCGATGGAAGGCACCGCCGCCGAATGGTGGAGAACTTCGTCGCCATGAGACGCCACAGATATCACCCGGAGGAATTTTCGCAAGATTCCGCCAGATCACGCACCGAAGGCATTATCGATCCAAGAAGGATGAGTTCCGCGCTCAAGCAAGGAGCTATGTCGCGTCCGACTACCTCAACAAGTTTTCACCTAGCTCGCTATGGCGAAGATGTAGCCACGGACAAGGCTCGCCGTAGTCGTCTACGGCGGGCTAAACATCGGATCGCAAGTCGCTTGATCGCCCATACTTTTCCCGATTTCCAAGAGCTGATCAACAAAGCCTTTGTTCTAGAGGACAAACGCAAGGAACCGAAGATAATCAGAACGCCGGATGGCTCAGCCGAAGGGAACCATCAATCACAAAGAGCAAGAACAAAGGCAAAGACAGCCAACATGTGCTTCACCCTGCACTGCTCAGAGCACCTGCACCAACTTCAAGACCGCCCAATCGCCGTAACTTCCGCAACCTCGCACCACAACCCCAATCCAGAAGCAACCAGCGAGGACCCAGTTTATTCGACTTGTAATGCTTAGCCTTCCATTGGCCCTAGCATCACAATTCAAATAAACCAAGCCTCGTGATATGTATACTTCCAAATGCGTATATACACACCCCGTTACAAAATCATGTATCAATTCCATACACGAGAGGTTACAATATCAAAACTTCATAATATACAACAGATTGAACTTACAAGGTAAATAACAAACTACACAGCGGAAGCAATAGCCATAAGATGGCAATAAATAAAAGAGCCAATTAGTGCGCCTTTACCCACAAGGCAACCAACCGGGCCGCCAAGCTAGTCGTCAAACCCGCAGCACATCTCACAAAAGGGAAGCCCTTGGGGCTCACCTTCTTCCTCTGCAACCAAAAACATTAAGCAAAGCATCTGAGTACAAAAATTATTTTTGTACTCGCAAGACTGACGTGTAAGGGTAACAGAACTATAATTTAACTACATGTAAGCTTTATTTAAGTGGAGGGGGCTCTGGACTTACTTTTAGCAGAAAGCAATTTTTCTTTTGCAATAATGTAATAGTTTTGAAGGCAGTTTTAACAATTCAATTTTTATTTGCGAAATAACGATATGATGAAAGTAGTGACAAAAGACATCCCGGAGATGACCAACCCAATGGCCATCACAACAATAGTATGAACGCCTGCTCATACCAACCCATCAAGTTTTAATTAAAATGTTGTAGTCTAACTCTTGATAAGCTTACCCAAGCGTGTCCATCACCTAGGACGAGGCTATTCGAATAGTTTTTAACCTGCAGGGTGTACCATCATCCCACACTTGCATCGCCTTTAAGCCAAAACACACTTAGAAGGTATGTCGGCACGGCTAAGTCCTACGAGACTTTTTCCAATATTGTGTATTAACTACGAGCCGGTCGTATGGATAGAAATCCATAAGCTTACATGGTAAAGACGAAAAGACAACTACCCACTCGGGATAAAGCTTTTCGGACAACTACCATGCTCCCAACACCATCCCTCCTGCGACCTCCTGCGACCCGGAGCTAATACACGCCAAAGTACTAGGTCAAGAGAGGTCCCATATACTCTAGTGTGGTTAGCACGCGAAATGCTGGATAATGTGTACTCACAAGATGTTCGGTCCTTAATTGACCTGGCACCATTCCATCCACCCAAGAATCACACCATCTTACCATTGTGCCTGCCAGTCGAAATCATTTTGTTTTTAGTTTTTAGTTTTCACAAGTAAACATAGCACAGAGGCTGAAATATAAAGATATAATAATTTGTGTGATCAAAGTTACCGACTAAGTCGATAACCACCCAATTCTACCGGTATCTAAGCATGGCTAAGCATCATATCGTAAATGCAAATAAAAGGCCCTAAATCATTCACCGGGCTCTAATTCACCAGTGAGAATAATATTCCTAAGGTAGTGGCAGGGGTGAACAATTTTCAGGGCAACAATGCAATGGGATTAACTACCTCTAATCAACAAAATTACTTTGACACAAAAGCATGCATACATACAAGTTAAACAAAATATTAGACTTGAAAATAATGGGAATGAACTGGATATGATCAAACTGCTTGCCTTTGCTTTGCTTGAGATATTCGACTTGCTGCAGAGGATCACTCTCGAAATTAACGCCATATAACGGTAAAAACTGCCAAAGCGAAAAACAGCGAATAAACACCAGAAAGCCAAAAAGGATCCAAAAATAATTAATAACACAGAAGGCAGATTATAATTTTAGATAAATTTAAAGACACAAATTGTTGGACTCGGAGTTGATTTGAAATGGCAACAAATTTTGAAGTTAAGATAATGGCCTAAGGTCTCACGATACTCAACTATTAACACTCTTAAGCACCACTCAACTAACAAGTGAAAGTTTACTAATTTTTCAACATGAAGTCACCATATTGCCTTACTACTCAGAATCGATAACTTGCTACCATCGACAACCTTTAAATTTCTAAACCAAACATTAATTGACAAAATTGAGGTACAAGTATGCTAGCGTAAAATCCTAAACTCCGATTGATCCACTAATTTGAACCTTAAAGCTATCACCACAAAGATCCTTACACCGATAGAAATGCTACAACCACCCCTTTCACTCAATTTCCAAGTGCTAACTTACCAAATGACCTAACCGACTTCTACCGGATTTTGCTAGAAATTGTACCGACAATCTAAACTTGCTTCTAATCCTCTTTCCTTCTCCACAAAATATTTCAATGACAAAGTACTATTGATCCGCCAACAACTAACAAATAAGTAAGACAACTTTAACTACTAGAGTTGGCATGATTTTAACTTATCGACAAAACACTTTCCTCGTTATTTACACTTCTCAAAAGTTTACAGTTTAGTGTTTGTTTGAATTACTACAAAGACTCCAAGACAAACGGTGCTAGTTAGATAAAGGTTCTATGGCTAATTAAGTCAAAGACACTTCTAACTACTTGTATTAGCAATGTTATTAGTACATTGACAGATCTGCTCCTCCTCAAATTACGATACTATTCAATCAACAGACAATATATAGCATTGCTAGAGAGAAGTGTCAAATCTAACTTCTTTCAAAACTCAACATCCAATATGCTAATCTATTAAGAGTGACCTAATTATATTTGCAGGGATGATTAGCAAAGAAAAAGGTTTGGATTAAGGAGTGGACCCATCGTCGAGAAACAGAGGAGGACCCAAATGAAAAACAGGAGGCTCGCCGAATTTGGAGTCGCGTGGTCGCCGGCGCAGGAGCGCGCGAGGCTACGGGATGGCCAAAATGGGTCGTGGAGGTTCTAGGATGCTAGGTGGTCTCTGTAACCGAGATGCGGTGCGGCGGCGGCGGCAGGTCGCGCGCCGGCAATGGAGGTGACAAGGGCGATGGCGGTAGAGAGGAAGGAAGGGAATTAGCGCGCGCATGAGCATCGTGAGACTCAAGGAACTCACCGGGTGGTCGCCGATGACGAGAGTGGCGGAGCGCGCTGGCGACGACGACGGGCGCGCGCAGGTGACCAACGGCGGCAACCTAGGAGGAAAAGAGAGCGAATGAGTGAGGAGGTTAGATAGAGGAGGTCCAAGAGTGCTCCCATGCTCAAGAATTGAAGAACGAGTCATCGGAGAAGAAGGAGCGAGAAATGGCGATGGCGGCGGTGTTGGAGAAGATGGAGTGCGCGCGCTCCTCGGTGGTGGTTTCCAAATCGACCGAGGGTTTCGCCTTAGGGCGAGGACACGCCGTGACGCGGTTGGCGGCGACGAGGATCACCGGAGTGGCGAGGACACGAGGTGGTGCGCGCGTTGTTTTCGCCCGTGGAGCTTGGTGGAGAAGATGTCGAGGAGAGGAGAGAAAACCGGGGATGAGCTCGACGCTTAAGTAGAAGGCGGCGAGGTCGCGAGCGGAGGTAGCAAGGCGGCGAGGTGACCGGCGAGTGGCGTGGCGCGATGCGCGAGGCGGCGCTGGGCCGGGCGCTGCGGGCGAGAACGCGCGAAGCCGGGCGCGCGCCGGTGCCGCGTGGAAACGGCTGAACTCCCGCGGGCCAGGCCGTCGACAGACAGAGGAGGATGGCTCGCGAGTTGGCGCGGTCAAGCCGTGCGGGAGTTTGGGTCCAAGACGGGTTGAGTCGGGCTCGGTTCGAGCCCGATGAACAAAGAGGGGCTAGGTTTAGATTTTAGAATTTGGATTTAACTTTGACCAAAAACAACCAAGTTTGACTTAGAAGTTTGAAATAGAATAAAATTCCAAAAATTCTAAAAATTTTTGTGGGCACTCTGAGGTTAACAAGGGACTTAGGAAAATAATTTCAAACCCTTTGTATATTAGAATTTGTTAGAATTAAATTATATTCAAATCTGATTTGGGATTTGTTTTGAATTTTAGTGAAGATAAATGACTTCTAAAATTTGGTAAAAATAATGATAATTCAAGATAAATAATCTAGTATTTGAATAAATTATTTTTGGAAACTTTCATTCACACACTTTCCTGAAATTCAAATAGAAATGGAATTTAAGTTTAAAAGTTTGAAATTTCAACACAAACTTTAATACGATCTTCAAAATTTTAAAATTATGCACAAGATTTTGGAAACCATGAGCATGATCAAGAGATACAACCAAAAGTTTTTAAATTTTAGTACTTTTATACATTTGAAATACAAACCCTAATTTCGGGGTTGTTACAGTATTCTCATGGACCGCGAGCCCACATGTCAGTGGCTCAAGCCACTTTTCTGTTAAGAACTAATTTCGACATAAATATTTAATCCCGTCGCTGATGTCAGCATGACTCAATAAATTGATTTTCCTTTAGAAAATCAATTCCATAAAATCTCAAAATCTCAATTTCATCATTTAATGTGATTTTTAATCTTCCGAGAACCCGTTCTCCTTCGTTCGAGCTTCGATTCAAGCGATTCAAATTTCTAAATTCATATAAAATCAAGATCTAGCTATGTATACTGAAATTATTTAATTTGGAGTTCATTTGAATTTATTTTAATTTTGCTCGTTTTTGCGTATAGATTTCGACGAATCCGGGGAACCTGAACTATTTGAAGAGTTAGATCCTTAAGCTTTTGAGCAAGGCAAGTTATATCTTTGATTACATTTGAATCCTAGTATTTTAAATTATTTAAATTCTGTTTTGAATTATTATTGCATGCGTATTTATATTTAAGTTATTTAAATCCCTGTTTTAAATTATAGTTATTCCTAATTCCATTGTATAGCCAAATTTTGCTATTGAAGTAGCCATACCTTGATACCATAGTTAAAATCTAGTTGGTATATTAGTATGTACTAGAACATGTTGAAAGACTTTATGCTTAGACAAAGTTTAGACCAAGAATATTGAATTTAGAGAGTTTTAGCCAAATATTTATTATGATTTAAAATGAGTCTATGATATTGTTTTTATCATAGAAAATTTTCAAATGACTTAACTTGAAAAATAAATAAAAATTGGTTTAGATTTGGGTGAAATGGATGTTTGTATGGTACAAATTGTTGCACGGGCTCAATTTGGGTATAGTTGAGACATAGGGGTTATTTTGGAAAGTCCTCTAAGTCAATTAAAGACCGGTCTTTGAGCCGCATCTTACAAAGCTCCACCGTGCTACCACAGGTCTGGAGTGGGACAGGTTAGGCTAAATAATTTGCAATATTTCATCGTGGTTGTGCCATTTGGCTACGTGGGTGTCAGAACGACCTACTTTTTATATATTCCTACATGGCGCAAGAGGGGGCTTCTGACGGATGGTTCAATCCAAAAGAAGTGAAATCTTAGCAGGCATAACTACGTTGGGATAACGCATTGTAAAGGCCTTGTGATATTTGCTTAGGCGCATGCCTTCGGAAGTATGTCTTGGTCGATATGTTAAGCAAAATTATCTCTTGTGGGTAAAGTTGTATCACCTTTGTAGATTGTAAAACTATTCGAATAGCCGTGTCTACAGTTATGGACATGCTGAGCAAAGCCACTTAAAGTTAGAATTTGGTTTTGATTTCAAAAGATTTTGACAAATAATCTTGGATAGTTTATCCAATTGAGAAATTGTGCGGTTTGCTATGTGATAGGAAGGCATCCTTCACCAATTCTTGTATGTAGGTTATCTACTATAAAACTATCATTTAAAACCTAATTTTAGCTATAGAATAAACTGCTTTAGAACTTAGTAAGAGTATTGAAATATAAAATTTTGCTTTATGCAAATTGAGCTATATAAGTTTTCCTTTAATAAATCCTTGCATACATTATAATATGTTATTAGATGTAACTTGTGGAGTATGTTTATTTGTACTCACCCTTGCTTAATACATTGTTGTTTAGAGGAGTACTACGAGGAGGATGGGAACTTGAACGATTAGGCTAGGCCCCCAGATGATTGCTTTTGGCAAACCGTATGGCCTAACTTATTTTGGTGCTTCCGCTGTATTTTGCTCTTTGACCGTATGCCCTTTTGTAACAAACTTGAATTATTATGAATGAATCACGTATTATGGTTGTGCTATTATCTTTTGTTTAATTGTGTACGCTAGCTGTATTAGTTGTATAGCATGTAACGTAGTAGTGTAGCATACTTATTTTACCCCGTTCAAGATTGAAATTTCAAAATTCGAATGAGATGAGGTGGATGGCATTGGTCCCACCATACTGGAAATACCCAAATACATGACTATTCAAACAGCAGGAAATACAAATCATTGCCCAAATCTCAAAGCAGCACCAACGGTTGTGATATAGGCCGGAGATACAACCAGTTGGAGATCTTTACTATTATAAAAGATATCTGCCACCTCTCCTCCCCACATTTTGAGTTGATAGAATCTTTTTTGGATAAATATGTATACGTGCATGCGTTACTTGAGGAATCTTCTATAGATAATTAAATTATATATGCTTATTGCTTGTGATAAGATTATACAGGTGGCTTGTTGATTAGATATAAATTATATATAAAACTTTTATTTAGAGGATAATTACCATGTAGATATTAGTTTTGTAAATTAAATTATATTTATTTAAAAATTATTGTAATAGACTCTGCTAGAGTTTAAGATAGAGAACCTAAATATGGGCCCGTTTCGAGGCCGAGCCGTAGTTTCTTTTTACACCCTCATCCAGTCGTCCGAGCGAGAGAGAGAGAGAGAGAGAGATCAGCTGGAGCTTGGCCTGAGAGAACCTTATCCCCTACGCTACGAGACTCCCCGAAAGCGCCAAGATGCTGCTCGCCTCCCCCTTCATCTCCCCTCTCCAGCTCCACCCCAACGGCGGCGGCCCCGCCACCACCGCGACGAGGCCGGCGCTGACGATCCAGGCGGCGAAGCAGTTGACGGGGCGGGTGGTGACGACGAAGGCGGACAAGACGGTGGGGGTGGAGGTGGTGAGGCTGGCGCCGCACCCAAAGTACAAGCGTCGGGAGCGCATCAAGAAGAAGTACCAGGCGCACGACCCGGACAACCAGTTCAAGGTCGGCGACGTCGTCGAGCTCCGCAGCTCGCGCCCCATCTCCAAGACCAAGCACTTCCTCGCCGTCCCCCTCCCGCCGCGCGACACCCGCCGCAAGTCCCAGCTCCTCCCGCCCCTCCAGTCACAAGCCGACGCCGACGCCGACGCCACTTCCCAGGAGCAGCCGCCGCCGCCTTCTTCCGAGTGATGATGTGCTGCTTCCAATCCAATCCATTGTTCCATTTCCATGGGTGCGTAGCAACTGTTCGATGTTCCCTTGCAGAATGAAGTACAATTTGTTACTTTTGGGTTCGGGATTTGCCCTCTACCTACTATGTGCTCCCATTTCTTTAATTTTGGAGAAAGAATTGTCTACTTCATTTCACTTTCTCCGGTTCCTAATGTTACTTATTTCTGGGACATGGATGATTTCAAACAGTAAAGATGCATCCATCTTCTACTCTAGTCAGTACTTAATAGCACACTCCATAGTGTGTTTTTTTCCTCCATTTTTTTGAAAATCAACACATCAACAGTTTCACCCAAAGGGCGGCATATTTGCGGGGCAGGGTTGCTCGTATCTGATGAATGGGCTGTAATCTCACCAGCATTGCCACGCAAAGCCCCATGAGTCCTGATACAGATCACGACGAAATACAAAGGTCAATTATCTGGCATAGCAAACAAATACCAGAACAAGGTAAATTTTGAAGCAAGACAAAGATTAAGACTAGAGCCCTTTTTGTTAAGGGCGCAAACTAAACAATAGAGGGGTGTTAGTGAGTAGAGTAATTAGTACAGAGATTGTGAAGTGCAAATGCCTGAGTATAATTGTTAAATCTGGACGATAATAACGTGACAGGTATGTTTAGCCCAACAAAACATTGAAGCTGTAACAGTTAAGTAAGTTGACAAAGCCTATAAGTTTATGCTATTTGCCATCACTGCCAACCTTAACCTAGTTCTCAAACAACAATGCACGTGAAAAAAGAAAATAATAAGGAATCAAGCAAAATATCAAACGATCATTTAAGAAATTAATGGTGAGGGAGCTTACTTCTCAGCATGCCGTCAGTGCTTGTATCCGGACGGGATTGCATCAGTTTGTTTGCTCAGTGTCGTTAAACAAACTTTCAGTAGAATCCCCATAAAAAGAATACACGACACTCGTATAATATCCACTCCGGACCCTGCAGTACCCTCTTTCTGATACCCGAAACTCAACAGCTTAGATGGCTTTGCTTGCTGCTAGCATCCATACCTTTCAGAAGGGTTGACTCAAATGTTTATCCTGTTTCTACAGTACCCTTTTTATGCCCAGCAAAAACAGCTTAATAAACCTCCTTTCAACAAGGGCTTAAGGAAGGGTCAAACGTATTCTTCTCCATGCATTATCAATCCCAATGTGTATAGATATTTTGTCTGTTTGAAATGTCCAAGTGATCTTTTCAAGTTCTGCGTACTGCAAGTCTAGCGTTCTGTCTCAGAAGACTGACCACACACATCACCCTAGCTCAGGGAAGCACTTCATTCAGGAGAGCAAAATGCAGCTTCGCATGTTGCAGGGATAGACCAGGCCATGGTGTGGTTTCTTTTATTTTAGCTTTACTGCCTTCTTTGTTCTCTCCAATTCAATCAAAATTCTTGGATGCTTAGCTCATCTGATCCCTTAATCTACAGCTCTGATGAGAATTTAATGACAGAGGAATCACAATTGATGGCTTCTTTTTTTAAAATACTGCAGTTTGGTAATCATGCACATGAGCACCCAACACACATCATTGGGACTACAGAGCAAAGAATACAACGACGCTGAGACAAAAAAAAAAGCACCAGACAGAGGGGGGAAATTGCATACTACCAGTTAGAATTAGTACTAGTTATCAGGCTGTCTGTTCGGACAGGCTAGCCATGTTAATTGGTTTGAGCTACATTACTTCAAACTTTGTTACAAGTAAGGTGATATCTTAGATGGAACTATTGTCAATTATGATTTACGAATAACGATAGATATATTATTTTGTAATTTACTTTATTCAGTGCCTGATGTTTTTCCCAAAGCCCTTGAATTCTGCATCTTTTATGGGCACAGGCCACCATTGTTGCTTGAAACAAAGAAAGAAAGGGGGCTACATTGCAACTGAAACAGCCCCAAAATTTCCAAGAAACATTGTAGACAAAACTCCCACATGTACCCAAAGTGGCCAAATATGTTATAATGCAACAAACAAAGGTGCATAAGTTTCTTTCAAAAAAGTCCTTGGAGCATACCTGGAAAGAGCAGGTTGCACACAGCAGCAAGCTTAAATATAATTGTGCTGGCACAAATTAAGTTCAACCATAGATCAGCAAGACAAAGTTCGCCAATGCAGAGCAACCGCCAAAGACAGCCAAAAAAATTATTTTATGATAAGCTCACACTTCCCCAACAGCTAGCTGCAAAACAACATTAACACATAACGCAGGAATCAGTTATGGTTACAATGCACATCTTCAGCATTCAGCAAAACATGACGAGATAAAATATTGCAATGCTTGTAGCTGAACATCAAGATTTAACCATTAAATCTGTACAATGAATGAAAAAGGACTATATGCATATGCAAAGCTCAAACTGGTGTGCTTGTTTGTGTGTACTGAATTCAAACATGATATTTGGGGCCATTATGAGTGACAATGAAAAACGACAAGCATTGCAAACATACAACCATTACCATGCATTATGAACAGAAAAAGTTAAGAATGCAAATCAAGAACAAACAAATAATACCCAGTACATACTACATATGCATGAACCTTAATCTCAATATACGATCTAATTCTCTGGATTTCTTCTGGAGTGGAAGAAAGCACTATCAATTCAATGGACGATATTGGCATTTGACATAACAATAGAATTATGATAGCTATCATGTTTGTAGAGAGAATTTTTTCTACATGACAAATTACAGCTACATCACTTAAAAGTCCCATATATATCAAGGAGACTTAATTTTCTCTAAATTAATAAGTCAAGCCATTGCTTTGAATGAAAGTATTTGTATCAGGTGCACTTTAACAATGTCCCACGCCTACAAGTTTGAAGCGAGGGACTGGATTAACATCACTACCAGTCTACCATAATGTTTGGTAAGCAAAAAGTAGTCCTCTGTTTCCACATGACCAAGAAAAGCTTAAAGCTCATAATGTTCATGGACCAAACCTTCGCAGAATTAAACCATGCTGCAGGACAACATTCATGTTTCAGTGTTCTGAAAGAACCATTCATTGCAACCTCAGCATTGAACTCTGTTGTTGATAAGTCAACATCATGGGGTTCAAGATGCCCGCTTCCTTTCCCATTAGGTAATCCAGAAACATTATATGCATCCTTTTCCTCTTCTGCATAGTTCCAAAAGCTTGAGTATTACTATAGGTACAACAACAGATGGAAGGCACGAATGATGCAAAGTACAAATTCATAAAGCGGAAAACACAAATGTTGCCAATGGTAAGCAGAAGATAATTAACCTGGTTTTGCAGCTATAATTCCATCCAATCTTTTTGTTAGCAACGATGTCCCAGGAAACAACATCAAGCTAATGTTGTGAAGTTGTTTCTTCTCATCATCCTCAATAGGTTTGAAATCAAATCCTGACACCCATGTATTAACCAACTCTGGGATGGCAGAAAGGACCAACATCTCAACGTGAAACGATCTCAGCATCTGTATTAAAAGGAAAAGGAAAATTCATATGGTCAAATCTAGATATGCAAGCATGCAAATAAGATTTAAGATAATGTTAAGAAAGACCGAACCAGACAAGCATTTAGTGTTAAGAAAGACCGAACCAGACAAGCATTTAGAAGGAAGAAAATAACATTCTAACCAAGGATCAAAATCCCACCGGTTACCGGCCAGTAACCGGCGGTTACTGGAAATCCCGGTGGGAACCGGGATCCAAAAAACCGGTCGAAATTTTTCAAATTCAAATTTAAATTCAAAATCCCGGCAGTTACATCCTCAATTCAAATTTCAGCATTCGAATTTCGACCGGATTTTTTCCGGTTACAGGCCGGTAACCGGAAAACAGCTGTCAGGTGGTATTTTCTCTGGTACCGGGATTTTGATCCTTGATTCTAACATCTCTAGTGCAGTTGAATTCCTACTGAAGGAGGTAATCGTGGAACATGATCATGAGAAGTCCATAATTTTCTTCAGAACACTTGTATCTGATTTCCTAACTCAAGTTTACATACCTTTTCAATGGTGTTCATCAGTTTTCGGCACATCCCTTGACGGCGATAGTCCGCACAAGTAGCAATGAAAGGCAGCTCGGCTGCTTTGGTCCCATGTACTCTGCACAAGATAAAAATGGAAATTTCATAAGCATATAGTCAACACAAATGAGAGAAACAACCATCACAATATATGATCTATTGTTTACTAATTAAATTTCCAACATACTATTTCATCTATTTGAAAGGTTTGCTAACATAAGAAGGTTTAGGGGCTGTGTTTTAGGCTCTCGACTCAGATGGCAGGATATACGGCTTAGGGTTTTAGCCTTGTATGTTTTTTTCATTATTATTTTATTTTATTTGCAAGGCTCTCGTCTCTTTGACCTTGAGAAGGTTTCATTCCTAGCCTACTTCAACTTGTTTAGGACCAAAGGCTTTGTTGTTGTTGAAAGTTTTGCTAACATATTCAAGAGCTGAAAATTAACATTTTATTTGCTATCTCTTAAAAGCAACTTGTAGATTACATGGACAACCATGGCAGCAGTCAATGGCTCAATGACAAGCATGAGAAGCAACTAGGTAAGAGATAGAACAAGCATCAATTGCGTTAGAGAATACTTCAGAAAGAAAAGAATGTGTACTGTCTTGACAAGACCTGATAATCAAAGGTGTTACCTGATAGATGTTACACATAAAATCTCATCACCTTTCTCCAGGATTACAGTGTAGAATCCCTGATAATCTACGCGGGCAAAGTTTGATCTGATGAAATGCTCTCCATGTTAGTAAGCTTCGAAATTTTTCAGTAAACTAAAATGTTAATCCGACAAGAAATTGAGCATGCTTGATGAGAAATAGGTGGTGCAAAACATATATAACAGGAAATTAGCTAATCTACACTATTTGATGTACATTGATGCAAAGAAAATATAGTATAATTTGCTATTAGCATTCAACCAAACATCCCAAAGTCTGTCTTCTTTACTTTGGCATATTGGCAGTTCCATGAATGGGTCTTAGGTTTTAGTACAGATTAAAATTTCCACTATAATATGAAGAAATCAACCATATATATTGGTATATAAAAGCACTGCATGATGTCCTCAATTGTTTTCCATTCTGAACAGGTGAATAGCAATGTAGTCTTCAGATGGAGATGTGTGGCATCCTTAGTCTTCAAGTGCACAAAAATAATAAAGGATAAAGCGCACTAAATAAATTTAAGAAATATGTGGCGACCTAACTGAGTTTTCCCCCTTTGCTCTTGGGTTTATTAGGTATGATAATCAGATATCCATTATCGCAAATGACATGGAAACCCAAGCGTGCAATGGATTAGTGGAAGACACTGAGAGAATACATGTTCATATATATAAACATAACTATTGCACATTTGAACATGATGTCTTTGCCTCTTACTCATCCATAGTGTGCAAGAAAAATTTATAAAGAGACAAATATTGCCAAAGACGAATCAATGGGGAAAAGGATAATAACTAGAAAAGGAAATAGGAAACTTGCCCCTTATTGTACAAGACATGTGGTATCATGTCTACACCGGTTCTAGGATCCACCATACGAACAAAACATTCCTCCAATAGAGTAAGAGCCACTGCTAGTTTTGTATTACATTCTGTCATACGGGCAATCTTCCGGGCAGAATGTAGCTTCCGCCCATCACTGTTGCACCTCAATATGGTCCATGAAACCTCATTGTCAATAAAATTCGCTATCCCAACACGACTACGTAGTCCTATGAATATCTGTTAGCAACAATAGCAGAAAAGTGCTTTCAGAGAAGAAAATGTGGGGGGGCCGCCGGCGGGGGCGGGGGGGGGGGGGCAGCGGTTACGAAACATAATATCTCAAACCAAAGCATGCAGTTTGTTAGGTGCACTAACAGATGGTGCAAAATAGCTATAGTTCCATGAAGTGGCAATCGGTTTGATCCTTGATGGCCATAACATTGACATCTAAAGCTTTTCCAGCATGGAAAACAAGCAATGCAAGAGGTGAATCAAATTCTAATGGCTAGAGGTTTGATTGATTCTGGTGGTCCACATTATATAGATGTACTAGTGTCAGTCAGCCCCAAAAATAATACAGCAACGGAAGTAATCAGAAATAGGTCCATTATGTGTATGCTGAAGAATGCAGAGCCAGTACTACAAGTGTGATAAATCACAAGTCATGTTTGGTGACTAAATAATCTGGCACTACTCAGTACCTTCTCAACAAAGATAAAATTAAATATTACCTCCTTACAGTATCTCCCGCAGAACCATGTGTCAGATCTTTTACCCTCATAAGGCAGCATCTTGTGCTCAATGCACGTGTCATGGTCTGCCAGTGAAAAACAAAGAATAAATCAATCTGAAGTTAAAGACAAACATTAAAAGATCAATTTCATCCACTATGCATTATGAATACTGGCTAAGTTAAATGAGCTGAATGGTGAGCCAATGACTTCAACTTCAGCTTAAGGCTGCCAAAAGCTTAAGTCCTCACAAACAGGGTGCAGCACTGCAGCTAGATGAGGTCTATTTGGAGGCGTAAGCCCCTGTGATACTGTGAAGATGAAACCTCTATAAAGCAGCTTCTGTGACAACTGAGAAGCCAACTTCTAGCAATACCCATCCAATTTAAAGGTAAAGAAAAGAGTTTTAGTGTTTTAGTGTCAACTTTATGGCATGCACACTAATCAACTACTACGGCCCTAAATATTCTAAAATGGTAGCAGAAACAATGCAAATGACAAGGCAAAATCAGGAGGGTTCATAATTGTTACATGCATCTCCACACTGCAGACATTTCAAGATAGCTGAGAATGTCGAAACCTCCTTTTCACTAACTGGATTCTCACAACTCCGGCATGTGCAATTATGGCAGTACCAACTGCCTTCTGGAAGCTCCTGCATATGTAAAAGGATGAAAATAATATGATACAAACTTCGTCTATATAGGTGCTCAATTCAAATGTCCTACAAATACACATTTTCTGGAACAAAACAGTGCAACAAGAAGGGATTGTAACATCTGAATTGAAACATATCTAAGAGAAGTATAGGATATACAGACAATGGCACTGTAGAGAAGCTAGATACCTGGGCAGATAAGCAAGCTTGATGATATGTTGATGGGCAATTGTCACAGCAAAGTAATTCACCACCATCTCCACAGAAACCACAGGTATCGTCATTTTCATCGACCGCCTCAGCTTTTCTACCACATGCATCGCTTCTCCTGCTCATAGATTCAGCAGACCAAGCCTCTACCTGGCATAGTGTGTATGACTTGCCAGATTGTAGAAAGAGGCCCAATGAGGACTTTGGCAGACTGCAACCAGCATGAGCCTTGAAGTCTGATATAGATAGGGTCTTTGTGCAATAATTGCAAAGAATGCCTTCCCAAGTAACCTGCCCATCCTTAACAACCTCATTGCTCTTCAGATTCCGATACTGTATAACATCTTTTACAGTCAGAAAGCCAGTGGCAATCAACCAGCAGAGCACAGTTTTTCGTGCCAAACTTATTCTCTTCCCACCCAATAGGTTTGTTTCCCCTTTTCCAGATGTTCGAACAAGTAGCTTGTTACATCTCTTTTGGCTTTTAAGCTTCTTAAACTTCTTTGCAACCGAAACAGCTGAATCTGCAGCAAATTTGTGGCGGGAGCCAAGATCCCTGTTTTTTACTATAGCTGTGATCAAAAGGTCATTGTCATTGATGCGCAACTCACGAGGTCTTTTTTTCGCATTTTTTTCCCAACCTCCAGGTTTTCTTTTAGAAGTGATTTTCTTGCAGATTTGTGACTCATGAGGTAAATCAGTTTCCAGGGCAGTAGCATTAGATTCATGAGATAATTCAACAGGAACAGTATTGTCAATTGGAACATTACGTGAATCCTTGGATAAATTTCCAACGGACGATTCCTTCAACGACGGCAACTTCTTCTGGACCTTTTCAATATGGACGAACTCATTGGCACCTGACACACTTGCAGTACAATCAGTTTCTGAGACTGTGTCGCATCCCGCAAGTTTTTCAATTTGCTTGCTCTCTGAAGGCAACAACATGTTGCATTTGTTGCTTTGGTTGTTTCCATTTAGCTTTGCAGGTTTGGATTCAGCTTTCAAATGCTTTTTCAGTGTGCCAACAGCTGAAGAAATACCATGTTCTTCAGAGAGGTCAGTGTTTTCTACATTAGACAAGTCCAGAGTTGCTAGATTGTTCTCTTGGCTAAACACATTTTCCATAGTAGGCTGCATAAAGCTTTGAGAATCTCGCCCATCTAATCCATTTGAATCAATATCAGATACTCTTTTCGACTTCTTCCTTACCTTTCTCACCGAATTATTAACGAGTGTTGCTGCGGAATCAAACTGCCTTGTTTCGTCGCTTTCGTTAATGTGGTTTTCTGCTTGGTCACTTGCCTCACAATTCTGACTCTGTGTGCAGCTATTCGTCAGGTTAATATCCCCATTGTGGCCTCCTTCCAAATCATGACAGCTCTGTAAAGCCTGATGCCCACTGCAGCTCTCGGTTGCTAGTGTGCTGCAATCAGAGTCCGTGATCACTGGAGTAGACTGAATCATGCGGCTGGGCAACATACCACTGGCTTTCTGCGTGCTCTTACTTTCTGAGGACATGTTTTTGTTGTCATCGACAACATAGGTTGAACTATCAACAGTTCTAAGAGTTTTACGTTGTTGCAGAGCAGTAATTTTCCTACTGATGAACACAACAGCTATGAAAGGATCCAAAAGCTCCCACCGTTGAAGAAGCGTGAGTGCATTTTGTTGGTTTACAAGTATCTTTTCGACATACGCCATTGTATCTGTGAGGTCCTTCCAAAATGTATCCACATCTGACCACTCCATTGGATACTTTCCCCGTTCTGAACCCGGAGAAGCTTCATATAATTTCTTAGCACAAAACTTCCAAGCCTGAGTTACCGAGGTAAGAATCACTTCCCTATGCGGTGCTGTGAAATAGGATGCCATCTTAGCCCTGTCGTTCCTTTTTCTTGGCTTGATAGTCCAGCCAGCATCCTTGAAAAGGCGATGCGCATGTGCTTCCAACTGATCAGGAAGATCCCTGCTTAAAGTCCGTTTGGAACCAACAACAGATGGGCCAGACTGTAGACTGCTGCATCCAGGACCATCAACATCATCTAGTGAACCAATATTTGCGTCAGGCGTATCGTTCTGACAAAGGTGCCCAAGTTTGACAAACTGCCCAGAGCCAATACAATCTTGGGATCGATGAGGTAGAACTGTAGTATCATAGGTTGCTTTGCTATAAAACGGGAATTCGTCTGCTCCTCTTTCAGATAAATCTGCTGTACTACTTGTATACAAGGCATGACTAGTGTCAAGCATTTTTCCTTGATCATAACTTAAGCACATATCACTCGGGAATTGGTGCTGATCGTGGAGCCATTGATGCAAAAAGGGATCTGACAGAAGAGTGTCGCTCTGGAATTCTGAGAAGTCTGCTAGCGCATCTATGTAGGAAGGCATGGGATCATCAACCCCACTGGTGGTGGTGCTGCCACCAAACCTGACCGCGTCGCGTATCCCAGCTGCGGTGTCCTGAGCTGTTGCTTGCATGTGCATATCCTGCACAGTGTTATCAACAGCACCTGCACTAAAAACTTGCTGCTGGTCACAGCTCCCAACGACATCAGTTGCACACCTACCTCCTCCATCTCGCCAGTATCCTACGAAACCCTGCCATGCAGCTTCCAGGTCGACAGCCGTCCCATTTTGCTGTTTGTGAGAATGTGCGTGCTCCTCGACCTCGTGATCCACTTTGGCATCCATCGGATCAGTCACGTTCTGCTCGCTGTGGCATTGCGGATTCCCCTGGACCTTGGGATCCTCTTGAGCTTGTGGTGCATCAGCGGTAGCAGAGTGGTGTGCAGCAGAGTGAGCAGTGCGAAGCAGGGATGATGTCTCGGCCACGGCCTTGAGGTGCCCCCAAAGATCCATGAATGGAAGGTCCATTTGAGCAGGCGGATGGGTGGTGGGGAAGACGTCCTTGAAAGCCTGAAGCTCCAAGAGAGACCTGTCGAAGGCGGCGGCATCGTCCATGCCGACGAGGTCCTCGCCGAAGAGGAGCCTGGTGGCGTCGTCCTCCCTGAAGCCTGGCGTCTCCCCCGCGGCCATCTCGAAGCGGTATTAAGTGGGCAGCCTGCAGAGTGAGGGAGTGGTAGGGGGGTCCGAGGAAGGGAAGCAGCGCCACCGCCACCGGGAGGGGAGAGGAAAACGGGGGAGAGCAGCAGATCCAGCAAGCAAGTACTCCAACTAGTGGTAGCACGTACCTCGCTGAGGTAGGCACCGACCGGAATGGAATTCCGAGGGATCGAGGGTGAATTACAGGCAGAAGCGCCCCAGTTAGCAGCGAATCGAGCGAAATGAGGTCGATGAGATCCGAGGGGAGCGCGGAATCGTGTTGTATCTACCTAGGGTTTGGGCGGACGGAGAGAGGGAGTGAGGCGGCAGCTCGCTTAGGGTGCTTGGGTTGCTGGGGCGGCCGCGCCGTCGTCTCTCCCCCTTGCCTTCCCTCGGCCTTGGGCGGAAGAAGAAGACGAGCAAGCAAAAAGCCAGAGGGAGGGGTAGTTACTGTCAGTGACTCGTGCTCTCACCGCTGCGCCGCACCGCGCCTACCCGCTATCGTATTTGTATCCGTATTCATATTCGTATATGTATCAGTGTGATAGTGACTATACAAGTTTTTAAGCCTATTTGGCACTATTTCGCCCCCTCTTCGCAGAAACGACCTGTTCACGACGTATTTAACGCCGGTGGCGGACGTGTGTCCAAGTCCATGCCAATGTCACTTAGACAAGCCTCTACCGGCCTTCCCTCACCCGAACAGCATCGACGCGACATCACACACGCCCCAAACCAGCCTCTATCATTGCCCCCGTACACGGACCAAGCCACGTCCGTTGCTCCCACGCACGGACAGCGCGTCCATGGCTCAGTGGCCCGGACGTGCGTGGGGGGCTTCGAGGGACGTGTCCGTTGCTCCCCTGGTCAGACGAGACTACATGCACCGCGTGGCGGCCATGTCCGTTACTCCCCCAGACGGACGCGCCCGAACATGCCGCATGGTGCCTTGTCCGTTGCTCCCTACCACAGACGCGCGAAAGCCACCCGCCTGCAGCCCTTTAGTCTCGTCGCTATCCATCGCCGCGCTTTATTCCATCGCCCGTCCATCGTTGTCTTGGGTGTGTTTGCATGCATGCAATTCGCGTGCGGAGAATCCAATTCCTTCGGTCGCTTTGCGGCTATAAATTCAGATGCATCGTCCGAACACTTCATAAAATCTATTCCTCCTTGTTCTCGCTCGCTTGCTCTGTCGCTTTCCTTTTCAAAGACAATTAAGGATTGTTTAGAGCCGTCTTTAGCAGCAATTTCAGCATGTATTTTTTTTCGCTCATGCGTATTTTCTTTACTAACTATGTAGTTAGTTAATTAGTCGTAGTTAATCAGTTGTGCTTATTTAGGCCTAATGAATTTAGTCGTGTTCGTTTTTCATAACTAAATTTGTGTTAGTTAAATAATTGTAATTAATTAGGTCTTACTTAATTAGTCATAGTTAAATTAATCCTACATAAATATCATTGGCATAATTAATTAGGTAGTAACTAATTAGTCGTAACTAGTCAGTGTTAGTTACTTAGTCGTAATTAATTACTTGGAATTGATTAGTCGTTGTCAATTACATCTTTATTAATTAGTCATAATTAATTTAGTCGTAGTTAATTAGCTGTAATGAATTTAGTGACCATTTTATGTTGTATTTAACTTAGTGGCCTTATTAAGTTGCAATTATTTGTTTGTAATCAATATGTTGTAATTAATTTAGTGGTATATAATTCATCGTAATGAATTTAGTCCTGAATAATCTTGTTGTCATTATTAAGTCGTAATTATTTATTTGTAATTCATGTGTGGTAGTTAATTAGTTCTAATTAATGTAGTGGTATCGAACTACTTGGATTAATTTAGTCACAACACTTAAGTAGTCCTAATTATTATGTCACAATCAATTAAGTATTTGTTGTATGTATTTAGTCGCAACCAATTTGGTCGTAGTTACATAGTGCATGTTAATTTGTTATATGTATTTAGTCATATTTTTAATATCTAGTAATTCGTCGTTATTATTAATTTATTTACTAATAATCTGTGTATTTGGTCTCTTGCAAGTCATGTTAGTTTGGGTCGTCAAAGCCAGGCCAGCGGGTTGGTTGAAGAAGTGTTTCTAATACTATGCCAATGTCCAAAACATTAAGGGATTCTTGTGTTCAAAATAGGGTCCTATATTGTTACGGAGTATTTTTTTTACTCAAGTTAATATAATGATAATAACAACAATTTTTATGGTGACTGAGACATAGGATTGGTAACACTACTCCCACTGGAGGTACTCCATCGTGCACTTGGATGGTTTGAACATGCATGTGGTGTGCCCGCGAAAGAAAATGGATTTTTTTTAAAGTAAACTATTTTTTATTTCAAATTACAATATTATACTTCATTTTTTTTACAGTAATAATCCTCTATCGCTTCACCTTTGAGCGACTTAAGCTAGTCGTCAAACGGTTGCGCGCCAAGTGTTACTAGTCGCCCAACGGTTGAGTGACTTAGCCCTAGTCGCGCAACCGTTGGGCGATAGCCCTTAGTCGCTCAACCGCTAGGCGACTAGTACACTTGGCGCGCAACCGTTGGGCGACTAGTCTAAGTCGCTCAAAGGTGGAGCGACAGAGGATTATTACTGTAAAATAAAAAAAATAGAATATTTAAAAAAATCAAAGAAAATGGCATCCATCCCCTTTATTATTTTTATTCCTACCAATATGCTTACTACAACTACCGTTATTGTTTTGTTTTTTTTGTAAAACGAAGCTATATTTATTTGAAAGAAGAAAAAACGAGTTGCTACATTACACGCAATTGGAGCGCTAGTGTACTCCTCCCCAACTTAACCGATATATAACAAGGCCAGCAAGAGAATTGGGCCCATTCGTCCAAACAAAACCTAAGAGTGCTAATTGGATGGATGACACATGCTGGGCTGGGCTCTACCTTTCTTCTTTTGATAGTGTTGTTTTTTTTTATTAAAGAGGAAATAATTCAGCAACTTTTTATTGATATCTCCTTTTCACGTCTTGTATGGTGGGCTACTCAATGTTTGAAAATTGGTTAGATGGTATTCCAAAATTTTTAAAGTCGCAACTCCTAGTGGGAGCTAGTGTCTTATGTTGGTCTATTTGATTATGTCGGAATGATGTTGCTTTTGACAAAAAGACTATCACCAATCCCTTGTAGGTTATCATTTTGAGTGGGCACTGGCAGAGTGCTTGAGCAAATTTACAGAAATTGGCTCAGAAGGAGACAATGCTAGCTGGAAGCGCTAGATTGGAGTTTGTGGCGAAACAAATCTTAAGCTTTCATGGGTGACGGTTTAGTCACATGATTTGTAATGATGGTGTTTAATTTCCAATCGTCTTATGGTTGTAAGGCTTTCAACAATTTTTTAACAATATTTGGTCATTGTGGTACATTACTTATTAATAAAATGGACTGTGTGCATCCTTGATGTAGAGACTATAAGAGATTTTTCTCTTTCATTATCTAAAAATTTGAAGAACATATTCTACCATTGGTAAAGAAGTGAAATGTGCATCTTCTAAACAAAAGTGATGTGTGGCTTGTGAATAATCGTCTGCCTATGGAAATTCAGAAACTGAGATGATGTGTCATTTTTCTTGCAGTAAAATTTTACTCCTAAAATAAAAGAGCCAGGTAAGTAAGTGGTTTGAATTATTAATCCTATTGGACTATGAATGGCTCTTCACTTAATTCATTTCAGACTAATGAAGTTCATTGTTGAGTGGAAATGAACTGGTTGTGCTACCGTACTATACTATAATTATGATTCTTCGTCTGTAACACTCGACTCAGTTTCATGTGATATTCTACAACTTTATATTTTCCATTGAAATACTGCTTCTTATGCTCTTGGACGGTGCAAACGAGAACTAATATATTGCAAGTGAACCTAATGCGGAAGATGAAGTTGATTTAAATAAAAGTCTTCGATTTCCCTGCACGGTGGACATTGGTATAAGCCCAAACGAAGGTTGAGATTTGACGAGGATCTCAATTAATTAAATTATCCATTTGTAATGTCTATTATAGATAATAATGTGTTTACACAGCCTTCAAAGGCAACCTTATAATTAATGATAAGAGAATATTACAATTATCTAGTGATCGTAAACTATTTTACGACCACTCTATATGGTCATAAGCTATTCTACGAGTACATATGGTCGTAAAAGTTTCTACGACCACCTTATGATCATAAGATTTACTACGATCATCTCACATGTCGGACCCGGATTTCGTAATCCGAATCCTCTATGGATTTCGTAATCCGGATTTTCATACATCGCGAGGCATTCGGCAAATAGCCACGCCGAGTTGAGGGGACGCGGGTTCATTACGCGATAGCGCGACACGACACGGCGCGCGCAGGCGGGGAAAGACGAAGCGAGTCCGCGGGGACGCGCTACAAAACTAGTCTACTCTTCATCATTTCGCGAGGTTCGTAGTCGGAAGGGTTTGGGGAAAGGAGAAATGGGGAGGAGGGAAGGAGGGGTTTTAAAGCCGAGGGAGGAGCGGGAGGCTCGAGGAGGGTCGGCGGCGGCAAAGAGGCACCGCGAGGGCGGGTCCGCGGGAAGAACCAAGGAAGGAAAAGGCGCTACACCACAAGACGCCCGAGGTCGGCGGGGAAGAACCAAGGAAGGAAAAAGGGGCACTACATCACAGCCGTAAGCTTTACTACGACCAAGTCAATCACTACCACCCTATAGTCGATAAAGCCCACAAACATGTGGACTCAATCGACTAGGGACCTTATGCGTTGTGTTTATTTATACACAGTAGCTAAACATGTGTCGTTATCCTTTGATATCACTGCACGTATTAATCTATGTCTCTGACATAACTGTAAGGCGGACGTGGGAGGAATGTGTCTCTGACAATAAATGTCATCAAACGTGCGCAATTAATCAACCGTTGAGGTATCTCCGACACATAATAACTGTTACCCTCCTCAGACGCTGTATAAAAGATAACACCGGCGGACGGAGGGAGAGAACAAGACAGAAGTTATTAGACTTGGTTTTCGGGGACTTTCTTGCGCAAGGCATGGCATTGATTTGGCGATGGTGGCACGGGAAACACCAACGCCAACACGTACGTGTCAGAATGCTGATCATATCTTCCTGAAATTAAGACTTGCATCGTCTCGAGCTGTCTGCTTTGCCAGTGCTATCAAGCTACACAAGCTACGACTGACTGCGTGCTGGATCGGATCCTATCTGTATACATCTACCACCCCACAAAGAAATAGAAATACAATTTAGTCAGATTATGCAATATCCATCGGACGGACGCTCCCATACCCATACATATCAGCTGTTGCCCCAACCCTAACACTCCGCCGCCGCCCCTTGTCACCGCGCGCGCTGCCGGATCCTAATCTGTGCATGCATGCATCAATTCATCCATGATCCAACTAGCACTCTGTTTCTTTGCTGAAAGCAAAATTGGGATTTTCATTGATCGATTGATACTCGAGATATGGAATTAATTAATGGCATGCATGGAATTGGAAGCTAGCTAGGTGCGTACGGAGAGGAGATGGATGATCGATCGGTGGCCGCGTGTGAGCTAGGTAGCAGGCGATACATGGAACCTTCTCAAGGCAAAGATAGATCGATATATGATTCCTATTCGTTGGGCGAGGGTCCCGCGCCACCTTGAGCAGACAGTGATCTCATGAAAGCATGACACCTCGGACGGACTAACTCTGAACAGGGTCCGGAGACCAACCCCGTCCGAAGGCTAACCCCAGACGGGATCCGAGGACCAACCTCGCAATGACGGAGTTTGATCAAACTATCAAGGGAGGCTAAAGATCAAAGCAAATTCAGAAGCATACTACTCACTATTTGGCTCTCTAGCAGTCGGTTGCACATCTGTCGTCACCGTCGGGTCCGACCGCTGCAAACCTGCGACGCACCAGCAGCCAGCGTCTCGTCACCTCGTCTGCTGCCCCCGTGCTTCGCCACCGCACGATTGAACTCGCTGTCTCGCTAAATAGTATCGTAACTAGTAGTAGACAGTAATAATGAGCCTTCTAGATGGACCTGATCTAACCAACTTGGGCCGACTGTGGATTATATACATGATGTTAATTTTTTTCTTCTGAAATGGGGAGGGGTTTCTGACGGGGATCTGGATGGATGGATGCATGGGGTAACCAACGTTTTTTTTTTCTTTTTCTGAATGGTTTTTTAGTTACTCCAGCGTTCAGCTAGCTCTCCCAGTAGTAGTAGAGGGCAGGGATCGAGTTGGATTATTTCCAACGTGCTACTGCGCTAGCTAGGTATAGTACAGTTCGAACGGAAGCTTCTGACTGACTGACTGGAAGTGATCTGAAAGAGTAGTGCAAGCTCTGCTTTGGCCCGCATCTTCCTTGGTTTTTCTCTGCTAATGCAAAACGATCCAAATAATGATTGCTTTTGTCATAATGTAGCTTGGACCAAATATGCAGCATGTTCCATCTGGTCCAAAAGCAGACAGGCAAATCAAGTACGTACGCGTTGGTTGCGAGAGAGCTTTCCTAATTTACATTCTACACGTAACATTAGGGCAAGGCTAGCTGCCGGGACAAGGCTTCAGATTTGGGCAGTGACGGGAGTACGTATGATCTCTGTATGTCCCTCTCCCTCCCATGGAACCTGCAGGCCGGTTAATAATGATCGTTGGAGATTCTACTTTTGATCTTTCGTGTTGTATGATTTACTACGACCAAGCCACTCCAATTAATTTCTTTTCTTTTTTTGCAATTACAAGAAAGGTGCATACACGCACACACAAACTCACGACCTCAGATTGTGGTTACATCCACCACTAAACGACACCGTACAAAGACCCAGAATACATCTCGGGGCTAGTGAGCCCACAATTTTCATACCACCCAACAAGGTTTTTGAAATAGAACTAACTCAAGTTAAGTTCCCATGTCCGCTTTGACCAGAGGCACACTGCTTAAACAGATTTGTAACTCACAGAGATTGTACACTTTACCCACAAGAGACAATTAACTCGTTCCCTACACGATTCCGTGGTCGTAGTCGAGAGGTTGTCACAATAACTTTTCTAAATATCTCGCCCTTCTCTCGCCTCACCCATATGGGGTTATGCCCATACGTTGCGCGGATGTCCACCTCGCCGATCGGCGTGGCGTGGCTACACCTCACGGTCGGCGAACTTCACCTTGACTCGGTCCCATCCAAGCCCGACATACCTGAGCTTGTGCCCTTTAACCCTCCAAGGAGATGATTTTCGGATTTGATAAATGTACTAAGCCAAGTCGCGCTTTGTTGCACTTGTGGTTGTACTTTATATACAGGAGGTCGTGACAAGATTAAGTCCTTAGGGTTGTCCGGACGGCTCAACCACATTCCCACCATTCTCGTGCTACATCCGCACTCCACCATCTTACCATCCGTCTGCACGGGTATTAGCGATTTAGGGTTTTGAGATGTAAATACAACAATTCAATCATCTCGAGTCATTTACCCGCAATGACCGCCAAATCATTTTATGTTTGAAATGATGATGATTAGGACATTTTAATGTCCCAAGATTTTACAAGTCTAGCATGTCGCTTAAGTACAACCTATAGCTAGTATTACCATATAGTTACTAGGGTGACAATGGTTAAGGGATTCAAGTTGTCAAGGATGGCATAGTAATTAATTATTCAACAAATGGGTATTAACTACCTTAAGCTTTAATATACATTTGATTAAAGAATTAAAGCTCGCAATTTGCTATTTTAAAAGAATATAATTTGCATAAAATGTAGGCTCAATATGATCAAAGCATTGACTCGCCTTGGTGGTAGGGGAGAGAGTCCGAGTAGTCTTGTCCTTGATCGACGTGGAGGTCTCCTGCCTCTCGATGGGGCGGCGCGGCGCGCGCGCGGAGGTGAGGGCTTGGGGGCGCCGGCGGCTCGCGAGGAAAGGAGGAGCGGGGCTCGGGGGCGGCGGCTTGGCCGGCGGCGACGGCACAGGGAGATGGGGCGCGACTTCGAGCGGCGGGCACGAGGAGAAAGAAGGGGCGGCGGTGACAACGGCGGCGGCCGGGGGAGGGTCCGGGGCTCACGGCGACCGAAGGGGAGATGGAGGGGCGGCGGCGCGGACGGCGGCGCCACCGAGGTCGATCAGCGGCGACGCGACGGACCCGAGGAAGCAAGGCGGCGGCGATGGAGGCGAGTCCTTGCTTCCTCCTTCCTCTTTCTTCCTTGTTCTTCTTCCTTGGGTGCCTCGCTTGGGGGAAGCGAGGAGGTGAGAGAGTGGAAGGAGGCGCCGGGGCTAGGGTTTTAAAGCGGGGAGAGAGGAGGGGGTCCGGCGGCGTGGCGCGGCTCGGAGTGCGCGCACGAGGTGATGATGGCGGCGGGGTAGCGTGCGGGAGGGAAGGAGGAGGGGGTCCGGTCGAGGAGGACGAGGGGGCCCGGCGAGGGTTGACTGGGAAAGACGGGCATCACAAATCCTACCCACCTTAAACGGAATCTCGACCTCGAGATTCGAGTCGCCCGAGAACAGTGGACGGAAATCCGGCTTGTTGATCTTCTCGCTCCCTGTGGCTTCTTTGGCGAGTGATGGCTCCATCGAACCTTGCAAAGCGGATGACTTGACGTCTTGTCCGCTTCTCGACGACGCCGAGGATCTTGATTGGGTGCTCCGATAAGTCAAATCTTTCTCAAGTGCGATGGCTTGACAGAGTCCGCTTCTTCGTACTCGAGACATTTTTAGTTGAGAGACATGGAACACGTTGTGGACGTCGACAAACTTTGGTAGCTCTAGCCGATAGGCAACTTCTCCACGCTTAGCGGTGATCGAGAACGGGCCTATGTATCTTGGTGCGAGCTTGCTTTAACTTTGAATCTTGGGTTCCACGAAGTGGCGATACCTTGAGATACACAGCATCTCCAACTCAAGGTTAAGTCTCTTCGACGGTTGTCAGCATAACTCTTCTCTGCTCAGATCGAGCCGCTTGAAGGCGATCTCGATTAGTCGAACTTTCTCTTCACTTGCTTGAGGGTATCCGGTCCAAGACATATCCTCACTGATTCTCGACCAATGCGAAGGAGTTCGCATTTTCTTCCATAGAGTGCTTCAAATGGGGACATTTTCAAACTTGATCGATAACTATTATTGTATGCAAACTCTCAAGATACGGTGAGACATTTTTCCAATACTGGTGAAACTCCAAAGCACAAGCTCAAGCATGTCTTCTAGAATCGATTTGTTCTTTACGTCAACCATCGGTCTGGATGATAAGTGTCTTGAAGGTAAGGTGTGTTCCAAGGGCATCATGCAAACTAGCCCAGAAATGCGAGGTAAATTGAGAACCTCGATCGGAGACTATTCTCTTGGGTACTCCGTGTAAACACACGATACGAGCCATGTATAACTCGACTAACTTGTCTCCCTTGTAAGTTGTCTTCACAGGGATGAAGTGGGCGACTTTAGTCAATCTGTCAACTATAACCCATACTGAGTCACATCCGGACTTAGTTCGAGGTAGACCGATAATGAAATCCATTCCATTTCTTCCCATTTCCACCGAGGATCTGTAGGGTTGTAGCAATCCATTGGTCTTTGATGTTCAGCCTTGATTCGTGACATACATCACAACAAGCTACATACTCGGCGATATCTCTTTCATTCGTGGCCACCAATACAAAATCTTCATGTCTTGGTACATCTTGGTGTCACTCGTGCAGGTGTAAGCGAATCGTGAGCTTCCTTTAGAATCGGATCTTTGAGTTCCTTCCTGGGGAACAAAGAGCCGCTTTCCCATACCATAGATTCCCTCACGATCTTCGACATCTTAGGGGCCTTTCCTTTTGCCATGAGATGCTTGAATCTCTGGACTCGGGATGTCCTTCTTGAGCGGCCTTGATCCGCTCTTCTAGAGTTGGATGGGCCTCTACATGGGGCTAGGGTGCCTTGCTTTATTAACTCAAGGTTGAGGGCTTCAAATTCTTGCAGAGCTCAAAGTTGATGTTCTGAATCATGACATTATCGCAGAGGATTTACGGCTTAATGCATCGGCAACTACATTAGCCTTTCCAGGATGATAATGGACATCCAAGTTGTAATCCTTTATTAATTCTAACCATCTTCTTTGTCGAAGGTTGAGGTCCGATTGGGTGAAATGTACTTGAGACTCTTGTGGTCCGTGTAGATATTACGTGATTTCCAATCAAATAGTGTCGCCAAATTTTAAGGCATGCACTCGCCGCTAACTCCAAATCATGGGTTGGATAATTGTCTTCGTGAGGACGGACGGAGCTGCTCGAAGCATAAGCTACAACTTTTCCTCCTTGCATGAGCACACAACCAAGACCTTGGCGCGATGCATCACAATAGACTTCAAGTCTTGATGGATGTCCGCAGATCAATCGTGCGTGGTTAACTTCTTCTTCAATTCTTGGAAACTCTTTTCACAAGTCATTCAATCATACTTCCTTTCCTTTTAAGCGGATGGGTCATTGGTTTGGAAAGCTTAGAGAATCCTTCAATGAAGCGTCAGAGTATCCGCCGATCGAGAAAACTACGCACTTCACACCGATGTGGGTTGTTTCCATTCCATTACAATTGCTACTTTGGATGGATCAAGCGCGATTCCTCCAATGATACAATGTGTCCGAGGAAACGATTTCATGAAGCCAAAATTCACATTTATCAGACGGCATAAAGATGATTCTCTTTAAGCTTTTCTAAGACCAATTGCAAGTGTTCGAATGTTCTTCATCGGTCTTTGAATAGATCAAGATGTCGTCTATGAACACGACAACAAACTTGTCTAAGTATTCCATGAATACTTTATTCATGAGGTTCATGAAGTAGGTCGGCGCATTGGTCAAGCCAAACGGCATGACGTTGAACTCGCATGAGCCATACCGAGTGGTAAAAGCCGTCTTAGGAATATCCTCATTCTGATCTTAAGTCGATGGTATCCCGACTCGTGTCTATCTTGGAGAAAAGCGATGCTCTGTCAATTGATCGAACAGTCATCGATGCGAGGTAAGGATACTTGTTCTTGATGGTCACATCATTGAGTGCTCAGAGTCCACGCACAACTGACGGCCATCTTTCTTCTTCACAAAGAGAACCGGCGAACCCTAGGAGAAGAACTAGGTCTAATGAAACCTTTGTCTTGCAAGTCTTCAATTTGTGTCTTAAGTTCTTCAAGTTCGCGTGACCATTCTGTATGGTCTCTTAGCAATTGGGGCTGTCCACGCTTCAAGTTGATGACAAACTCAACATCTCTGTCTGGTGGCATGCCTGGTAATTCTTCTGGGAAGACATCGGGGTAAGCTTGAACTACAGGCGTTGTCTCTAGGGACAACTCTCCAAGGTGGTGGATTGTTCTAATCAAAGGAGAGGAACGATCCACACTAACTCTTATTATGGTCTCTGGGTTCTTGGTGAGCACCACTTTCTGTTGGCACAATCTATCAATCCTTGATATTTGGCCAACCAATCCATCCCTAGGATGATATCCGCCGCTTGAGATTCTAGCACGGAAGGTTTGCTAGGAATCCGGAATGTTCCATAGCAATTTCTACCCTGGGACTGACTGAGGTAGCATAAAGGGATCCCCCGGGTGAGCTAAGTACCACGGGTTTCTTTAACTTATAGGTTGGCAACTTAAGCCTTTCAACAAACTTTCTTGAAATAAAAGAGTGCGAAGCTCCGTAATCAAACAAAACTTGTGCGGTGCATGAATTAACAGAACGTACATCATTAGTACTCCTGAGGCACCTTGAGCTTCCTCGGCTGTGACGTGGTTCACACGGCCATGGCTTTGCGTTGGTGTAGACCTTGATGCCTGCGGAGTCTGGTGACTCTTGCTTGGAGCTGGGGTCCTGCCTTGAACTGGCGTTACTCGTGTTGAGTCTTGCCGGAGCATTCGCCGGTAGGACAACGGTTGGCGAAGTGTCCTTTTTCCACAAGCGAAGCAGATGGAGGTTGGTCGCGGGTTGACTGGCCCCCGGCCGAGGAGCACCAATCCACTTCCTTGGGGACGCGGTGGAAACTTGAGTTTTCCGAGAGGAGGTCGCAGATGATCGGAAGATGAGCCGCCTTGGAATGTAGGCTTCGGGAAAGCTACCTTGTGGCCTCTCAAATGACATCTTCCTTTACGGCTAATCTCATGATCTCTTCTCATTTTCACAAATGAGAGCTTTATTAACTAATCAGCTGGAAGCTAGAGTAATCATGGAGGATAAGTCGTCCTCTCATGTCCTCACTCATTCCTTCAACAAAGCGGTCGATTTTCTCTTCATCCGCTACATCATTGGGGGCGTAGCGAGCAAGCTGGTTAAACTTGGTTAGATACTCATTTACTGACATCTGACCCTGCTTGAGAGCTCTGAATTCATTCTTCTTCAATCTCATTGTTCCAGCTGGTACGAAGTTGGCCCTGAAAGCGGCTTTGAATTCTTCCCAGAGAATCGGCTGCCATGCGGGTTCAACTTCAGCTTGTTGTATTTCCGCAACTTCTTCTATTTCGGCGGCAGAGGCAGCGGGATCTTGTGGGGCTCCAATCGTAGATGCTACGACTTCCGCTATTCCTGCTTCTTCTTCCTCTAGATTCTCATCACCTCGGGCGGCGAGGTAATTCTCCCACTGTGCAATGGCGCTTTTCCACGATGGGTGGCGAAATCCACCTTGTCTTCATTTGAGCAATGGCAAGACGAAGTTTCTTCTCGTGTGTCCCGAGCAGCTCTTCACTTCTAGAGGTTCATTGGCGCAGCAAAGGTGAGAGGTCTTGTCTCGAGGAAGTTCGCTAGCTTGGAGTTGCGACGGTGGTCCATGTCTGATTGCTTAGTAACGCTGAAGAATCGAGTCACGAAACATGACTTGGGTCATTGTCGTTTGTCTGGTGGTGGAGGAGGCGGTTCTCGCTCCTCCTTGGCCACGACCACGGCCACGCCACGGCCTCTTCCTCGACTCGCGCAAGGCTCCACTGATCAAGGCGGCGGCTCTTCTTGCGCATCTGAAGAAACTCAAGCTTAGAACTAGAGGGAGTATATGAGGTTCACTAGCCCTCTAAGGCACCTGCACAAGAACAAAAGCCAACAAAAGAACGAAGCAAGTACAATACAAAGCCTAGAGCGGCTATACTATAATAAGGGGGGTTAAGTGTTACATGACTCTCGAACAAAGCTTATACACTAAGCTAAGTCATGACACAGAATACAAACACATCGTCTACAAAAGAAAGAAACAAAAGTGCTTGCAACCCAAAAGACTGCTCCGCAAGCACTGCTAGCTAACCTAAACTAATCGGACAATGCTCGCCGGGATCGACCACAGGATGCGCTGTTGCGGGAGCGAAACGAACGGCTCGACCAAGCTCGCGACGGGAGCGAGAACGTGAACGGCCGAGGTGGCGTCCACGATCGGACTCGTCAAACCAGCGGTGGATCTGGGCGCTGGCTCACGGTTGACTCTCTAGGCGACGCCGGACGGCGCGGCGCGCACTTTCTTGCGTCGTGGAGTCGAGACGGTCCTCACGGGCGGGAACGCCGGCTCGGCACCGGAGGGCGAGCGCGACGGCATAGGTACAACCGGGCGGGCAGGACGAGCGGCGGCTCGAGGCGTGACAACTCGCAAGAGCGGCGTCCTCTCCGCATCGTGAAGATCCCTCTCTCATCGCAGCGGAGTGAAGCCATCACCTCGACCATGTTGCTCGGAAGTGTCGGAGTGGGCATAGCTGCCGGTGAGGAGTGTCCGGTCGCTCGATCTCATCCATGGCGCGGTGATGGTGGCTATCATCGCCGCGTAGCCGGACTCGCGCGCAAGCGGGGTCGCTGCTCGTGTCGAAAATTGCCGGGACACGCCTCATCCGGGGGTACGGGTAGAAGCGTGGGTGACCTCGCAAGAGATCCTCGTACTTCCAACACAAGCGGTGGAAGCGACGCGCGCGGCGTCCCGAATGGCGCCATGACGGCTACGCCGGGTGCCTCGGCCCCAAGAGGTAGGAAGTGAACTCGCCAACCACGGCGGAGAGGTACACCTCCATCGTCCAGACTCATGGTCTCGATCTCGTCACCCTACCACTAACGTGGTCGACGGGAAAACCAAGGTACAAAGATCACCGGCGAAGTATGTCCGCTGAAGCCTCCTCGTTCTCTCCGTGAACGAGGAGATCCCACTGCCATCCGATGACGGGTAGCCATCTACAAATTTTGAAAACAAGAGGAGGTCAGACAGTGGTAAAACTCAAGTGAAATAAAGATAAGCACAGACTAGGAGTGAAGAGTAGAAGCAATAAATACTCTATATTTTTAGCAAAGCTTTTTCTTAGTTTTCAAAATAAGATCCAAGTCCTTAAGGCAACGACCAATCTAACTAAGACTCTACAGATGCTGCGATATCAGCCGTCGGACGGATTTTCCAATCCGAATCCTCTGTGAAAACAATGTGCTATTCCTGGATCAATAGATAGCACTCACGGACATTACTGAATCATTCATACATGGCGTGAACTAAAGTATCATTATTACAATCAGCAGAGTGACATAGACCACGCGGTCGAGTTTTTCAACAGGGCGATCAAAGCAAATTGATTACAATACGTAACACCGATTACGGTAGCGGAAGCAAAGGGTAGAGCTCATCTCTTCACAGTGGCGATCGGGCAACTCGTGTACGCATCGATATTACCCAAGGACCGGATAATATCGGTATGCAAGTACCAACGAGTCAACTTAGATCACGTCGAGGCCTAGACTACGATCCTAGACTACTCTTCATCGTTTCCTTGTCCATCAACTCGTTCCTCGTAGTAAGCATAGTCTCCTCCATCGCTATCCTCAAGGGTTTGGGAGAGCGAGGATGAGCACAACTACGTGCTCGCGAGCCAATACACAATGCAATGATATACATGCAAGGCTTACAAGGATGGCTCGGTTCTTTTATTTGCGAAAGCAATACTTTTAAACATCATAAGTACAAATTCTCGGCACTTAGCATTTTTAACAAATTTCATTTTAGTTAAAGAGAGAAATTGTGCAATATTTGTATCACAGAGGTTACCTCCACCTTCATGCTTAATTTTGATTGTGGTTACATCCACCACTAAACGACAGGTACAAAGACCGGGAATAACCAATCTCGTGGCTAGTGAGCCCGCCACAATTTTCATACCACCCAACAAGGTTTTTGAAATAGAACTAACTCAAGTTAAGTTCCCATGTCCGCTTTGACCGTGAGGCACTACTGCTTAAAGCAGTTTGTAACTCGCAGAGATTGTACACTTTACCCACAAGAGACAATTAACTCGCTGCCCTACACGATTCCGTGTGTCGGTAGTCGAGAGGTTGTCACAATAACTTTTCTAAATATCTCGCCCTTCTCTCGCCTCACCCATATGGGGTTATGCCCATACGTTGCGCGGATGTCCACTCTCGCCGATCGCGAGCGTGGCTACACCTCAGCGATCGCGAACTTCACCCTTGACTCGGTGTCCCATCCAAGCCCGACATACCCGAGCTTGTGCCCCTTTAACCCTCCGGTGAGATGATTTTCAGATTTGATAAATGTACTAAGCCAAGTCGCAGCTTGTTGCGGACTTGTGGTTGTACTTGTTATACACAGGAGGTCGTGACAAGATTAAGTCCTTAGGGTTGTCTCGGGCGGCCAACCACATTCCCACCATTCTCGTGCTACATCCGCACCCACCATCTTACCATCCGTCCAGACGGGTATTAGCAGTTTAGGGTTTTTGAGATGTAAAATACAACAATTCAATCATCTCAGTCATTTACCCGCAATGACTGCCCAAATCATTTTATGTTTGAAATGATGATGATTAGGACATTTTAATGTCCCGATTTAACAAGTCTAGCATGTCGCTTAAGTACAACCTATAGCTAGTATTACCATATAGTTACTAGGGTGACAATGGTTAAGGGATTCAAGTTGTCAAGGATGGCATAGTAATTAATTATTCAACAAATGGGTATTAACTACCTTAAGCTTTAACATACATTTGATTAAAGAATTAAAGCCTGCAATTTGCTATTTTAAAAGAATATAATTTGCATAAAATGTAGGCTCAATATGATCAAAGCATTGACTCGCCTTGGTGGTAGGGAGAGTCCGAGTAGTCTTGTCCTTGATCGACGTGGAGGTCTCCGCGTCTCGAAATGGGGCGGCGGCGGCGGCGCGAGGTGTGAGGGCTTGGGGGCGCCGGCGGCTCGCGGGGAAAGGAGGAGCGGGGCTCGGGGGCGGCGGCTTGGCCGGCGGCGACGGCACAGGGAGATGGGGCGCGACTTCGAGCGGCGGGCACGAGAGAGAAAGAGGCGGCGGTGACAACGGCGGCGGCCGGAAGGGTCCGGCTCACGGCGACCGGGCGGAGATGGAGGGGCGGCGCGGACGGCGCGCGATCGAGGTCGATCAGCGGCGGCGGCGACGGACCCGAGGAAGCGGGCGGCGGCGATGAGGTGAGTCCTTTGCTTCCTCCTTCCTCTTTCTTCCTTGTTCTTCTTCCTGGTGCCACTTGTGGGAAGGGGAAGCGGAGGAGGTGAGGAGTGGAAGGAGGCGCCGGGGCTGGACCAAATATGCAGCATGTTCCATCTGGTCCAAAAGCAGACAGGCAAATCAAGTACGTACGCGTTGGTTGCGAGAGCGCTTTCCTAATTTACATTCTACACGTAACATTAGGGCAAGGCTAGCTGCCGGGACAAGGCTTCAGATTTGGGCAGTGACGGGAGTACGTATGATCTCTGTATGTCCCTCTCCCTCCCATGGAACCTGCAGGCCGGTTAATAATGATCGTTGGAGATTCTACTTTTGATCTTTCGTGTTGTATGATTTACTACGACCAAGCCACTCCAATTAATTTCTTTTCTTTTTGACTTACAAGGGTGCATACACGCACACACAAACTCACGACCTCACAAGCTCACGTGTGCGCAAATGTAGACAACATGGTTTGATCTCTTGTTGGTGAAGTGGAGTCGTGTACCTATAACTCCACCATCTTACCAACGGTTTGGTTCCCACCTACTCCGTTAGTTAATCCATAGAATTGCCTAGCCTGTAATACTACTAGTCCAGTTGAGGAGGCCGGCTTGAGGGACAAGTAACGTTCCAACTTAATTTGCACGGTCGATCACATCTCCGATTATATCGTACTCCTGTGTGGGAGCATATCATGTGCAAATCAAGAGGAAGTATTTGCCATGACTGACAAGACCTGACCTTTCATCGATCTTATTCTGAATTTAGTACCATCGCACGACAAACCTAGCAATCAAATGCAAAGGTATATATGCAACCCGGCCAGTTACCTACCCACCATCATGGATGCATGGTTAGCCACCTCACCTGGTTTTCTTTTAGTCTTTACTGAACTCCAGCATTCAGCTAGCTCTACCAGTACAGGCAGGGGGTTGGGAATTGGATTTGGATACCAGCTTGCTACTGCTAGCTAGTACAGTTCACACGGAAGCTTCTGACTGAAACTGGTCTGAAAGAGTAGTGCTGTACTGCAAGCTTGTGAATTGTGATTCCTCTGCTTTGACCTCCATGCATCTTCCTAGATTTTTATCTGCTAGTTCAAAACTTACTTTGTCATAACCTTGGACCAAACATGCAGGCAGCATGCATGGAGAAGGATTACTATTCAATCAGCGCCCACAGATTAGCAAGTGAAGTGCCGTTGTATATTCCATCGATCTGGTCCAAAAGCAGGCAGGCAGGGAGGCAGGGCCAGGGCCAGGCAAAAAGTACGTATGCGTTGGCTGTGAGAGAGCCTGCCTGCTTGCGCTTGCTTTCTACGGGTAAAATCAAGGCAAGGCCAAAACCGCAAGGCTAGCTGCTGCGACAGTCTCTCCTCGAATAATGGCTTCAGATTAATTACTCGAGTATGATGGATGGGGATCTGTCTGGTGTCCCATCCCATCCCATCCCATCCCATGTAACCTGCAGTGCCGGGTTAATAATGGAGTACCACTATCCATCAGTGCTTAATTGCTTGGAGGTTTCCACATGCACCCCCGCAAAAGCAAATTAAATCAAACGATCTTCATGCTACAGATCGAATTACAGAAATCTCACTTGACGCTAACTAGCTGCAAAAGAAGGAAGAACCAGCACAAGATTACTAGTATTTTAGCATGTGATTCAGGGGAGAGAGATGCGTAGTTAATAAGTACATATATGTAGGTAGCTAGGTTTCAAATGAGAGAGAGAGAGAGATAGAGAGAAGTTCAGGTGTCGGTTAAGCGTAGCTTATTAATTCACGCACGGCCGGGGTGAGTAGCCTCTGCAGGTCGTTGGAGATTCTATTGATAATTCGTGTATGATTTATTATGACCAAGCAAATAGCTAATTATTCAATGGAATTGACCTTATGTTCCGTTTCTTAATAGCAATGGAATCCGGGGAAACCTCGTTTGGAAAGAAGAAGAAAATTCAATGGATTTGACTAGTTTGTACTCCACTGGTCCGGCTGAGGAGGCCGGCTTGAGGGAAAAGTAGCGTACAACCTCGCCCATCAGAGCTCATATTCTCTTGTCCATCTTTTTTTTTTTTTTGCGAATCATCTGGTATAACACATATAATACTAATTCCGTATAATATATGACGAGTTGTGTAAGTACTTACATGCTATATAATCGTGCCATGCCCATACATACATGCACCGCAAACTCGCTAATTAAGGACATCACCAAAATGCTAGTACGTGGTAATAACAAGCTAAGCTAAGCTGGCAGAGATAGAGATAGAGATGGAGATGGACCAACAACGGTAGCTAGCTACCTCGCTCTAAATCCCCACCACAACGAACAAGCTAGGAAAATAGTACTAGCATGTGCAACGGTGGTCGTCTGTAAACTGTCCAGTCCACCTCAATAAAAAGATAACCCAACAATGGTCTACCTTTTGCACACTCTATGACATTATTTTATATTCTACTTTATATATATATATATATATTCTTCGGTCACATATTAAATCCACCCATCCATCCTTCTCTCTTCTCCTCGTCTCACCGATCACCATCGACACCGACACCATCCACTTCCTCCTCGTCCCGTCGGCACCCCGCCCTTGCTGCCGAGCCGGCCTCCCTTCCTCGTCGCAGAGCCCGCCACCTTATCTTCCCCACCGCCGCCTCCTCACACTGCCACCACGCTCTCCATCTCTCACGACCTCGGCGAGGTCAGAGAGAGGATTGATCCTCTCCATCGAATGAGTCAATGCAGAAGAGCGATATCCGCCGTTCGATCAAAAATTAAAGTCTAAGATCAAGCGTTACAGTTTTTAATACAGTGTTTTCGCTACAATATTTTCCCACTTTTCTAACTTTTTACTACACCACTGCATCATAGCACTGTTTACCCTCTTACAAAACACTGTTCATATGGTGGATCTCTGCAATACCGCAGAGGATCCAGATCCAGGTCAAAGATGATGATGATGATGATGTATATAGACGATTAAGCTAGAGAATGTAAGGAAATCGACACAAATGACATAAATATATCTCAACTCCACTTGTAGACATGGGTTATATATGCACACTCTTGGAAGTATATACTTTCACTGTCAATATACCACTTAAACGAATATATTACATTTATTTATCACCTTCAGGATATCTAAATATCAATTATAAGATATTTCAATGCGACTTGATTGATTTTTATATTAGAGTTCTTTATGTTTTTACTACGTACCATTTTTCATATATATATATATAATTTTTGTCATAAAAGGTTGATTTTAATAAAAACTTTCGTAGAACTCACTTTGGGTATCTTATAATGTCATTTGTGTTGAAAACAATACGAGAGCAGCCTCGCCTCGCCGCTAACTGGCTTCTGTAGTGTAGAGCGCTGGCACCTCATTCTCTGACAGGTGGGCCCGTAAACTGCTTTTATTTCCTTGATTATTTGTTTAGCCCGCGGCCGCAAACTCCTATTCGGCTATTCGTACGGTTGGTAGTAGCATTAGGATTTATACAAGAGCAGAGCGGAGCGGAGCGGAGGCGGAGGCGGAGCAGAGCAGAGCTTCTTCCTCCTCCCCCGTCCCACCTTCCCAAGAGCAGAGAAGACAAGAGAAGAGAAGAGAAGAGAAGAGCGGAGCGGAGATGGAGCTCTTACCGCCTAAACCCCCACACTCCTCCTAGACCTAACCGCAAGCAACCACCAAACAACGCAGAGATCAACATGAAGCTCGCCGTCGAGATCTCCGACGCCGCCGACCTCGCGCCCAAGGACGGCGCTGCCTCCTGCAACCCCTTCGTCGAGGTCGAATTCGACGACCAGAAGCAGCGCACCGCCACCAAGCCCGCCGACCGCTCCCCCTACTGGAACCACACCCTCCTCTTTGGTGTCCGCGACCCCGCTCGCCTCCCCTCCCTCCCCATCGACGTCTCCGTCCACCACGACCGAAGCCTCCAGGACCACCACGCCGTCCGCCCCTACACCTTCCTCGGCCGCGTCCGCATCTCCGGCGCATCCGTCGCCCCCTCCCCCGACGAGGCCGTCCTCCAGCGCTACCCACTCGAGAAGCGCGGCCTCTTCTCCCGCGTCTCCGGGGACATCGCCCTGCGAGTCTATCTAATCGCCGATGATCGCGGGCCATCTGCCGCCGCTGCCCAACCGCCCGTCCATACTGTCAATCTCAACCAGCAGCAGCCTCCCGAGCCCGCCGCCGCCAGCGGGAACCCCGACAGGATCGTCAGGTCCGCCTTTGCCGCCGCCGTCGCGGCCACCGGTGGACAGACGGAGGAGTCTGCTGCTGCTGCTGCTGCTGCTTCCACGTCCGAATACAAGGATAAGAGCAACCACGAGCCTCGTGTGTTCCGCTCCGTGCCCGCCTCTGGCGGAGGCGGAGGCGGAGGCGACGAGCCGAGGCGGGCCACGCTTCACGCGGTGGCCGCGCCGCCTCCGCCGCCCGGGCAGACGGTGGTCATGCCGCGCCCCACCCCGGGGCCCGCGCAGCCTGGCGCGGCGTACGGGCTGGTGGAGACGAAGCCTCTCCTGCCCGCGAAGCTCGGGCCGCGCGCGGCGGTGGCGGCTGCGGCGAAGATCGCGTCGACGTACGACATGGTGGAGGCGATGTCGTACCTGTACGTGAGCGTGGTGAAGGCGCGGGACCTGCCGACGATGGACATCACGGGGGCGCTGGACCCGTACGTGGAGGTGAAGCTGGGCAACTTCAAGGGCGTCACCAAGCACCTGGAGAAGAACCCCAACCCGGTGTGGCGGCAGGTGTTCGCCTTCTCCAGCGAGCACCTCCAGTCCAACCAGCTCGAGGTCATCGTCATGGACAAGGACGCCCTCAAAGACGACTTCGTCGGCCGCGTCCTCTTCAACATGACTGACATCCCCCAAGTCCCCCCCGGCAGCCCGCTCGCGCCGCAGTGGTACCGCCTCGCTGACCGCTCCGGCGAGAAGCTGCGCCACGGCGAGATCATGCTCGCCGTATGGATCGGCACCCAGGCCGACGAGGCCTTCCCGGAGGCCTGGCACTCCGACGCCCACTCCGTCTCCCTCGAGAGCCTCACCAACACGCGCTCCAAGGTGTACTACTCGCCCAAGCTCGCCTACCTCAAGGTCGTCGCCATCTCCGCGCAGGACCTCGTCCCGGCCGAGAAGGGCCGCCCGCTCGCGCCCACCATCGTCAAGATACAGCTCGGCAGCCAGATCCGGCGGACGCGCCCGGGCCAGCCGCAGGGGTCGGCCAACCCGGCGTGGAACGAGGAGTTCATGTTCGTCGCCGGGGAGCCGTTCGAGGAGCCGCTGGTGGTGACGGTCGAGGAGCGCGTGGGCACCGGGCGGGACGAGCCGGTGGGCCGCGTGATCATCAACGTGGCGGGGCCGCTCGTGCCCCGCAACGACCTGGCCAAGTCGGTGCAGTCCAAGTGGTTGAGCCTGTCGCCCGATCTGACGGTGGACGAGGCGTCGGCGGACGCCATGGAGAAGAAGAAGGAGTCCAAGAGGTTCGCGAGCAAGATCCACCTGCGGCTGAGCCTGGAGACGGCGTACCACGTGCTGGACGAGTCGACGCACTACAGCAGCGACCTGCAGCCGTCGGCGAAGAAGCTCCGCAAGGGCGCCATTGGGATCCTGGAGCTGGGCATCCTGAACGCGCAAAACCTGATGCCCATGAAGAACCCCTACTGCGTGGCCAAGTACGGCGCCAAGTGGGTGCGCACGCGCACGCTGCTCAACACGCTCGCGCCGCGGTGGAACGAGCAGTACACCTGGGAGGTGTTCGACCTCTGCACCGTCATCACCGTCGCCGTCTTCGACAACTGCCACGTCACCGGCGGAGGCGGCGACGCCAAGGACCAGAAGATCGGCAAGGTGCGCATCCGCCTGTCCACGCTGGAGACGAACCGCGTGTACACGCACTACTACCCGCTCATGGCGCTCAGCCCGTCGGGCCTGAAGAAGACGGGGGAGCTCCACCTGGCCGTGCGCTTCACCTGCACCGCCTGGGCCAACATGCTGGGCATGTACGGCAAGCCGCTGCTCCCCAAGATGCACTACTCCAACCCCATCCCCGTGCTGCAGCTGGACTACCTCCGGTTCCAGGCCATGCAGATGGTGGCGACGCGGCTGAGCCGCGCGGAGCCGCCGCTGCGGAGGGAGGTGGTGGAGTACATGCTGGACGTGGACTCGCACATGTTCAGCCTGCGGCGGAGCAAGGCCAACTTCTACCGGATCACGTCGCTCTTCTCGGGCGTGGGGGCCGTGGGGAAGTGGCTGGACGGCATCTGCAAGTGGAAGAACCCGGTGACGACGATCCTGGTGCACGTGCTGTTCCTGATCCTGGTGTGCTACCCGGAGCTGATCCTGCCCACCGTCTTCCTGTACCTGTTCATGATCGGGTTGTGGAACTACCGGCGGCGGCCGCGGAAGCCGGCGCACATGGACACGGCGCTGTCGCACGCGGAGGCGGATAAGGTGCACCCGGACGAGCTGGACGAAGAGTTCGACACGTTCCCGACGACGAAGCCGGGCGACGTGGTGCGGATGAGGTACGACCGGCTGCGGAGCGTGGCGGGGCGGGTGCAGACGGTGGTGGGCAACCTGGCCACGCAGGGGGAGCGCGCGCAGTCGCTGCTGAGCTGGCGCGACCCCAGGGCGACGGCCATCTTCACCGCGCTGTCGCTCGTCGTGGCGGTGGTGCTGTACGTGACGCCGTTCCAGGTGGTGGCCCTCATCGTCGGGCTGTACCTCCTCCGGCACCCGCGGTTCCGGAGCAAGCAGCCGTCCGTGCCATTCAACTTCTACAAGCGCCTGCCCGCCAAGTCCGACACGATGCTATGAATATTTATCATCCATCCATTGGAATTGGAATTGGAATTGGATGCGGATGCTGCTTCCGCCTCCGCTTGTGCTGAAATGATTAATTTTGATGCACATTTCTGGGTCACGTTGCACGGTTGCATGCAGGTTGATTGATTTTAGTACTTGGTTGTAAATCGCGAAGGACGCATGCATGCATGAGCTAGCTTTTCGCGCGCCCCACCCCTTTGTGTCAGAAGATTATATTGGATCGTCTCAACATTCAGAAGCTTCCTGTATCTATCTCTGCAGCAGCAGCAGCAGCATCATGCGGAGGGGAGGATGGATGGAATGGAATGGAAGAGAACATAGTACTTGCAGTTGGTGCATTCTTTTCGGGAATCCATTTTTCTACTCTTAATTTTCTACTACCTTCGGCTGTGCCTGTGGGTGGATGTCCTGTATATTATTATTATTATTATTATTCTTATTCTTCTTCGCCGCGAGCATGTGAAGGAAACCTTGCCTTGTCTTCTTTTCTGGATACGTGTAGCATGCAGATGCAGATGCAGATGCAGGAATCTTTGGCGGATACGGCCAGTTTACGAATCGTATTCTGTTAATGACCATTGGTAAGCAGTATTTGTAAAAATAGCAACGCGCAGACGCGCCACCCAGCGCCGTATTTTGCTGCCGCCACGTCGAGCGCGGCGCGCTCACCCGCGCCGCCCGGTCCCACCACCGCAGCGCGTGAGCGCACGCTCACCTGCGCCGCGTGGCACATGCGTTTTTTTAAAAAAATTTAGATGTAAAACATTTTTTTAAAAAAAAAATTGCTACAGTGGTGGGCGCACGCTCACCTGCGCCCACCACTGTAGCATTTTCGTTTTGTTTTTTTAAAATTATTTATGTTTTGTTTTTAAAAAAATCATTTATGCATATTTTTTGTAAGAATTTTTAAATATAGTAAACAGGGTCTAAAAATTATGAAATTTTTTGTGGAGCCTTCTGACACTGTGTATTTGTATGTGTAATATTTTCAAAATTTTATCCATTATGAATTTTTCTCGAAAATTCATTTAAATATATTGTAAATAGGATTTCATCATTTCATGTGACTTGGAATGTATAGAAAAAACGCTGCATTGCAACTCCATTGGAGATGTCGATATACAATATGACAACACATATTATACCACAGGCTAGATAAACTTGTACATGAACCAACCGAGAAAAATGTGTGGCATGCGGATCATATAACGATGGGCCGTAACCTCCAGGCTGGTATGCGTTTGAAGGCTACGGTGCATCGTTATATGATCTGCACGCCACGTATTTCCTATTTGGTTTATGTACAAGCCTATCCGGCTTGTGGTGCGTCTGATATAAAGAATAGTATCCACATTAGGGTTTCATCTTGCATCCCGAGCTTGTCAGCTCCTCTCTACCGTGAAGTGATAGGATATGTCTCCTCGTAGATGGCTTTTCGTGAGCGGTGACCTTGACGCGCCACATTTCCTTGTCGTACTTGTTGATAGTGAAGCCATGATACTCGCAGTCGGTGGGCGTAGCCCAAACCCTAAAGTATGCACCACAACTCTGCATGAAACCCACCTCCTTCTCAGCGTGGTGTTCATGAAACACATCTAATTTTTTGAAATTAAGAGAAGATAAGTATCCAATTTAAGCCATAACATTTTTCTACATACGACTAACAAAGTTAATTACCACTAAACTAATTCATTACTACTAAACTAATTCATTACTAGTCAACTAAGCGATTACGACTAATTAATTACCCCTAAACTATCTAATTACGACTAGTGACTAAGATGACTAATTATGACTACGATAATAACGGCAAAAACATAGCACAAATTACATCCTTTGGAGGAAGTAATCAATCGACCATTCGAAGTAATCAATCAAGGTGAGCGACGGCGAGTGCGAGTTCGATATTTATAGCGAGCGGAGAAGAGTCGCGGCGTTAGCGCGAATTCCGTCGATTTGGCGCGGAATTTCGGGCGAGGCGGCGGATGTGCGGAGGAGGAGGAGGGACGGTGGGATAATGGACAAAATTTCATGAAATCATTTCAAGTCACATGAAATGATGAAACCTATTTACAATATACTTAAATGATTTTTGAGAAAATTCATAATAGATAAAATTTTGAAAATATTACACAAGCAAGTACACAGTGTCAGAAGGCTCACAAAAATTTCATAATTTTTGAACCCTGTTTACTATATTTAAAAATTCTTACAAAATATGCATAAATGATTTTTTTAAAACAAAAACATAAATGATTTTTTAAAAAAACAAAAACGAAAAAATGCTACAGTGGTGGGCGCTGGGTGGTGGGACCGGGCGGGGCGCGGGTGGCGCGCTTGCGCTCCACGTGCGTGCGTAACGGCTGCAATGCCTTGAGCGCGCGGGTGGCCGTCTTTGCGTTGCTATTTTTGCAAATACCGTTTGCGAATAGTCGAAGTGTAAATCGATTAAATAAACTGGCCGTATCCGCCAAAAATTCGCAGATGCAGAGCGAGTAAAGTCCATTGGTGCCCCCGTATATATTACTGTATATACTAGGAAGTAGTGTTCCATGGCGACGTCCACCCTCCCCTACGTACTTTTACTGCTCTACTAAGCTAAGAATCAAGCCTGTACCATCCCTGGGCATTTCTCGTCCGTCCGAGTACCAATGTTATGTACACGTACGCCCTCTTTATCTCTGCACTTGCAATTGCAGTGATAATCTTGTTTGGCTGTTTGGTGTCATCTTTTCAGAGTAATAAACTATAGCATGTTTCTGGAAGGAAGGCTCCAAACTCAAGAGGGAGGGTTATGCGCAAACAAAATGGGTGGTTTGGTTCGTTGTTCGGTAGTGGTTACACATTTTATTTTTTCCAGCTGATGATGCAAAGCGGTTCATGACAGGATTGAGTGAACTAAATGAAACTCAGCTGTCCTATCCAAACCTTTTTGAATGTGCACGTACACAGGGTTAGTAACGCAAGTAGCTAGCCATTCAATTCGTCGACGACTCCTCCTCCTCCTCCTTCTTCTTCTTCTTCTTCTTCTTAAGAAAAAGAGCAGTAGCAGTAGGGAGTAGTGGTGATTGCAGACTAGCACAAGGAAAGTAGGTAGGTTTTGTGATTGGGCAATCAAAAGACGGGAATAGCCCTCCCTCTCTGTTGCCTTCCCGGGCGGGCGGCGTCATTGCTCGATCGGTTTCATGTGTCCATTCCATTACATTACATTACATATAGAGGAGACAGGAGGACCACTATCCACATCCTCCTCATAAATAATGAAATGGATGTTGCGATAGCTAGCTTGAATACTTGATGACGACCCTGGAATTAAGATGGGACAGTGATCATTCTGGAATTAACCGAATCAAGGAATTATAGATCGACTGCATCGATTCTGTGCTCTACTAGAGTGTATATATATATATGTGTGTATATCCGATCGAGTCTTTTTGCAGGCATTGCGCATGCAGTTGTTAGCCTGGAATTAATCTCGGCGGTGCTGGGCGAATTAAGCCGTGCCCATGCATGACCTGATCGAATTCCCAAGCCGTGATGCAGCAACTCTCAGGTGGGCCTTGCACCTGCTAGCTATAGCCTATAGGAGGTGCCATGCCATGATATTTGCCGTACGTTGGCTCTTTATATCAGGAGAATGACGTGCTAACCAACACAACAGAACAGACCAGCAAAGCCATATATACAGTGGGGCCGGCAGCATGGGGCAGGGTACACAAGCGTATCATGCAAACGTCGCATACGACGACGACGACGATGAAGCTCTCACAAGAAAAAGAGAGAGAAGAAGAAGAAGAACGATATATATGATTCAGAAGAGGAGAAGAAAAATCTGCCATGCGTCTGATGAGCCAGCCAGAGCCAACTTGGACATGGACTGCACACCGCACGCCCAGTGAATGGACAGCATAACTATATAGCTAGTTTGCTGGTGCGGGTGCCTCCCGTGCTGCTGCTGCTCAGGATCCAAGCGAACATTCAGATGTGCACAAGATACCGGGTGTAATATCGTTTTATCTTATTAAAATCTACATAGACATAGACGTGCAACCCGTAGTTTATACTCATTCATTCCACGTACATGTGGTGGTATATTGGTGGCACTCGGTCGATTTCGTTCTAGATTCGCCGGCGCCGCTGCTGCTGAATGGAAGCAGCTAGGGAACATCGAGTACGTACTGTACGTGTCTGACATCGAGTACCAACTGCAAAAATTAGGAGAAATGCTTACCCTATGAGGAGTTCTCCTACAATAATAGCTTCCAATCAAGCATACAGATGTCACCCTTTGAGGCGTTGTATGAGAGAGCTTGTAGGACACATTTGAACTGGTCCAATACCGGAGAGAGGCCATTTTATGGTCTGAGTTTGGTGAAGGATGCAGAAGCTCAAGTTTGGGTAATCCGAGAGCAACTACGAGCAACTCAATCTCGTCAAAAGTCATATGCCGACCGTCGTCGACACGAATTAAGCTTTGAAGTGAATGATCTTGTGTACCTTAAAATCTCTCCAATGAAGGGTACGCATCGGTTTCAAGTCACAAGCAAATTGGCACCTCGCTACATCGGATCATTCCGAATTCTAGCGAAGCAAGAATCGGTGGCCTATCAACTGGAATTTTCACCATCACTTTCAGATGTGCACGACGTGTTCCATGTCTCACAGCTGAAGAAATACCTTCGAGTCCCAACCGAAGCAACCCAATTGGAAGAACTCGAATTGCAACCCGATCTTTTCTACCGGGAGCTCCCGATTCGTATTCTTGAAGAAAAGGAGCGCAAGACGAGAAAACCGCAACATCAAATTCTTGAAGATTCAGTGGAGTCATCATACTAAAGATGAAGCAACTTGGGAGCGTGAAGACCGGATGCAAACCGAATTTCCTGGCCTTTTTCCTTCTGTCTGAAATGTTTTCGAATCAAGGAAGGAAAGGTTAAACTAAGCAATGGAAAAGAAAATATTTTAGAAATGCTTTTTACCCTTGATTAGAGTGTCTTAGCACTATCTTTGAAGGGAATCAAGACACCGGATGTTGTATCTTTTTCTAGAAGTCTTCTGGTCCATTTTCCGAACTACCGGAATCTCGGGGCGAGATTCTTCATAAGGGGGGAGGTTTGTCACATCCCCATTTTAATTAATGGAATTATTATGCATCTCATGAGCATGCATGTCATTTCTGGAGCATTTGCACAAAATATTGTATTTCAAAATTTTGAATCAAAGTTAAACATACAACTCTTTTCGAAGCTCCAAAAGAAAACAGAAATAAAAACTCATGATCGTCCTTGGGAAATAATTTAATTAGTTCTTATAATGTTTATCTTGAATAAATGTGAATTTTCCCAAATTTTTATAACTTAATTCAACCTTGAGAAAATTCAAACCAAGTTATAAAAGCCCCTGTGGTTTTTGAATTTAAAACAAGAAAATAAAACTTGAACAGTGAGGTTAGAAATTTTATATGAGTTCTAGACCATCCCAGGAACCTCTCTGAAAATTTTTAGGATTCTATAATTTTTTTTTTTGCTTTTTTTAGTAGCTCGGTCAAAGTAGAAGCTTTAGAAATCAAACGAGTTAACTTTTCACTGTTCAATGAGTTCGACCACCCACTCGATTCCGATCATCCTACTCGATTTTGACCAATTACTCGATTTTGATCAGCCACTTGATTTCGACCAGAACCCCTTGTTTTTTACCAGACCAAACCAGACCCGGGCTCGCGTGTCAGCTGAGTCTTCCACCTCGGGTAGGTGCGCACAAGGGCCGAATGCCACGTGGCCGCCGAGCTCTGTTCCGTGCTAGTCCACGATGTCAATCCACCGCCCTCATCGACCAATCCTGGAGCTTCGCCATCTCACACCGCTTCCACTCCGTCTTTGCCCGGGGATAACACCCCTCCTGCTCCTCTATTTCGCCCATTCCTTCTCTCGGTGGCTGAGAAGGAAGGAGCTTGCCTATGCATCTCTCTTGGGTATGCTCCGAGCTCCGGTGTCCCCTCTCCTCTCTGTTCTATGCGTTTCCATTTACCCTAATCTCAATTCTTTCCGTGCTTGTAGCCTTCGAAACATGGTTGTCGTTTTCATCACTCGTGGTCGTGCACCGAGTGCCACCGTCGTGCCGTTTTCGTCTCCGGTAAGATTTTCCCTCAACACGTTTCCCTCAATCTTTTCAGGAGCTCGTGGAGTTTTGGACTTCCTTTAAACCCCGACCGAAGACCTCATTTTTCTTCTCCATCTCCAGCGTGATGAGCCATTCTTCGATTCCTTGTTGTGACCAAGGTAGTTAAGATCGCGATCCTACTCTTAAAGTCTTACGATTCTACGAACCCATGACAGCCTATTGATCCAAATCGCACTGTCGATCCTACTCGTAGAGACTTAGGGCAAAAAATATTTTGCAATTTTTTAGAGGCCAGACTTTGCTGATATTTTGTTTTAGAGCAAAATTTGTTGATATTAATTTTTGAGAATGAAACTATAAATAAATAAGGAGCATGCAAATATTGTATCAGTGTGGTAATGCTAGTACAAATATCTATATTATGGCATGAGCAAACTTGAGCTTGATAATGATAAGCTATTTTTATTCCTCGAATATGTCTAGCTACTTTTAAGAAACATGCAAGTGATAAACCATATAAGAATCATACAAACTTATAGTATAGATGTTAAATATGTGTATTTTTACAATTCCGTAGAATCGTCGATTCTACGATTCGATACTACGATTTTGATCCTACCGAAGGCAAATCGATCTAACTCAGGATCTCGACTTTGACTACCTTGGCTGTGACACCATCTTTTGGTCTCACTAGAGCTAACCCGACCTCTATTTTCTCTCCCTATAACTCAAGTCATCATCTCCTCGTGAAGCTCATTGTCGTCGTTGCCCTTTAACGGCGTCGAGCTTCTTACGACCAGCTACGACCATGTATGACCACCTCCTTCGACCTCCTATGACCACCTACGACCGTGTGCGACCACCTTCAGGTAGTTTCACTTTACCTTGTAGGGGCTCTTACATGCTTTCTACTGCTTAGCGTGTCATCGTGGATCACATCGACAACGGCAAGTGCAGCAGTGAAGACCAGATAGTTTCTCTGTGTTCTTGGACTCCCGGCCACGTATAGTCGAACCTCTTCTGACCACGTGTAGTCGAACCGATAAATAGTAACTGAAGCATTGTTTTCAGTATTTTCAAGAAAACTGATTTTTCAAACTACTATAACTTTCACATACTAACTCCTAATGGAATATCTCTTCCACCTAAATTCTTCTAAAATCATCAATCTAGCTTCTGTAGATAATTCGTGCATTTTTGAGCAATTTGTTTTTTTTGTTTTCTCGGTGTTGATTCAATGTCGTTTTTATATAGATTCTGAAGTGATCGACGTAGACTCCTACGCTACTGAGAGCGAGCAACTCGAATACCAGCAATGCAAGTATCATTTGAACTTTCTTTTGCATCATGTTGATCCCAGCTTTTGAAAGTTAGTGTTTTTGAAATGCAATGATATTGCGTGCATGCTATTTTGTTATGTCGATATTTTTGCAATGTTTAGTTAGTTATGTCCTACTCATGATGTTATCCTTGTTATTTTTCTAGTACATATATGCTTAAGGATAGATGGATGTGATGATATTTCTATTTTGTTGATTGAGTGCTTAGCCATGCGAGTCTAGAAGTTACAGTAGTTCGATTGACGAGATTAGTTCGTCAATTGTGGGAACACCTCATACTTATCTTCTATGATTTTGGTCTAGATCTTCGAATCTTGTTTTATAGTTCTTTTTGGTTAAATTAAAAATGGTTTGGGTCTGGACAAGTGGTTGTAGTGTGGGTGCCTTCGTGCACGAGACTCGGGTTTGTGGTTGTCTTGTTCAGACCATCAAGGACCGAACTTTGGTGATGTTGTTAATTCAAGTAACACTCGTGCAACCACACGCGGTATTGTGGGTGCCGTTTGGTTAAATAGGGAGTCGGTTTTATTGGGTTAAGTCCCAGGTGGTGTGAGGACATTTGTGTTCGATCATTTGTTCGTAGGACCCGATGCATTTTCTATAATGCACATGGGAGTGCTTTTTCTTTATTTACATTGCATCGGTATATCCAACACAACTTGCGAGCCAACTTAGCAAGCACTATTGGTCATTTGTACTAAGTATGAGAGGTTCATCTCGCAATGGGGGACTCATCTCAATAGGGCCTACTTGCTAAATAATACCAAATCTCGATCTACCCAGCCAACTCACCAAAGTTAGTGCGTTTGGCTTGCAGACTGGCGAGTCGATGTGGGTAAAGTAGTACTCCCCTGTAGGGATAAATCTATTTGAATAGCCGTGTCCACGGTTATGGACGACCACTTGAATTCGGGAGTCATTATTGTTAGGCTTTGAATTAAAAATTGACATGATTACAACTTGGTATTATGCATGAACGGGTATTCATGCATTTTATTTTATCAAAGTGGGCTGCCACTGTGGTATTTGTTTGATTCAATCGTTTTCTTAATATATAGTTATGTCACTTGTTTATCTTTTACTTAAAAACTTGTTTACAAAATAGCATTTGAAAACTAGTATGTGTAGAGTAAAAATTGTTGTGTTTTTCACAAAACTAAGTCACTAATGCCATTCTTTTGTTATCCTCTAAGCATAAATAAATTTTATTTTGTGTAACACTTGCTAGTACATTTTGTACTTAACCCGGTTGCAGCAAATTTAGGTGAAGACGATATCACGCCCGACGAGTTCGTTAGCGCCGAGTTTGGCGATGCTAACGAATAGTGCTGTATTCTTTAGCTCCCAGTTGGTTGCCATGGGTTATGGGGCACACTATTGCTGGACCTTTTGTTTATTTTGCTTACTTTCGCTACTACTTGATGTTCTTATTTTGAATTTGGCCGGTCGACCCTATTGTAATAGTGGTAGACTTTGACTATTATGTTAAATGCCACTATGTATTATCAATGTATGCCTTGTATGACTTGTGATTGACGTTGTTAAAGGTATGGGCGTGTTGGTCGCTGATTTTGGGAGCCAATATGGTCACATACCCTCTATTTTTTAATTCCATTTTAACTTGTTTAAGTGTGGATTTAGACCATTTGGAGAACCGATCATTATGTAGTGCTTGCAGAGGGGCACTACACATGATCATCGGAGCTTTAGTTTTGGTCGGGACTTCTCACTTAGATGGAGTTAATTTAGAATTCATTTGCTTGAGGCCTAGAGTTATTTTCATAAGACCGGGAAGGCCTCGGTCTTACGGAAATAGCCCGGGGGGTCCCCACATTTTAACTCATTTGCTATATTTTAAAATTCCTACAAACAACTGCAAAACCCTAATTTCAGCCGAACAGTAAACCCTAGAGACAGTAAACCCTAGTGGTGGTGTGGGAGGAGAGAGGCCGGCGTGTGACGGCGTGTGGGCGTTACCGCACGGCCGCCGTGCGGCAACGTGTGTGGCGTGGCAACGGGCTGGGCGGTGGAGGCGGCGTTGCCGCATGGTGGCCGTGCGGCAACGGGCTGAGGTGTTGGGTGGGGAGTGCTATCCGCATGCTGGCCATGCGGCAACAGTGCTAAATATGCAAATACCGCTCTGCGGTGGTCAATCCTGCAAATATGACACGAAAAGGTGTTGTATCTACCAAAAATTCATCACACAACGCGACTAGGCCTATATTCTAATACATGTATTTGTTATACAACTTCACCGTCTTTGTCAGAATAGAAGAATAATAGAATATAGTTGTATTATTTGTTAAATCCCAACTAAGAGAGCGAAGGAAATGCCGACATTAAATCCCACCCGTTCTTCATAGTAAACTAGTCATATACTCGTGTGTTGCAACGGAACCCATACTTTGCAACAAAAATTTCTACACAATGTGCACTAACCATGTCTGAAGGAAACTATTCACTTGAATGTGCAATTGTTGGATGTTCAAATCATTTCATGGTATGAAGCATACAAACGCCAACATTTTTTACTAAGTCAAACATAAAATTATCTCTAATTTTGCAATTAACTAAATTCGACTTCGTGTCCACGCCGGACACCGCACCGACCCGCACGCGCTGGGCGGAGCTAGGGAGAGAGCCGGCCCATGCTAGATGTAGCGAGGGGCCGCAACGGACTACAACTCTCACTTCTTGTCTGTTCCGGATTCTTCTTTCTCGCCCTATAAATATACCCCTGTAGTATCATGTTGAGAATGTATCGAGTTGCACGTTTCAAACGATCAGTCCTGTCCTATCGTCTCGCGCTTGTAATATCTCCTCATATAGTGATTTTCCCGCAAAGGTTTTTCACGTAAAAATCTGCGTCTCGTGTTCCTGTGTTCTTAATCATCTTTGTTATTTGCCTTGTCGGTTTTTTTGCAACAATTGTTTCACAATAGATGAATGAATACTTACTCAACAAATCACACAGTTAATTCTGCACCAAACCAGTTTCCTTCATGGGGCAACACCTGTTTCAATCAATGCCTCATCCAAGTCTCTTAGTATCTAAGAAGCTTCATTGCTAACTCCTGTCAAATCTACAATTCCTCATCCTTTACTAGGAGCATTTAGCAAGAAAACAAAAGTAAGCACATGTTATCTTGCCAAGACCAATATGCAAGCATTCTATGACAGATAAGATAAATATGTATTCTTTAGAGGTAAAAAACAAATAAATTCTCAGAAAAAACATGGATCTATGAGCATATGAGAAGGAGATGAAGGAGGCAGGCGGGAAATGTGAATTATAGCACAATTCATTTTATAGATGGGCGAAGAAGCATCATGCGTAACTGCCAAGCATGCAATCATGTTCGTACCTTGAGTGAAACTGCTTTGTAGTCAGCATGCTTGCAACTTCTAAAATCAAGCTCGGCGGTTGCCAGGTAACCGATCTTCAGTCTGCACTTGGTACTCCTAGCATAGGCCGTCGACGGCGTGGATTGCATTAGCGTCATCATGGAGCAGACCGCTAGCTATCATGACATAACCTCGGGCAGGTCACACGCGAGCAAGGCTGTGGCGGCACCTTCCTTATCTCTATTGCTTCGTAATCGGCACACCTCCCAGGTCGTCCCTAGCGGCGGCACCAACCTTGGATACCATGTCTTCTCGTAGCAAAAGCTACGTGATTCCGACGACTGTTTCGGCATCACTGGTGGAATCGAAGTGGAGGGGGCAGTGACGGTGCTAATGACAGGAGGGGCGGCAGCGGCGTGATTATGGCCGGTGCGGCGGCGTGGATGCAAGATGGTGAGGATCTGGTAGTGACACGGGAGAGCGGGAAGGAGCAGCAATGACGGTGAGGCTAAGCGGCAGTAGTGCGGATTAAATATGTGGTGGCGGCGGCGCTGATGCGAGGAGAGGAGTGGCGATGGCGGGGGACTGGGCCCGACGGATTAGATTTCCATGTTAATGGATGGGCCTGTTTGGGACGACTTCGACTTCGGATTTTCGCCCGAAAAAACCAGAAGTCATCCCAAACTCCCAAACGGAGGGCTTTTCCACGATGTTTTCCAAAGCCGGAAGCTGCGTTATACGTGATAAAGCCGAAAGCCAGAAGTCGTCACGGGGCAGCTTCCTGCGGTTTCCCACCCTAATTCCAACTTTACCCTCGAAGTTGGGGTAATTACTTGCTTTTTGCCACGAGAGGGGCAAAACCCCTCCCGTGCGCCCCTCTCCCCACCCCGAACCGTAACCCGGCCCCGCCCGTGCGCCCCTCCTCCTCTCGCGCTGCCCTCCTCCTTCCCCTACGCGCCACTGCGCTCCCCCATCCTCCCCCGACGCGTCGCCCTCCTCCTCCTCCTACGCGCTGCCGCGCTCCCCCACCTCCTCCGATGAGCCGCCGCCCTGTACTGTCATATTATATCAATCCTCTGTTAGGCTGAAAGTATAGCTTGTTGTCTTGATATAAGTCTTGACATTCTAGTAAAGCAGTCTCTTGTGCTCAAAGTCTGATTTTTGGTTGTTAAATTCAATTTGTGAAGAGTATAGGCAATAGTGGCGAGGAGACCAAGATTTTATCTTGAGTAGCCCGACATCTGAGAGCAATAAAAAAAATATTAAACATGAGCATTATACTGATTTTAATTCTCCACATGTTCCATGTTTTGAGTATATTGTCCCGCTTAAATGACACGGAGGACTTACATGTTTATATGTTAATTTTATTAATTAAATGTTGCTGAAAATATGCTTTAATTATGATTAATTTTACTGAAATTAATTCTGAATATTTGCTAAAACCGCTATATCTACGACACAGTCCACAGAGTATAACATGAATATACGATATGTCGTAATTGAGCAGTAGGGATTAAAATATAATTTCATATCAGCAGTCCAATAAACAGGGTAAGCATACGGCATCAAGAAAGAGGAAAAGAAGCACCCTTCTAATCACAAATTCTGATGCGGGGGCATTAAGATGACAAATGACAGGAAGAAACAGACAGCCCTATAAGAAATACAAGTTACTCCTCAACCCTCGCGGTACGCCAGAGTGCATATGTGCTTCACAAAAGAATTACCCCCTGTGATTCCGCTTAACAACTTATGCGTGTTTGAGCCTGTAGAGTGTTGCACTACCACCACTGGCTTCCCAGAACTTAGCATCAGTATGCCAAATTGTACCACCATCAACTGCTGAAATGGCGATGTTGGATATGAGGGTATTCTCTTTCTAAACCTTTTCTTGCTTGTCGCCTACAAGGGGGAGCATCTCCATCCGACTTGTTGGCGAAGTCGTGCGGGGTGTCCTTGGGCTCCCTAGGGCAGTGGCCTGCTGTTGGGAGATCAGATGCCTTACATACCCATAGAAAGTACACCCAACAAGGGTGATAGCGCATCCAATTGCATTCATAGCAGAGATTGGGTTACGGAAGATCAACCACGAGACCAATACCGCGACAGCAACCTGAAACGTAATGTTCAGTTGTAAAAACGGAGCACAAACATCAAGGAAGAATGCACAGTCCAAAGGGATCTTACTTTGAGGTTGCCGGCAACATTGAAGGTCACTGCTGTAGTCGAATGGATCACGTGGAAGATGGAGAAGTTAAGGCAAAACGCAAGCACCCCTGATCCTAGGATGATGATCAGTGCAGGAACGACCGAGTCATGTGTGTAGAACCAGTTGATTACGCCTCCTCCTTCAAGTAACATTGCTGGTAGAGCCAGTATCATGGTAGCCAAGGGTGTCATGTAATACACTGTGTTAATGCTGCAGGAAACAGAAGAGATCATCTTACTGAGAAGAAAACTTGCATGATTGACTTTGGTCGTAACAGTATAATAAGCAGTTCTAATTTCTATATAACAGAAAAAAAACCTTTGTACACGATAGTAATAACTTTTGGGAAGAAGAGAATGTTTTAAACACTATGTTTGACAGATCAACCAACTGCTAAAGCACCAGTAGTCACACCATAAGATCAGTATCTACCTGTCAAATTTGTATCCATGGAGTAGGGACTCTGCCAAGATGGTCTTTGTAGATGTCGCAAGGCAGCCAACCATGGCAGCACAGAAGCCAAAAATGTTGAAGCTAAGCTCTGTTATTGAAGTTAGGAGTATTCCCCCAACTATTGGAACAAGCGCAGCCCATATGCGCCACTCAAAATACTTACTCCAAACTAACCACTGCAGAATAACTGCATTACAAGGAACCAGCCTATCAGACGATGCTGTAGCAGTACCACAACTGCACTAACAAAGGGGAAATTGAACAGAACAATGAGGGTAGAAAGGGCACAGAATCATGGTACCTGTGGTTGCAGGAGTGAAAGATTTAATCGTCTGCATAAAGGAGACTGGAATGTACCGCAGGCTGACATTACCCAGCACAATGTTTATGCAGAACACGAATGACATTGGAAATATCCTTTTCCAACGGTCCTCCGGCTCAACTTCAATCAGTGGTTTTGCTTTAAGCACGTGGATTGCAATATAAGCTCCGATTGAAGAGCATATGAAGTGGACACAAGACACCGTCAGAGGAAACTTGAAGTCCAGTTTCTGCACAAAAGGTCTTATACCATCAAACACACGGGTTTGCAGAAAGGAGGTGGTTAATCATAATATGATAAACACCTCCTTTCGAACTGTGTATGAATAAGCAGTGTTCCAAAAATCGGCGCCTAGGCGGCGGGTCGGGTTAGGCGTTCAGAAGATTTTGTGTTTTTTTACAGCCTCTCCTCCCAATCTAGACGCCCAAGCCCAATGAATGTAACGTTATTTGTGAAGGGTAGGGTAGGGTACCATAAATCTATCAGTTTATACAAAGCAAATCGTACAAAGACTGCTGCTTTCCAGTTTCCCCACATTCAGCAACTCTCTTGCTCCTCCTTCCTGCCGCTGTCATTGCTACCAAATCAGCCAGTCTTACTGCGCGCGTCACTCACTTGTTGCAACCTAACCCTAAACCCAAAAAACAAATCTTTCACTTCACAGGAAAGTAGGCACCTGTTGCATCCTAAACCACGGAACAAGATCCAACCCCAATGAAGGTCGCCGGACCGGAAAGAATGAGAAGGGAAAGAGGGGGCGCCGGGGAAATAAAATCAAATGGGTTTTGGGGACTGGACCTGGAAGATCCACTTGTTCACGATGATGACGGTGACGTTGAAGCCCCACCACTGCAGGATGGCGAGCACCGCGCGCAGGGTGCCCAGGCCTCCGCCCGCCTTCCCCTCCTCCATCTCAATAATGAGATTCAACGGCCGTCCGTCGTCAACGTCTCCTCCCCCGCACACTGACACTACCTAGAAGAGAAGGCCCGGGCGGGGCGGGGCGGGGCAGGGGCGTGGGAGAGGAGGGAGGGGACTTAGAGGAGACCGGGACGGGAGAGAAGAAAGACAAAAAGGGCTCGCCTCGTGCTCCAAGCGTTGGTATTGGTATTGGTATTGGTTGGAGTCATTGGACCATTGGTAGGGTAGGAGTAGGACGGAGTGAGTTGATCTTGTTAAGGACTTGCTCCGTCTCGCCGTCCCTTTGCTTTTCTACCTTCTTTGCTTTTCCTCTCCTCGGCTCTTCTCTTTAAGGAATGCCAGCATCTCGAGACCAGAAGAGCATCACGTCGATAAACCTGGCCCATACGGAGGCGGAGGCCGGAGCCCCCCGTCCTTTTACGGATTTGTTTTCATCTTTTAACTCGAGTCAGTTTCATGTCACTACATATATATATATATCCTTGTAAACCGCACGGAAAGAGTTGACGGCTCATTAAAATCCCTATGTTTTATAAACACTTTTTCTGATATAGTAAAGATCGTCGTCGTGCGTCCGTGGTTTTTTCCCGTAAGGGTTTTCCACGTAAAAATCAATGTCTCTCTGTTCTTGATCTATTTTGTTATTTGTCCATCGATTTCTAACAAGTGGTATCAGAGTCACGTTCGTTGCCTGTTTTCAATCTAAGGTTTTGTTCGACATGGCATCATTAAAGTATAATCTTCTATTGCTGGATCGGGACACGTGATTCTCTCTGTGGCAAGTCAAGATGCGGGCGTTATTGGCGCAATCCGTTCTGGATGAGGCGCTAGATGCTTTCAGAAAGAAGGCAACCAATACTTGGTCCGATGAAGAGCGGAGAAAAGACCGTAAGGCACTATCCCAAATTCAACTTCACCTACATAACAATACTCTGCAAGAGGTGCTAAAAATCACATCGGTCGGTACTCTATGGCTAAAGCTGGAAGAGATATGGATGATAAAGGATCTCACCAGTAAGATGCATCTCAAACAGAAATTGTTCTTACACAAGTTGCAGGAGGGAGGTAATGTGTTGAATCATCTTTTGGAATTTAAAGACATCATCTCTGACCTAAAGTATAGAGGTTAAATATGACGAGGAAGATTTGAGTTTAATTCTTTTGTGTTCTCTGCCTAGTTCATACTTAAATTTTAAAGATACCATATTGTATAGTCATGATACACTGACCTTCAATGAGGTTTTATAAAGTCTTGCATACCAAGAAAAGATGAAACAGATGGTGTCTTTTGAAGGTTCAGGTTCACAAGCAGAAGACTTGTCTATTCGTGGCAGATAAAAGGATAAGAACTCAAACAATGGATCTCGAAGCAAAATTTTGAACGACTACAAGGATCGGTCGAAATCCAAGGGCAAATACAAGTCGTGCAAATATTACAAGAAAAGTAGGCACAACATATCTGAATGCTACAAGTTACAGAATAAAGAAAAGAGGAACGACATATACAAATCGAAAGGTAAAACAGGAGATGAAGGTACGGCAAATATAGCTCATGATAGTAGTTCTGATGGTGAGATGCTTGTTGTTTCTGTTTTTGTTGGATGTGCTGAAACTAATGATGAATGAATTCTTGATACTGCCTGCACTTTTCATATGTGCCCGAATAGAGATTGGTTTACCGCTTAAAGTATATAGCTATTTCTAAAGCATGCAAAGAAGTTACATGGCTGAGAGATTTATACACTGAGCTTTGTGGAGATACTTCTTACATTACTATGTTTTTGCGATAATCAAAGTGCTATATACCTTACAAAGGATCAGGTGTTTCATGAAAGAACAAAGCACATTGATATCAGATATCCGAGATGTCATTGCTCAAGGTAATGTTAAGGTATGCAAGATAAGTACTCATGATAATCCTACTGATACGATGACAAAGTCAGTTCTAGTTACTAAGTTTGAGCTTTTGTTCAAGCTTGGTTGGTGTTAAAGTTTAGTCAAGAGACTTTCGACGTACGGTGGTTATTTATTGTTGAAGATTTTTTTTTTCATATACTACAGGAGGGAATTTGTCTCGAGGTGGAGATTTGTTGATATGTGATCCTGAATTCTAAAGAGACCAAGTTTTGAAGATGCTGAGCATCGCATCGTCAAACTTGGCCCATATGGAGGCCTAGGACATAGCTCGGGGGTGCGGGAGCAGAGCTCCCCACGATATGGATTCTTCTTCTTTTGTGGATTTGTTTCCATCTTCGACTCGAGTTAGTTTTATACCACTATATATATACCCCTAGTAAATCGCACAGGAAGAGTTGACGATTTATTAAAATCTCTACGTTTTGTAAACACTTTTTCTGATATAGTGAAGATCGCCGTCATGCGCTTGTGGCTTTTTCCCACAACGTTTTTACGTAAAAATCGGTGTCTCTTTGTTCTGGATCTACTTTCTTATTTACCTGTCGATTTCTAACACAAGCTAAGCTGCAGCAGACAAGCAAAGGATGGAGAGAGAGAGAGAGAGAGATGCTTATTAGCATTTGTCGGTGCGGGACAATGTCGGCTCGGCTTCATTCATTTCAGCCACAAATTAAGGGAGAAAGAAAGAATGGAAAAATTGTCGACTTATTAGCATTCCAATTAAAAAATTGTCGACTTATTAGCATTCTAATTAATATTCTCTGCTTTTGAATCCAGTCCAGTCAGATGCCTGCCAATTCTAGTTCTAGTCTATTACTCATTATGTGGCCTTCATTACTTACCGCACAGAGGCAGAGCAGCAAACCCATCACACTCTTTGAATCTGCTCAGCTGCTAACTGACAACCAAACCACACCCAAACACTACACTACACTTGAATGTAATGCAGACAGACGATCCCACTATTACAGGACTATGCTCCAGTTAGGCTTTACTTGATTGGCCAACATCTCGACCCCAGCATGTGATTAAGGGCACACATCAAATTGTTCGTGTTCAATGATCCCACACCAATAAAAAAAATACATACTCAAATGAATCTACAGCATCCTCATAATGAACTTGACAGCGTTTGCAGTACCACCTAGCGTTACAAGTGAAGGAAGATGGAAAACGATTCAGCATCGGAACACTTCCGTAGTATGTGAACACGACCATTTGCGAACGCACACCTCCGTTGCCTATATCTCCTCTTCTTCAAATGGGTCTCTCTCTGGGAAGGCGCCAACCTACAAAGAAAACTGCTTGCTGAGTGACATTCCCGAGGTTTAATTGGATAGATGAAAGATGAATATATAAGAACCGATGAAAAATATGCACTAGGTATTTGCAGACTTGCATCGGTGCTCTCTAACATCCAATAGGTCAATTCAAATGCCACGACCGATCAAGTCTGCCGTTGCAATCCTAAGAACGAACAATGCAGCGACCCATCCCCATACCCACTATCAATTGCATGCTCTGGAATTGCAAGCAAACAGCAAAAGGTCATTTGAAGGAACACTAAGCCTAAAGGATGCATGCATGGTCTTTTACATCAAATTTCCATTATTTGAGCAAGCAGAATTGAAGTTGAGCTGCAGCTATAACATCCAACCAAAATTATAGGACCAGTTGCCAGGTCCTCACCATGTGTACACCAAAGGGAAAAACCTTAGGCATCTACCGAGGAAAAGTACCTTTACTTTCTCTGGCCTAACAATTGCTCCATGCCCTTGAGGGCACTCGAAGAAGCGAATGCCTTTCACCCTACAGCATCAAACGAGTAGAACAAAATGTTACAAATAGCTATTTCTCCAAAGGCATGTTATTAGTAACCAGCCACAACATCTTGGAAACTCGCTATAAAAATGTAAGGAGAAATAGCTGGCCAATCATCATGAAAAATATCATATATCTGAATTTGGCATGGCAACTCATAGTGACTATTACAGATCTAACACAAGGCCTACTGTTTATCACTGATAATTTGAGAATGAACATACATGCCATCGTGCTTTCCAAGTGGCTCATCATATTGCACTCCAACCCAAAATCCACGTCCAAGTGCTTCAGCTCTGCCAACAAATTTTACAGAGCCCCTCTTGGCACCTGGCTCAACTTCACATCTATCTCCCACCTGTGACACACTTCTTAAAATCATAAAAGAACACAAAGAGAAACAGGTACAATTTTCATTTCATACTACAGAAAAGAAAGCTTAGAACCCAATCTGCAACTAGTTCCCTTCAATAGCAAAGAATTTACATGTTTTTTCCACACAAAAAAAGGAAAAATATTTACAGTACTATCTGATACATCCGCATATGCCTCTGAAAGTATCTAAACATGGGAAAAGCGAATTAACTGACCTTGATGTTGGCACACAATTCCTCCATGTGCTTGCCTGATTGCTAAATAACAAGAGAAATTGAGTAAGCAAGGTGAAAATGGGATCAACGTAATCCAGAACTTGAGCAACTTACTTCTTTATCATCTGATGTAGGGTTTTTCAACACCATTTTTTCTTTGAATTTTCGAAAGTTAGCTGGCACAAAAGTCAGATTTCAGTATGGGGCCTACTGCAACTGCTAAACAAAATTTCTTAAAGGATGCCGCTATATCCATGCATTTAATAGGAGTGTGATATTACTACTAGTTACTAGTTGTTCGTACACACGGGCCACAAACATTTTGTTACCTGTTTATATTACTCCTCCTACTATAATCAGTTAATCACAGTAATTTCTACAAAGCAGTGTGGTAGCATCAGCACAGGATTCTTGATGCAACTTGACATCTCTAGCTAGCAGTATAGGACTCATTTGCAGCGTACATTAGAACTACGACAGTTCTGTAAGCATCCAACTTTATCTAGAACATTTATAGAGTGAAGGAAAAAAAACGTATCCTGAACTTACTGTCTAGCTTATTGTACGCTTCATCTGAAATTGTGTACTTCTCGACAAGCGAAGTATCTTCCAACCAACCACCAGAGGTCACCGACGAAGGATCAAGATCGATAATATGCAGCCGGTACCTTTGGAGCACACCATGACATCCCATCAGATCGAGTAAATGATAAGGAAAACGTGAAGTGAAATCAGGAACGATTCCATGCAATCTCAATCTTGTTATTTACTTAAGAGGTAGTCGAATGGTAAGCATGATCCACAATGGCCGTAGCCCAAGTAGTAAGGAGGACATGAGATGAAGGATAGTCCACAAGGAAAAAGAGATCCCCAGGGCTTGATCTAGCCTAGGAAAGCGAAACAGGACGGTCGATGGGGGTAGGAGTAGATACTAGTAATAAGAGAAGAGACGGCAAGGCAATGGAGGGGCGGACCCGTCGTAGGGGGAGTAGGAGGCGAGGGGCGCGGCGTCGTGGTCGAGGTCGAGGTCGGCGATCTTGGCGCCGGTATCGTCGCGGAGCTCGAGGCGCATGGAGGCGACGGCGGTGCCGGTCTTCCTCCAGAGCTTCTCCTTGAGGGCCTCGACGGTGGTCTAAGCAGACGACAATTCACAGCCATCCGGTGGCTTAGAAGAGGAGAATTGAGATCCAAGCGAAGCGGACGGAATCAAAGCAAAGCAAAGCAAAGGTGTACCTGCCGCGAGACGCGGATGTCGGAGGAGAAGGTGGTGAGGTTGGAGTGCGTGACGAGGAGGAGGACGCTGTCGTCCGCCGGCAGCTGCAGCTGCAGCTTGGACGACGACATTGGTGTGGTGCGCGGCGCCTGTGCCTGTGCCTGCTCTGGTCTGGTGGTCGTTTGGTTGTAGGCTGCCGCCGGCGAGAGAGTGGTGCGCCCACGGCCCAACCGGCCGAATGCGCAGCGGGCCCAACCGGCCCGCACTTTGTGTTGTGTTGTCGAGGAGAGGAGAGGAGGGTAGACGTCACGTTTGGTTTGGATAGAATAGGAGGATTTTATTTTTGGGACTGTCTACAAAACTTGCGTTGAAAACAGTCACATTTTGAATCGTAGGATGAGATCAGATATCACTCATCATAAAATATATGTTTTTAAAAACTCAACACACATCTCAACGCATATCAAATGGTTCAAAATGTGACTGTCAACTGAAGAAAACAGTTTTTTTGCTTCTTGTCTTGTACTAACAATCAGAGGCGGAGCGGAGCAAGCAGTGGAAGATGGCGGCTATGGCTACCCCCACCCCGGTGTCCCTGCAACTCACCAGCGCTGTCCACGCCACCACCAAACCCCACCTTCCCCTGCCCCTGTTCGCTCCCCCGCGCCGCACCGTCTCCGTCCGCGCCGCGCCTCCACGCCAGCACCCCCACCGCCGCCGCGCGCCGCCCAGGCTTCACCACAACGACGACGGGCCTCCCAGGAAGCGGGGCCCTCCTCCCACGCCCATCCGCCACCACCACGCGCCACCGAGGAGCAGGGGCCCTGGCGGCCACGCCCCGGTTGCCGAGATGGTCCGCTCGCCCGTCGCTCGACACCAACAGGAGGCGGGGTACGGGGACTACGACGACGATGCCCGCGACGAGGAGGAGGAATATGAATATCACGGCGACGACCAAGAGGAGGAGGAGGGAAGGTTTGCTGGGGGGACCCGGGCGGCCGCCATGCCCAAGCCGCCTGCCGGCTTCGTACTGGATGACCAGGGCAGGTGCATCGCCGCCGCCTCCAAGCGCATCGTCACCATCGTCAGTTCCACTACCTCCACTCCTGTCATACGACTAGTTACTACTTCATATCTAGGAAGCATCTTGCGAATTTTCCTTTCGCACTCCGATCCGTTTCAACTCTCCGCAGATTGATGACACAAACAACCGTCCCTTAGAGTGCATAATCAGGAGGGTATTCCGGAGCACGCAGGATCACGAGTGCATGCTGCTCTGCCCAGTTGACATGTAGCCACCGCGCACTACACAGTATGCAATATTCATCACTACCGGCTTCCCTCTTATTTCTTTCTCATGGTACGGATTCCCTCTTTCAGGCCTGTGCAGGTCCTCAAGAGCACAAATTTCAGTGGCTGGATAGCTGTATGCCTCCAACCCTCTACCATAGATTCCACCAGTACTCAACTCATTTATAGTGCAAACAGAGCTCGCAGTTGATGCTAGAAAAGTTGTTCATTTCTTTTCATATGATGCCGATGAAACAAATGTTGTTATCATCCTTCGTATCCATATCATGCACAGTTACTTTTGTAGGTTGACGATGACCAGCTTAAGCAAATCATTCCATCTGTCGCCTACGCCCTTGCTAGAGTACATATGCACTTTGTCGAAAGTGGGTAAGGATAACAGAACCACCATATAAATGTGAAACTGTCTAACCCTTTTGATGGAACTGAGATAAGGACATATCGATGTATTCAACGCATATGGATATGTTTTTTTTTTTTTTTTATCATGTTCGTTGCTTACGTAACAGTACAATCGCCCGCTCTCTCCTTCAGATTCTGTTATACAGCTCGTGGTGGCTTCTGCTTTCCTGAAGATGCAATTCAAGAATTTCATGGTAACCAAAGGCACTAACATGATTATAGTTAACTCGTCAATGAGTCGAAATGGAATGATTGTACACCAGAATCGAAGTAATACAGATTCCTGTTTGCACAAAAGGTTTTGATGATATCTTTCTAACTACGAAAGGCTAGCCTTTTTTGCCTAGCAAAACCCAAAAGGAAAACTTCACCATAATGAAGATCTTTGGTAGACAGATACAGTTATACCCGTGATATGGTTCCACCTACTGTACCCAGTTATTTGGACATGCATGTTTAGACGCCCGTTGCTTTAAAAAAAAAAACTTTTTTCCAAAAATTATATTGTTTAGAAAGGTAAGGTCTGTATCACAATCTATCTCCAGATTTAAGTCTAAGAATGATCTCTTTGAAAGCAAGATATATATCTTCTATGATCTGTTTGTGTAGGTCCTCTTTGATTTCTCATATAAATATTGCAGATTCTGGTGATGGTAGCGATGGGGTACCTTTTGAAGGTGTAGAGATTTGCTGCTTCAATTTGGTGAGCAAACTGATTTCTTTACTTATCTTCTTTTGCTTGGCTGTAATCAGAGAATCCAATTCTGGTAAAGTAGATAGTTGCTGTTACTGTAATTTACTTGGCTTCCCGGAATAACTAGCATACTTTTTAGAACTTCAGCATAATTGACATATTTAGTGCGCTGCAACTATATATAACTGACTTGGCTTCACAAAATAACGAATCGCTAAACATCCCTTGGTGTTTCGTTGGCATGCTTGTGATTGCTGACACTTAGTGTGGGCATGATATTTGCAGGACGGTGCACATTATATGATTTACACACCGGTTGATCCTCTTTTGTTCGTTGCAGTCAAGGTATGTTGGTTGTTGTTCAACTTGTTTACAAACTCCCAGCTGAATGCTTTGAAAACCCCTAAAAAGAAGAAGCTGCCCATGATGTCTGAGAACACATGTATTTCCGCAGGATAATGGTGTGCTACGCATCGCTGAAGATGTAAGCAATGTTACTATTCATAACAAGATTTTCTTCATTGGGAGAGTGAATAATAGTATCTGCAGAGTAGAAGCACGTTATATTTAGACCGCAGGAAATGCTTACGTGCGCTGTGAACAGGATCTCATGGACGACCCTAGCGTTGTCGGCGCCATAGACGAAGAGACAGAATTTACTGCTCTAGTGGTACGGCACCTAGTATTTGTTAGTTATTAGCTCCTAATGTTTCATGTGGATGCTATTGATGAGATTCTGTGACTGAACTGATTTACCGTTGGTGTGTTGCTATATGGAACTGGGCTGTTCCTGCATCCTAATCCTGCAGGAGGAGGAAGAGGCCCTTCTTGAATCAGTACTTGGTGAAAGGTGATGGTGTTGGTTGGTTCTCCGCCGTCTGATTTGCCGTGCTTCCATCAGAGGATACTGTTAGAATAGGAGTTAGAATAGGGACTCTTGTGTATTGTCTTATCTGTATATGGCATACACCTCTTGTACTCCTATATATATTGCTCATTGAGCCTCTTCAATATACACACAATATTCATAACATGGTATCCGTTGCGTCCATCCAAGTTCGTATCGCTCAATCTTTGAGTTCGTCTAAGCTATGCGAGTCCGCAAATTTATTGTCAGCCATAGAAGCATAAGAATTGCCTTATGCATGGCAGCAGCCGCCGCTCTCACTCTTCTTTCTGAGCCGCATGCAGATCGTAGAAGTCATTTTTTATGCCGCCGCTTTCTTAGCAGCCGCCCCGAGCTTTTAAGGCCGCAGCGCTTCTTTTGCGCCGTCGCCGTCTTGGGCTTCGATCTGCGCTGTCATGCTTCCACCTATTCCTATTCGCGATTTGTGATTCTTTCTATTTTTGTCGGTGTCATCATCTTCTTCGTCGTGTTGCCGCTGATCGACTTTTTCATCCACACCTTGTGCTTTATGGACTGTTACGACCTCGGATGGGAGATCTTTTGATACTCGACATATTTTTCAAGAGCTGCATGCTACAACGACATTATCAAGACCCGGACTTTGGATTTTTCATATTTTTAGTATCAACCCTTTCCAAATGCAACGCTATTGCATACGCCTTGCATTTGAGGGAGGGTGTTAGAATAGGAGTTAGAATAGGGACTCTAGTGTATTGCCTTATCTGTATATGGCATACACCTCTTGTACTCTTATATATATTATCCATTGGACCTCTTCAATATACACACAATATTCATAACAGATACGAGCCCCGTGCATGGCCATGTATGATTACCGCCAAGCAGTAGTAGTGCAAGCTTTGTGAAAAATACTTGTACTAGCACATCCACGTGGGAAGGGATTTCTTCTTGTTTTTGAACAATGGATTTAGTACGTGTTTGTGGTGGTAATTTTAGATGTGCAAATTAAGCATTTTGAGATAGGGATGTTAGTGTTGTAATCTAATCTTAATCTGAGTGTATAGCCGAGCAAATATATATATATATATATATATATATATATATATATATTTCGAATAAGGGAACGTAAAGATAGATGGCTGGTTTCCCTTTCTTTTACGTGCTTTTATGGTTTGGTTGGTGTGCTGTGCATGCGCCTATTGTTGTGTTCCATCGTGTCTCTCTCTGGGCTTGTTAGGAAAGGCAACCAGTCAATCACGTGCACGGTTCATTACCCGGACCGGACGGGAGGTTAACAATTAAGCCACTTGTCAGTTAACAAAGGAAAAGGAAACAGGAAGGGAGGATGACTCGGTTTTGGTTGCTTCTTCTCCCTCCGGCCGGCGAGGCGATCGGGAGAGGGACACCTTGAAGTCGATCCTTGTACTGCAAAGTTGCTTGGACTCTGACTCTGATTCTGATTCTGATTCTGATTACAAAAAGAGAGGGGGAAAAAAAATCTTCGTGTGCAACTCTAGCCAGTGACAAGGGCACAATGCTTCCTTGACATAACACTGTAGGCATAGGAGGAGGAGTGAACATCCAGACGACGGCTAGGGATGGGGAACATCATCGACTCTCTGCTGTCGGGCTTCACCAAAGTCATCGCTGGCATCGTTGGGAAACCATTGGACTTCCTTTCTGGCAAGACATGCAGGTATGTGTAAGGAAGTATATATATACATGAGACGCAGCACAACAAAAGTATCCTATCCATCGATCTATGGAGTCTTTTTTATTTTGATCGTTTGGTGCCATTCCTACACATTTCACACAGTTCAGTCTGTGGTTCAACATGGGACCTAATCTGCTACATCGACAACTTGTGTGTCGCAAACCTTGCAAAGATGGCAGCCATACTGTTTCTCCTTTATCTAGGTGTATCTCTACACCTGGTTGGGGAACTCAAAAACCTCCATATTCTTTGGAGTTATCTACCGCTGTGCTGGTTAAACCCGTGAACTTTTCCTCACTACATATGCAGTCCTGGTGTTCTTCTACCTTATTTACAGATTGGGCATATGCGCTTGTGTCTGCCGAGGGATGTGCAGAATGGTTTGGTCTTGCGTGGCCAATTCCTTCAACAAGATGAGGAATGCGAAGCGAGCAAGACCAAAACGGAGACGCTCGCGCGACACTGAAGACTGCTTTTACTCGAGCTCAAGTGGCAACGAATCAGAAGAGGATACCACTCGGCATAGATACATTGCAAGGTCTGGTGATTCCGAAACATCATTTTCGAGGAGGTCAGGCGGTAGGAGAAAGGTTTACTTGGAGAGGTCCCTGAAATCATCGGTTTACTTGGAGAGGTCGTGGATAAAAAGGAGCCAAGGGTGAACCACAGGGGCATGCATGGGAGGGCACTTGGTAAGATCAAGGTGGCTCACACCTCACGGTTTGTGCACAGGGGCAGTGGTAGGACGGCAGCCTATAGGAGAACGCTAGAAAGGAGTGGGAACAATATAATCACACAAGGTTGCCCAAGTTGAGTTCTTTTGTGAAGTGAAGATCCAAGCCCATGGCATCTCAAAAAAGATGGAAACTAACCATGCAAAGGCCGATCGCAACAAAAACTCCAGTACCCTCCAAACTCCAACTTGTATCTACTGCCGTGGCTGCCACAACACTATGCTCTACAGAATCATTACTTGGAGGACTAGCTGGCGGTTGTTCGATGTGCCCCTGAGCCTGAGGAACAGCTACATGTGAATTATATATGAAGATTGAACCATGACGATATCTCACTAAGCCGCTGTCTTCGTTATTGCTGCAAGTGTCTGGATCGACAGACACCTGTACGTGCCCCCCCATAATGCAAGTAAGAAAGCTCCCCTGTAGATGTCCTTTCCCTCAGAGCTTCATAATCCGTCGAGGACCTTATTGAAATCCGCAGCATTTCCACATATCTCACAGGCAGGGGATCCATGGCTGATGAACCACTTCAGTGCACAGGCATAAAGCGCAAGAGCAAGCTCGTTCTTGCAAGGGCATCCTAGATCCATAAGATCATCTTGTTGATGCAAAGGGCCTGATTCCGCATCAGTAGCGCATACAAATATCTCCCCCTCGGGGCTTATAAACTCGACAAATCTGGGAGCGGGAGCGGGAGCGGGAGCGGGAGCACTGCAGCCATCTTTTGAAGCCGTGCCATCCTTACTGGTGGAAGCTTTTGTGGCATCATGTGAGAACCCGGACAATCTAATTAAGCTAAAACAGTATTGTACAGTAAAATAAAATAATTAGCACAGTAATTACCAGTGTTTTTACCACAGAGCAAACTCCAATTCATCGTCATTATAGACTCATAATTAAATTGCAAATTTATTTACAACAAATTCTACAAAAGGAAATATTGATCTTCTTGCATGCATATCGCCAAAGCCCTCCTTGAATCTTTGTCCACTTATCGCCAACCGTTAAACCCATTCCACAGCCAACCCAACATCCATCCACGTTTCCCTCGACCGCCAACAAAAACACAAGACCGGTATTAGACCAAAAACCATAAAGAGGAGTTAGAGAGGGAGAAGATTGCCGTCAGTTATTCTGAAGGTCATGGAGGCTTCCCAACCACCCTAGGATAGTGGCACCATCTCGCTTCGTGGGTCTCATCATTCGGCAATATTAGAATAGATGCCCACATTTCCGACTTACCTCCATCGTAGGATATCCGAAAGCGATCTCAAAGCCCACCTTTGGATCAAAGTCCTTAAGCCAACCACGATGAAGCTTCATTTGGACCGGATGTCCATCGGCATTACCCGACCAACGAGGGAGCGAGAGAGGCCGGAGATAAGAGTTGCTCCCAGAAAATATCTTGCACGAAAAGTGGCGAGAGAGAGAGAGAGAGATAAGGCGGAGGACAAAGCCCGGTAGAGCCATTACCCTTGCTAGCCCATTCATCCCCTGCGGCACTGCGGCCGGCCTCGAAGTTCAGCCCCTCGGTCATCACATCCCCACAAGTCCCGATTCATCACCGTGGCCAAAACAACCCAAGCCAAGACCACCACAAGCGTGGCGACCACGGGAAGTAAGGAAGATAGGAGGAAGCAAGCGGCGACCACGGTGGCGTCAACCCGACACCGACGGCGACGTCCGGACACAACCGATAGCAAAGGGACCATTGCCATCAAAACACCACCTTGCCATTTCCAAGTCGAAACCGACAAAAAGGTAACCCACGGCGTAACCATCTCCTCTTCTTGGTCAAGATCAACCCCAACATCGATAGATTGAGCATCACGAGCACATCCCACGTTACATCATCATCGCGATATCATCATCACGAGCGGAAGGGGAGGATTGGTGGAAGGGATAAGGGAGAGAGAGAGGGTGTAGAGATTAGATGAGAAGGATTAGGGAGAAGGGAATTAGGGAATTAAGGGTAGGATTTGGTAATTAGGAAAAAGGGGTAATAAATAAAATCAATATAGCGTATTTGTTCAAATAAAATTGGTAGACTTAGCGAAATGCAAGTGCGAGTAGTATTTCTATTTTCGTGTGTTAAACTGCGAGTTTCGACAACCTTAACCCTAGAGCGAATAGACTGTAGAACGACAGTAGTTGGGGAGTGCTGACTTAACGGGATTTCGGAAACATGTTATCAAAATAAAATATGCCAACAAGTTAAAATCGGCTAATTTATGTACGCATATTATCACCAAAGTTCACTAAGTATTTATTTATTTGCGTATTATTCACGTCTACCATATATTGCAGCAATCGATCCATCGCAAGTGGGAGTCGTTGATCCGGAGTACGTCGACGCCGCTTTTTATCACAACTACGAAGGCAAGCTACTCTCTTGAACATAAATATAGCTATATTAAATGTAAACTGTATACTGCTCTATCATATAAATATTGCATCAAAACTATTTCTCAAAAGCAAATCGTATCAAAAGTGAAAATGAAATGAAGATAAGAAATGAGAATGAGATGAGGAAAGAAAACTATTTTGGCTGGTAAAGGGGGCCCGGGGCAGGGGAACACGACGACGATGAGGTAAGAGGTGAGACCCCTTTACATATGGTTAATATATAAGGACCAACAAAACTCTTACTTGGTCAGAGGCCGTATTTAAGTGCCAACCATTTTCCCGTTTCGACGGGCAGAAAATGCTACCTTGTTACGTAGCTATGTTCTCCGCAATGGGTTGCATTGGAGCATTGGGCACGGAAGCGAGCCGCCCCAAGGTGGAGTGTTGAGCACGGACGATAGCCGCCTCAACCAACATTACTGGAACTTGGTGAATGACTAGGTCAGCAACGTGATTAGGTCAACACCGACGGAAAGTATTTGGGTGGAGACTTAGTCATGTAACTTGGAAAACATTCTGTATTCTGAACTTGAACCCCGCATCAAAGGTAATGCTGGGGACCTGGCTCATTTAGAGTTCAGAGTAGCTATGGGTAAAGTGGTACAAGCCTGCGCAGTGCTATACAAAATCATGAATTCATGCCAATCTCCTGGATTGGAGTCTACGGGAACCGCCAGGGGTCTATCTTCTCTCCGAGTGACTAGTAGTCTTTTTAGAACTAAAATTTGTCACCAAATGTTTTAATGAGCTATTTATTTTCAGAATCAGAGATGAAGTAGAAAATTATGTAAAGAACAAGAGATGAGTCATACAATGCATTTTGTTATTAATGCTTGCTGAGTACACTAGTACGCACTATTGCTATCTCTCCCCTTGCTTAGATCCTAGTCCGACCGGGAGTTATCCCGAGTGGGATGAGGGATTTGCAGGTACCGAGGAGACCACGAATGGCGAGGGCGTTGGTTTCGAGAAGCAAGGCGAGGTGGACGCCCTATTTGACTCGTGGGACGAGTAGACTACTAGAGGGACCTAGCGACAAGCGTGGGGAATGTGTTATCCCCCTCTTTTGTAATTAAATATTATGTATCTAGAACCATAGTATTGTGTGGCTACTGTTGTAATAAAGAACAGTTTCTATCTTATTGTTCCGCTGTGCTAACTCTGGTAAAGGCTTACTATTCGTTGGAATAGTATTCTACTGAGCAGACGAATAGTAATCTGTTTGCCTAAGTGCGATTACCCCTGGGGTAATGACACGGGACGCCGCACATCATTACTCGAGTCCTTGTCAGTTGTGCTTCCATGCCAAGGATCTCGAGAAGGTGGTATAATGCCTAAGAAACCCAGGGCAGACTCGCCTCTCAAATCAGCTTCCGCACAATGGCACACTCGGCAAAGTGAGAGGCCAGAATCCTTATCGGTGCTCGAGTTTGATACACGGGGAACGCTCGGTTTCTGATCGTTATCCGAGGTAGCTGATTTGCTGGCATCAGGTTTTCCGCTGCCGTGATCTGGTTGTACATTCTGTTCCTTAAGGCCCATTTTGAGTCGAACGATCATCTCTCGACATACAACGGTGTACCTTATCTGGCATTGAATAAGAAACAAAAAAAAATCGGGTTAGTATTTAGGAAAATTTTGTTTCATGCCACTACTTCGATTGCACTTTCGGTTTGTGCCATTTTTTTTTTTGCTTATTCTTCTCATGCCACTGTTTCGCAAAATTTCTTCGGAAATTGTCACTGTCGTCACCCTCCGCTACCCTAGAGCTGTAACGGTGTAAGTTCACCACGTTCGCCACCCTCTCCATCTTCCCCTCCCTCTTTCGTAGAACCGAGCCAAGCCGCCACGCCCCGTCTGCCTTGAGCCACCACCCTAGTGAGCTCCGGCCACCCCACTGTGCGCATCACCACCGCCTCGGCGCCCGCATCCCCACGCCCACGTCCGCTCCCTCCCTTAGTAGTCGTAGCACTAGGATCGGCCCTCGTCTTCCTCCCCTGTGGCAACTCTTCTGCCCACGGCCGCCGCATGGCCTCCTCATTCCGACCGTCTTAGAGAGTTCCGCCCAAAACCACGCGTGTCACGTTGTGTTCCCGGCCATCCTCTACAAAACCCCTCAATGAATTTCTCCCTCCTCCTCAGGAGCACAACGCGTCGCCTTCTTCCTCGGTTCCAGCAGAACTCCGCCGCCGCCGTTTCAATTTTGGCTCGAGTGAGCTCCTCTCCAATTCCCTTTACCCAGAGCATCCCTGTGCTCCCCTCTATCTCCTCCCACCACTCATTCTTCCTTTCCTCCCCCAGGTCGCCGCCTCCACATGGACCTCACCGCGTCGCCTCTGGTCTATGTCGCTGGACCTCCTCGGTTACTCCCTGCCACCATTGACTGTGCTAGTAAGCTACTCTCAGCCTCCTGGTGCTCATGCTCTCTCAAAATCCGCCCCTCTTCCACCTGTGTGTCATCGCCACTCTCCTTCCCCCATCCTGGCCGCCTTACACTGCCGCCCGACCGCCACCGAGCACCTCGGGCTGAGACATCACGACCCATAGGGTCCTCTCCCTTCCCCGGTTCCATTTTAGCGCTCTCCGCCGTCACCTTTGCTTCCCATTGCTGGCGTCAAGCCCCACCTTGGCCGCCATGGCCGCTCCCCTGTTTCTCCTCTCCTCTGCTCTCTCTCTCTCTCTCTCTCTCTCTCTCTCTCTCTCTGTGTGTGTGTGTGTGTACGACAGACTGATGTTGGGGTCCACCTGTAAGTAGCTAGCTAGCCGTTAGTGTAGTGTAACTGATCCAGTAACATTGGACCCATAGGTACGTTGGTTGGTGAATTAAAGAGCAGTAAAATAAATTAGTATTGGAGGTTAATTAAAAGTAGTATGTCGCTAGCAGTCAAATAAAGCTAATTAGGAATTAAGTGAGTAACGAGGAGGGAGAGAGTAAGAGAAGGATAGGGGGGCATGATGGGAATTGGCATGTTTTAGATGGACCGAGTCAAACGGTTTGACTTGACACCGTTACGGCTCTAGGGTGGCGGAGGGTGATGGCAGTGGCAATTTTTTAAGAAATTTTGCGAACAGTGGTATGAGAAGAATAAGCTAAAAAACACTGGCACAAACCGAAAGTGCAATTGAAGCAGTGGCATGAAATGAAAAATTCCTAGTATTTATTGTGTGCTATGATAGAAATATTGTCTAATGGGAGTGACAGTGATGGTTGAAGCCATGAAGAGACTGAAGAGAAGGCATGTGGTCCTTGCAGGTACAGGATGGACAAGGTAAACATTCATTAGGGAAATAAATCAATCAACCACCCAAACAAAACCACGATAAGCCCAGCGCAGCGCAGCGCAGCGCAAATGAGATGAAAGGTAATTTGGTTTGGCTTGTTATAAGTAATAACACTGATTCATTCATCCATGCAGATTACATTAGAAGTGAACATGTTGCAAAATTATTAAGTTGTTGGCGAGATCCAATCCACCGCTTAAAGAAGTAGTAAGAAAATACTAGTAAAGGTAATAATAAAGGAATCCAAGGGGGAGAGTAGCGGAGGTGGTACCTAATTGAGTGATTCCTATATTATTATTTGTAAAGGAGAGGAAGGAAAGGAAATCGATGAGCGAAGCCATAAGATTGATGTAGCGAGAAATCGAGGGAAACTGTCTGCAAGCTGCAGCTAGCATAGGAGAAGAGAGGAGAGGAGAAATTCGGTAAGATGATGAATAGGCAACAGGAGATGGAAGGAATGAAGGATTGATCCTTACCTAGCTTAATTGCGATGGGATACGAGTGAGAGGAGGAGCAAGCCAAGAAAGAAATCCATTGATCGATCCAAGAAAAGCACATCACAACACCTGCAATCGATTCGAATCTGGACTCTCAACGTTAAGAGTAGTAGTGATTGCTTTTCTCTTGTCTTGTATTGTCTTATATTCCCGACGGGAGGAAGAAGAGAATAATTATTTGAGCAAATTTCACAAAACAACACCAGGTAAATGGACATTTGTAACACAAGGCAAAGCGGTAGCGCCACCTTTTTGTAATTCTTTGCACAAAACGCCATGGGAACCTGCCTTGTAACACAAAACCCCAGATTTTGACATTGCCCCTGTCCAACCGAGCAAGTCTGACTCCACCTCGCACACACGCTATGCGAGTGGCAACTCCTGGCCACCTCGGATAGGCCCACCTGGCAGGAGGGAGGCAACTACTAGGAGCCATTGGTTGGGCAGGATACCACGCGCCTCTTCGTCCTGGATCCAGATCCTCTGCGGTGAACAGGTTTTCGTGAGAGAGCGAACATTGCCCTGCTGTATTACAGTGGCAAAATACTGTAGCAACAGTGCGGAAAGTACTGCAGCGATTTTTCTATAGCAAAACATTGTACCACTTGATCTCGACCTTTGATTTTTGATCGGACGGTGGAGATAATTCATAATACCCATGTATTATAGATCCTATGCATTGACCCCTTCAATGCTAAGGATCCTAATCCCTTCATCCCCCACGCGCGCGTATGTGGAGGCCTAGAGCCGAGAGGGGGGTAACTGCAGGAAGTAGATTGTGAGCTCAATGGCATGATTCCTCTCTACTTTGATACTCCCTTACCACTGCGACCATGCTACCCAATCCCATCAACCCTAAGATTACGGGAGAAGCAAAACCTGCCACTGCCAAGTGGTGCTCGGCTCCCTCCACAGACGCCTCTCTCCTGCCAGGTGGGCCCATCCGAGGTGGCAAGGAGTTGCCATGTCAGCGCCACCTGCCATCTACGCGTGTGCAAGCTAGAGTCAGAGCTACTCGGTTGGACGGGGGCAACGTCAGAAGCCAGTGTTTTGTGTTACAAGGTCTGTTCCCATGGTTTTTTGTGCAAATAATTACAAAATATGGTGCTTTTGTGTTACAAATGTCCATTTGTCCGAAATATACTCTAATTCTGTAGATAGCAGCTAATCGCTCGCTCTCTCACTCACTGTTTTGTGGGGCCAATGGAATATGGCGGTGGTGAGGGCCCATGTTCTAGTTTCTCTTTCTTCTTCTCTTCTCTTTTGTAGCGATAAGTAACTCCTAAACTCCCCCTCGACTCTGCATTGCAACCGCGAGAGAAGAAAGAATAAGATGAAGAAGAAGGAGGCGAGGATGATGTGGATCGATTGGTGGGGGAGCGAGGCCTGGGAGAGTAGACATGTAGAGAGACTACGTGAATACGTGAGGATGTATCCACCTAGCACTCCATCGGGCTAGTATTTTGGAGGACGTGACCCAAAACCCCTTGGTTGTTGCTATGTAGTTGGACTTACGGATATAATGGCCCAACAACCTAAGGTCGAGACACTAATTTAGTGGTCCGACGATGCTCTTTAACAATAACTAACTCTGCCATGCTATACTCTCCTCTAGTACTTGACGTCTAGCTTGTTAATAGCACTAGTATGTTATTAGTTGGGAATTTACCGGCCAATGAGATTGGTTACTCCTCTCCTCTAGTTGTTACTACTACTTATCAGCACATGCACACAACAGCAGTAAGGCAAGACGATCGACGTAGTTGGAGAAGCAGCGCGGGAAGCTGCTGGGGTGGGGGGTTTTGGCCCTAACCACTTTTATAGCATTCAATTGAGGTAGAGGATGAAAACTTTCAGTTTGTCAATGAACAATCATCCTGAATCTTGAACCACGTATCAGGAAAATGAACAAATTCTACGAACAACGAGTGTTTCTTTACACTGGACAGAAGGTGGATGAACAGACAAAATCACTGGTAAGTGTCTGTTTGACAGAAGAGTTTTCTAAGATTTAGGGCCTGTTTGACACGGCTATGGCTTTAAGTGAAAACGACTTACGGGTGGGCTATAAGTGAGCAGTGGCGAGAAGAGATTTGGTGCTAGTATCAGCTTTTAGGTAGGCGCTATAACCCGATATGGAAAATGTCTAAAATGCCCCTGAGGATAGTAATAGCTTGTTTGATACCGTTTAACGCAATTAACAACATTTAACGATAACTAACGATAATTAATGATTATCGTAGCAGGGCCCCTTGGGGGTGCCCCACACCCTAGGGTCGTTAGGAATACTGATTGTGCAAATCGGAGATCTGTACATGTGTAGACCTAGCTTGTATGGTGTATTTTAGGCCAATGTCCTAAAATACCCTCGTCTCTTTATGCGCTATGGGGCAAGAAGGTAAATGTACCTTCTTGCCCCCTATAAGTAAGACCCTAAGGGCACATGTAAAGGGGATCTCTCCCCATTCTTCTCATTCAACACAAGGCAATACAACTCATACACTTGTGTATTTGGCTCTTCTCCCTCCGGTCCACTCCCAAGACTAAGGGTACCATGTACCCACTGTCTAGTCTTTTTACTACGACAACGATTATTAACGACGACTAACGCAATTGACGACAACTGCCGCAATTGATGAGAATTACGATAATAAATGACAACTACCGCAATTGATGATAATTAATTGCAATTAACAACGATTAACAAAATTGATCTCAATATACCACAATATACAACAAGTGATCGCAATTGACGACGATTAACGACAATATACCGCAAACAACACAATATACCACTATTAACAACAATATATTATAAACCACGCAATAAATCGTGATTAGCGTATTTAACGATAATTATTACAATAAACATTTATTACAACCAATAATTATTAAAAATAATTATTACAATGAATAAATATTACAATAAATAATTGTTAAGATAAACAATTATTACATAAATAATTTTTACAATAATTAATTATTTGGGGTTTGCTCCTGGTTTGCTCGGAGGAAGGAGACGAGCGACTCTTCCTATTTGGGGTTGAGTCATTCCCCGACCAGAATCTTGGCACTCTGCAGGCGCTTTCGTCAGTGGTACCTCTTTCATCCAGTCGGAAGGCTTTGGTGCTATCTTTGGTCTTGAGTGTTTGACTGCATGGTAGCGGTGTTAGTTCCTGCGGTGGAGCTCATCGACCGATTCTAAACATTTTCGATCACATGCGTAGGCGATTTTACGATCACCTCGGACCGTGATGACACCCTTTGGTCGGCATTTTCAAACTCGTAACAGTAATGCGTAGCTACCGGGAATTTTGCTAAGTTTGGGCGACCAAGGATTGCATTATATCTTTGTTTCAAAATTCACTACATCGAAAGAAACTTTTACGTTCGGAAATTGTCGGGTTTTCGAGCGTAACCAATAGGGATAATTGCCCTATTGGCTTAGCGATAGATCCGGGAACTATACCATGGAAGACATATTTCAGGGCTTTACCTTAGAATTTGGAATCGCATATCTTCCAATGCGCTTGCAAAGAGAATATTTAAAGAACTACCCCCATCTATCAAAACCCGATTAACCTTGCGATTATTAATAGTAGGCTCAACGACAATTGGAAACCTACGAGTCGAGTTGAAGGAATTGGGCAATCTTCTTTGCTAAAGGAGATTATTGTCTCAAACCACCTTGAAGGTTTGGTGATGATCGGAGTTTCAGCAAGGTTGACTTCTCGCTCCATGGCCTTGGTGGCGTGCGGATTCGTATGAAGAAGATCCCCAAAATTACATCGACGGTATCTTTGAGGTTCTTGATACTCCATCTCCTCGTCACCATCCTTGTCCTTTACGGAGCTTGTTTCCCCAATTTCTTGAATTGAAGGAAGTGGACCTTTACCGCATAATAATCATTCAATTTCTTACGCCAAGCGCGACGATTCGTAAATCGTGTCTGCTTGTTTATGGAGAGGACACCATTTTTGCTTTTCTTATACTCATTGGTGGACTTTTGCTTTGCTATGACGAGTAATCTTTTCTTCCTTTAGGAAATTTCTCGAGAACGACGAACCTCCTTATTGTTGGATTACTGTGTTTCTTCTTCTTGAGAACTTTCTTACGGTTCTTTTTCAGACTTATCCGGACGGTGGGGATCTTGTCTTTTGATCAGCGGCCGTTCCACTCGACGCTTCGCTGGCCGTTGCGTACTTATCGACCATGTCGAAGAGTTCGATGGTTGTTCGTGGCGGATGGTGCTAGATCCTCAGTAAACCTTCGATTTCTTAATCCCGCTTTAAAAGCACGGATAACGAAGACTCTGCAACCTCGGAATCGAGTTGCGAACTTGGCTAAATCTCTTGATGTATTGTCGAAGAGTTTCATTAGGTTTTTGCCGTATCTGTGGAGATCATCCTCCTTTCGAGCGATCGTCGCACCACGAAAGTTTGCAATTAGAAGATCGCAAAGTGCTCCCAAGTATACACAGATCAGATAGGTAAATTTAACAACCATGATCGGTGATCCTTCTAGTACCGTGGGAAGATAATTAGCCATTACATTTTCATCGCCGCGTATCTCGATAATGATGGTATAAATCGAAGAAATTCTAAAGGATTTTGGGTCCCATTGAATTTATCGAGTTGGCGGTCGAACTGTTTGGCCAGCGCATACGGCTTAGAGCCTGCGAAAGCTCGACAACTGTGATCGTCTCACGGCGCCTTCTTTGAAAAGGTCTTTGGATTATAATCGGTTGGGGACCGATTCACGGACGAGCTGCTGATTTTACGGTATCCCAATCCGGTCGTGTGCGTTTGAGAACGCCTTTGACCGCTTGCTGGTTAAGATGATACCGAAGATCATCGGTCCAGCGTTTGCTCTTGTTGGCGAGTGAAGATTCACGAAACAATCTTCTTCCCTCATGACTGCTTTGGTGGAGCGTCGAAGTGGTCCTTGTGTTAGTTGACCCTCAACACGACCACGCGGCTTCTACTCGGGGAAGAATCTTGAGATGAAGTCATGATGCGACTCTGTGGTTGCCTTCGTTCCCGATATGCTTAGTCGCGTTGCATGGTGCATTGGATAATCTCCGATACTTGACCTACAAGTCGTGCAAAACACAGAGTTTACGCCAAAGCAGTTCGAAGTATTTAACATATTTCTAACTTCATTGCGAGTTACGTATTGTTACAGAAGGTCTTACGGGGTTTCTACTAGAAAGAGGTGTTTGATGGCACGAATTCTCTGTTCTCGATCGGTCTTGCTGATCTCTGCATTGGCTAGAGCGGGATCGGCGAATGCTGATGGGCGTCCACGATTCTGTTACCTCGGCATTTGGTGCACGATCGCTCGTATCATCTCCATCATTATGTGGTGGCGAGGCAATGTGTGGAGGGCGTACCACGACATCTTGATTTGAATTCCGATCGCATTGACCTCGTGTTTCCAATAGTTATCCTCGATGAGCTTCCATCGTAATCAATGGAGAGCCTTTGAGTTTTCACCAAGAGTTTCCACGATGGAGAATAATCGGTGATCGATACCTCCGAGGTCCTTGTAATGGTCTCGGCTGATGCGTGACTGCGCGATCGTATCTTGAGCCTTATTATCCCATCCGGTTTATCACCGGTAGGGTTTCATCGACACTATCACCAAGTGTCGGTTGGCTCTGGAATTGCTAGAAGCGTCGGTGAGTATCTATCAACCATGATCGCATCAAAAGTATATTGGACTTGAGTTGATGAGTTGGGTTTTCTTCACCTTTCTTGCCGTCGCGAGTCGGGCTTCTTTGAAGCCTTCGGGCTTTGAGCCGGTCGGGGCGTCTCCTCTGGAAACACCACGATCGCGATGGTGTATCCTCATCCATCCGGTCGATTTCGCTTTTTACGTAACGAGCGACGGATGGAAGAGGAGGATGATGAAGAGCTCCATTTTCCTCCATGGCGCGCATGCATGCGTCCATGTCAAGGTTGGCGTAATCCGCCGGTCGAACCAATTCTCTTTGTCCCAACTTCCCGACATAACGCGCATGGCGATTACGAGTGGAAATGGACAAAGAATCGATGGCAACACCGATCTTCAAGATTCCACGCCGCGCTCCCCACGGACGGCGCGGTATCGGCGATCAAGTCGCCGATCTTACAATAAATGGAAAAAGAGAGAATGGCGTGGAAATCTTGGGATTGCAATGGGGTGCTCTTTATTAGTATGAGCGAGATTTTACAAGGGTGTATCTGACGGAATGACTGGTTGCTTTTAGAGTACAAGACAATGCTTCTTTCTTTCTATCTTACGATGATCGATCCCCTTCTCAGCGTTCCATCTTTCTTCTTTAAATAGCCCTCGAAGAGTGGCGATTACTCGGAGAAGGCGCTGATGCGGCGTTGCGTGCAGTCGAGTCAAGGGCGGTTGATACAGAATCAACCGTTTGGTGGTTATATGTCTATGAAACATATAACCGCACGGAGGTTGTTCAGTGGTGTGTCTTGGATAAGATCGTCGTATGGAATATGCACGTGTTCCATTCATTATCTGAGAGAATATACCTTGGAATCGGTTCTTACCTTCTACGAGCGGTTCTCACGGTGGAAGCTTAACAGGCCTTCGTCAGGCGGGGTACCCATTATGTAACATTGGAATCTCGACTAGTGGTCGTGCACCTCAAAGGTTCACGACCATGAAGACGTATGGTCTTTTATATATTAAAGATAATATATAGAGGTTTTAATCCTCGTCAGATATACCCTCCACAACCGCAACGCACCAAGCTCAATTGTCGTCTCGCCCTCCTGGGGGAGGATGGTGCTGAGGTGGCTATGGTGATGTGCGTCAATCACCGGGTCAAGCAACTCGTACGACCACTACGCAGCGTGTCTTGGGTTCGCTATACCTGAAAATTCAGTGCATGCATTGTAAAAACTACGAAACATGTACACAAGGTAATAAGAAGTGGTACTAACAAAATAATTACGGTGCACAAATAGAAACCAAATTTAAGTTGGGATTATTTTGGTTAAGTTATACAAACCCCACTAACCTACTCTATAATTTTCATAGATTTTTTTATTGGAATGTTGCTATTTTCCTACTTTAAAAAGCATTTTCATCATTAACAAAATAATTACCGTGCACAAACGGCATACAAAATAATGTTGCAATTATTTCAATTAGGCTTTATAAACCCTACTAAGCTACTTTGTAATTTTTACATATTTGTAATATGTATCTCTCTACTTTTCTTGTTTAAAAAGTGTCTCCAGCATTTTTAAATATTACCGTGTGCAAATAAAACAAAAAATAAAGTTCATAATATTTTAATTTAGCTCTACATAACCTATGTAGCAACTCTGTTTTTTTTTTACAATTTTTAGATATGCCATGCTATTTTCCATGTTTAAAAAGTATTATCGGCACTAACAAAATAATTACCACACACTAACGAAAATAAAAATTATGTTGGGATTATTTCAATTAGGCTCTACAAACCGTACTAAACTAATCTGTAATTTTTAAAGATTTTTAATAGGTATCTTGCTACTTTTCTCATTTAAAAAGTGTCTTCAATATTTTTTAAATATTTGACGTGTACAAATGTAAACAAAAATAAGCTCTACATAACCTATGTAGCAACTCCATATTTTTTTTTAACAATTTATGATGTGTTATGCTATTTTTCTAGTTTAAAAAGACTTTTTGGTATTAACAAAACAATTACCGCGCACAAACAGAAACCAAAATTAAACTGAGATTATTTTTGTCGTAGGGGCGCCACACCGGCCCCACGACCTGGCGAAGCAAGGCGACCGAAGACCCTCCGGAGGTCACCGAAGACCCTCCGGAGGAAACCGAAGACCCTCCGGAGGCCACCAAAGACCCTCCGGAGGCCACCAAAGACCCTCCGGAGGAAATCCAAGACCCTCCGGAGGTCACCAAAGACCCTCCGGAGGAAACCGAAGACCCTCCGGAGGAAATCAGAGACCCTCCGGTGGAAACCGAAGACCCTCCGGAGGAAACCGAAGACCCTTCGGAGGGCCGGAGCACTCAGAAGGATGGCAGAAGGCCTCGCGGAGTGGCCCGACGCCTCTCCGAAGGACACTCAAGACCCTCAGGAGGATCAGGACTCTCTCCAGAAGAAGGCGGAGCGCCCGAAGGCGCGGGGCCGCACAAGCCATAAGCGGGTCTATTCCCCACGATACAGTGTCTAGGAGAACACGCCATGCACGGAGGCTACAAGTAGGTGCAAGACCGCCACCCTACGAGCAGTGTGCTTAGCTGGGGCATGCTTGTACTTTCGGATACCTTACCAAGAGGCTATAAATAGCCTCCCCCGGAACCATGTAACGACAGGTTTTTCTGCTTGGATAAATAAAATCCGAACCCCTTTTTTAGGACCCCCTGTCCTTCTGACGCAGGGGGCCTCCCCTTTTCTACTGTCTAGTCTCACCACTACGACAATTTTGATTAAGCTCTACCTACCCTTTAGCTTATCGTGTTTTTTTAGATTTTAAAGAGGAATATCTATACAATGAACTAAAGTATACACAGCTCAAATGATGTACTATATCAAACAGCTAAAAATATATATTCTATTAAATCCTATGTCGCTATTTTTATTTGCTAACTGACAAGGTTTCGAAATAACGTACGAAGCTGCAAAAACGTGTACCTCTCCTCCTCTCTCTCCTCCCTCTCTTATCATTTTTTTTTGGAATTAAAATAAAATTTCCACCGATTTTTTGGGCTTTAAAGAAACAGTTCCTGTCATCAGTTGAACTGGTGACAGGAACACTGTTTATTTACTCTCACCAGTTCAAATGACGACACGAAGTTGGACTGACGACAGACAGTCAACAGGGTCCCTATCGCCAATTGAAATGACGACAGGAGCCTATCGTCATTTCAAATGGTGACAGAGATCTAATTTTATAAAAAAAAAATTCCAACTATTTAATTTTATAATTATTTTTAAAAATAATATTATTTAAAATATTCTCAATACGTCGCTATAACACATTCGTTGAGCTAAAAAGCGAACGGTAGTACTAATAAAAAATAGCAGCAGAACGTCGCTGTAACACGTACGATGTGATTTAAATAATAAAAAATTGATCTAGGAGACCACGAGGGACACACGTGTCAAAAGCCAAAGCAAAGGAGGAGAAAGAAACATACATCACCGCGCGGTGGTCGTGCGGGAGCCGCTTCACCGCACAGTGATCCGCGTTCTGGACATGCAGACCGGTATCAAATCTGTAACTTTTGTGATTATTAATCGCAACAGCGCTAAATGGGAAAAAAAAAATCTCGGCTGCCTAGCCCTGTCGCTCTCGAGTCTCGACCGGGTTCTTGCGGCTTGTCTTGTCTTCTCATCCAGATTTCACTATCCGAGATTCCACCCGCTAATCAGTCTCTCTCTCTCTCTCTGTGTGTGTGTGTGTGTGTGTGTGTTCTTGACTGCGGTTGCCTGCCGACACACGGGATTTGCTTGGATCCGATCCCCCGCGTAAAACTACTGTGAGTGGTTTCTTTGCTCTGCTCCTGTTGCTACAATTCACTATCGATTTCTTTCTTTTTCTTGGTAATTTTCACTAGTTCCCCCTTTTTCCCTTTACGAATCAATCGGTTAGTCCTAGGAAGCTCTAATCCGCTGCTCTTTCCCATCAACATTTTTTCCTAGCGAAACTGCGTGCGTGAATCTAGTTATTATCGAGCTAGGTCGTCCTTTGGATCCGCTGAAGCACTCTATAAGCAGATCTTACTGAAGCTACTTGCAGACAGTATTACCTAGTTAGCTAGCAGCTGTTCAAATAAATCACTGGGGGCAAATGCAAATATGCAATGCGTCCAAGAATCGATCGAATCCCCAGTATGCAATATATTGACTCCAACTCTTGCTTGCCTTGTGTGTCTGTTTAATCAGGGCCGGCCGGTTTAATCAGTTGTTGTTGTTGGATGTGAAGAAATGGCGTTCGGCCACACGCGCCTGGATGTCAGGCGCCCGCAGCACTCCTCCTCCTCCTCCTCCTCCTACTGCTCCACCACCACCGTCGTCGCCTTTGTCGCGCTTTGTTTGGTCGGAGTGTGGATGGCCTCATCCATGCTCGTCACCCCGGCTGAGTTCGGCCCATTGGTGCGTCGTGACCCTCCTTCTGTCGCAGGAGACTTCACAACCAATGGCGGCGATGCCACTGCCGAAATGGAACGAGATGTACTTGTTGATCCAACCCCGGTGGAGGAAAGTGCCGATGTGCCACCCGTAAGAGAAGAAAACACCGGGGAGCTTCCTGCAAAACAAGACACTGTGACAGAGTCCAGTGTGGATGGCGCAAATCAGCAACAGGATCTCAGGGAACAAGGCAAGCAAGCTGATGAACAGAATGGCCCAGAGCTGAAGGAGAAGTTGGATGAGGAGGAGCAGTCACAAAAGAAGGAGAAGCCGGCGGAGGTGTTTCCTGATGGGAGTCGAGCAGAGCTTCTGAACGAGACAACAACGGAGCGGGGGCCATGGCCCACTCAAGCTGCAGAGTCCAAGAAGGAGCAAACTGTCGCGACGAGTATCCCAGCGACAACGAGTCATAGTTGGAAGCTCTGCAATGTTCAGGCTGGAGCTGATTATATTCCGTGCCTTGACAATGTGGAAGCTGTCAAGAAGCTTCGTACTACCAAACACTATGAACACCGAGAAAGGCATTGCTCTGTAGAGCCTCCTATCTGCCTTGTCCCTCTACCGGAGGGGTATAGGAATCAGATAAGGTGGCCTACGAGCAGGGATCAGGTTTCTGTTGGCCATTTATGTGTCTTAATACTTGTACGAAGTCATCTTCTAACATGATTTATTTACTTGAAGTTTTCTTGACACAGATATGGTACAACAATGTTCCTCATACTAAACTGGTACAATACAAGGGACATCAAAACTGGGTTAAGGTCTCTGGGGAGTACCTAACCTTCCCAGGAGGCGGAACTCAGTTCAAACATGGTGCATTGCACTACATTGATTTCATTCAGGCGGTAACATTCGTATGATTTTGATGTGTATGTCAACTGTCATTGCTATTGTGCACTATAACCATTCATTAGAACATTTCTGTCAAGTTGGTAAATGATAGGCACAAAGCATTTACATTGTTAAAAACATTTATCCCAAGAATTTGTTCATGATAAGTGACTATAGGCATGCCATGGCACAGAAAATGCTGGTGATTTGTTGAGTAGGTGCCGTGCACAAATTTCTTTGGAATCAAATTAGGCAGTACCAATGCTTGCTTATAAGCTGTCTGAGGTTTCAGACCAAATTGTAATTAAGCAGAATATGGTTCTTTTTTCCTTGTAAAAAAGGATGATGCACTAGATTTAGTAATTCAACGTAGTTATACCATCCATAAGTAAAACTGAGGTTGTTTGACTGACATGTTTGATGCTACTACACAGGCAAAGAAGGATATAGCATGGGGAAAACGAACTCGTGTAGTATTAGATGTTGGTTGTGGAGTTGCTAGCTTTGGAGGATATCTGTTTGACAGAGATGTGCTTACTATGTCGTTTGCACCTAAAGATGAGCATGAAGCTCAGGTGCAGTTTGCTCTTGAGAGAGGAATCCCTGCTATATCAGCTGTTATGGGTACAAAAAGGCTCCCATTTCCTGGGAGGGTCTTTGATGTTGTTCATTGTGCACGTTGCAGGGTACCATGGCATATTGAAGGTGCTTTATGTCACAAGAAGCCTCTTCTGGTACAGTACCATACCTTTGTGTTGCTATTTTGTGACATTATGTGTGTTATGTGGCAGGTGGTAAGCTCTTGCTAGAATTGGACAGACTGTTGCGGCCTGGCGGTTACTTTGTGTGGTCTGCTACTCCTGTATACCAGAAACTGCCAGAAGATGTTGAGATATGGGAAGGTAAATTCATTGACAGCTCCCAACTCCATGTCAACTGAATTGTTGTAATGGAATAATGATTTCCCTACATAATATTTATTTTTATTCTGCATTGTTTCAGCAATGTCTGCTCTAATAAGGTCAATGTGCTGGGAAATGGTCAATAAAGTAAAGGATAGGGTAGATAGAGTGGGTATAGCAATTTTCAGAAAGCCAACGGACAACAGCTGCTACGAGGGAAGATCTGCAGCAAACCCTCCACTCTGTGGAGAGTATGATGATCCTGATGCTTCCTGGTATGTGTTCTCAACAGGTTATATATTTGATGCTAATCACCAAATCTTGTACCTAATTTCAGGTTCATCTATTGTCTTGTTGCCATTCAGGAATGCATCTTTACAGTCGTGTATGCATAAGTTGCCTGTAGACTGGGCCGCCCGTGGTTCACAGTGGCCAGAGGAATGGCCATTGAGGCTGGAGAGGCCACCTTATTGGCTGAAAAGCTCAGAGGCTGGAGTCTATGGGAAACCTGCTCCTGTGGATTTTCAAGAAGACTATGAGCACTGGAAACGGGTCATAAGCAATTCTTATATGAATGGCTTGGGTATTGACTGGCCCGCTGTTAGAAATGTTATGGACATGAAAGCTGTATACGGAGGGTAAGAACATAGCACTTGTTTTCATATTAACCTATCTGTCCTTTTTAACTTCTCAAGTTCTTTTTTTCTTGCCATCCAATTTGTTGTTTTCTTTCATTGCAATCTATATTGGCATTTTTTTTAATCATTAGCTTCTGCCAGTCCTGAAGCAAGAAATGCATCGTATTGCACTACATCACATTGATTTCTCGCATCTATTTTATCTTGTAGGTTTGCAGCAGCTTTGCGAGATGTGAAGGTGTGGGTCATGAATGTAATTCCAATTGATTCACCTGACACACTTCCAATTGTATACGAGCGTGGATTGTTTGGGCTCTACCATGACTGGTGTGAGTCATTTAGCACATACCCAAGAACTTATGATCTTCTGCACGCAAACCATCTTTTCTCGAAGATTAAAAGGAGGTAAGAATCTTGCCAAAGATTCCGAATGCAGGAAACCTGGTACTTGTTGCCACTTAACTGGTGCCATCAATTGTAATGTTCCCTGCTGAATAGTACTGTACTACTATATGAAGAGCATGTTCACGTTTTCCACCCTCCTTGGAGTCACCAATTGTTGTGAATTAATGCTTTGGCTATTGCATCGGCCATGATGACTTGCACACGTTCCGCTCATGGGACTTACTTACATGTTGCGGCCTTGTGGGTAGAGAACAATATGTAGTGCCTTGACATGGAGTTTGTGTGGTGACAGGTGTAAAGTATTGGCGGTGATTGTGGAGGTGGATCGGATACTGAGGCCAGAAGGCAGGCTGATTGTTAGGGATAATATGGAAACCGTAAGTGAGGTGGAGTCTATTGTGAAGTCATTGCACTGGGAGGTCCGCATGTCGTACTCCCAGGACAAAGAAGGTTTGCTATTTGTCCAAAAGGCAATGTGGCGACCACATGAAGTTGAAGAATCTAAGCTGCTATGATCCACATTGATTTGTCGTCTGTCTGACACCGAAATGCTTGGAAGAAAAGGAAGGAAGGAAGAAAGAATGAAAAAGAAAAACTAGTGGAAATTAAAGGAATGTCAAATATAATGGAGTGGTTTTTGTTTGTAATGTAAAGGGGGAAATGAATTCCATTGGGATGGATGCTCTGATTGTATTGGTGTACATTACTTACTGGCTGGCTTAGCTGTTGATGCTGTTGCTGTTGTTCCATCCAATCCATCCATCTGTCCATTGTGAGAAGTTGGGCTTTAAATCCATTCTCCAATTGGCATGCATGATGATTCAGTTCGTTGTTATTCTTCACTGGAGTATTGCGAGTCAGACAGTTTTTGGCTAAGTATGATGCTTCCCCGCGCTCTGCGACTGCGTGTGACGTATATATGGTCTAGTTCAGTTCTGCCTTTGGGAGGTGAAATAGATGGAGTATGAAAGATAGTTGGGTTGGGTTAGAGAAATGGGTTTTCTATTTCTCATCATTTCTTGTGTCGCCATGGGGTGCCATGCCAACAGTGCATGGATCCGTTCCGTATGCGTTCTAGTGCTCCACAAACTAAACCTATGCTTCCATCAGTACCGACACTAGTGAAGTGTTGAATTGGTGCAATGCCATCTTGTATGTATCTTTTTTTCGAAGACTTGTCAAAAAAAATTTCCATTCTGTCTGCTTATTTTAAACGAGCATGTATGTTAGCTGCACAGTGCTCCGAAGAGAGTACTATGTTTGTACCTTTGGTTTCTAAAAAACTGGGCCCCTCGCCGCCCCTTGATCTTTAAAAATAAATTACCATGCTACTCCAATTTCACGCTTCTCCTATTTATTTGCTCTGTGATACTTTCGTGATACGGCTTTGTTCCCAGTTGAACTGAGAAATCCAGATATCTATTGTTTGCAGGTTGGGAACAAAACCACTCAGTCTCTAGCCGTTCACACTACCATTGCAAGTTTTGGATGGTGATAAGCAGCTTCAATGCTTCATTTCTTACCATTGGTTGCCCTCTCCTGGATATAGTGCTTGATGAACTTACGGATAAGGTAAATCTTGCTAATGCTTTCTGAGTATGATTGTGGATTATCTTACTTATTTATGATACATCGATACTACAGCATACGGTCCATGTCCAAAATTGGTAATAGAGTGTAACAAACGCACGCACGCTAATGCGAGTAAGTGCAAAACCTGTTACTATCTGATTTACTGTTTGATGTAGATTGGCCAGCTATGTTTCATCGTCTACATTCTAATCATATTTTTTCCCCTAAAAATAGTTACTCAGAGCACTTCACTGATGATGAAGTGATAAAACTACCATAAACTTCTGAAAAAAGGTGGACTAAAATTGAAGGTTTGTTTGAATGAATAATAACCTTAACGTTCGGAGTCATTTTGCATGTTTGTGTATCACCACCCTTTCCAAACTGATGGCATTTCTAATGCTTTGCAACCATAAGAACTCCATTACCTGTTTCCTAAGAAATGAAACTCCATTACCTGTTTCTTAATAGTGAGGTGTATGTGCTGTCCCATTGTCATGAACACATTATTGACATGCCATGAATGTTTGCGCTCTTGATTAGACTACTATTCTGTTAGTACTAATATAGGGTCCTTAATAGTTTGACGTGTAAAACAGGTGGTAAACAACATTTGCATGTAAACCTATTATGAAGAGTACTAGTCTTGTTATCTGATGTGTAGCTGATAGTTGTGTGTCTGAAATGTGGTCTGCCATCCTTTGTTCAGAACTTTGGCTATATGTTTAGGTGAATCATGTTTCTTGGTTACACATTACATGCTCCTGTGCCTATATCAATCTTCTGTTCCCTCCTCTACACTAGCTTGTAGATATGTAAAGAAAAGGGCAGTCTCTGAATGATTGGAATCTAGGATTACCTAGTACTAGATCACATTCTTTAGGTGATCGGAAACTAAGAAGGTTGAAGCTAACCATGAGATTCTATATAACTATTTAAATGAAAACCCCTTTCTTGAATTGAACAGATCAACAAATGCATATAGTACCAAAGTATTGAGCTTACCAGATGGTTAGGATAGCCCTGTTATCTGTCAATAAAAAAATAGACGTTCTTTGGCATATTTGGTTATAATCGGTGCTTTAAAAGTTGTGCAATTGGTCATTTAAGGGAACTGAAACCCTTATAATGCATTTGGATAAGTGGGTGAAGGTCACTTAGCTGGTCAAAGCTGGCTCAGTTCACTTTTCTTTTCTGATCATTTTTGTTTACTTTTGCTAGGTTAGTAAACCCATCATTTGACCGACCGACCAAATCACTCTTGGTCTGGCTTTATTCTGTCAAAACTTCTGAGCTACTACTTAAGAAATAATTTTGTTTTGTGTAGCTTTGTGATACTACAAAACGTTGCTTCTGAATTTTTTTTTTATTATAAGACATGCATTTTATATGAATTGTGTGCGTCGTGGGCGTAACAACGGCCAATGGGTTGTTGCCCATGGTTATTCGTTTAGTAGTGAGCACTGAGCAACCATGGGTAACAGCCCAAGAAAATTTTGCTGTAACGTGACTAGTGTGATTACTGTCTGCGAATGTGGATGACTATTTAGCTGAACTGTTGTACATGTATGATACCATGCATGACGATGTAAGCTGCTAATACCAGTAGTGAGGCATCCCTAATTATGCTCCGTGGATTGTGACGATGGCTTACATGAACTAATGGTATTTTCAGCAACGTTTATTTGGGCAAGTGCCGAATCAAGGAATTTTTGTGATTGTGCCCCGAATTGTGGTGAATCCCGAATTTATGATCTGCGTTTGCACTTTTGCTTTGCAGGTGTTGGTGGTGAAATGTATGTACCGTACATGCAGCCAAGTGTCATTGTTCATCGCGTACCTTACTTATCCTTGCGTGTGGAGAGCAGCGAATAGGAGCAGGCCATGTGTCAGCCGTCCCGTGGCAGCGAATCATGGAGCCCACGGCGGAGGCATCCACCACCACCACCACCACCACAAAAGCGCACCCAATCTTGCTTCCATTCCCTGCCGTGCCGTGTCTCACACAGCCACGTACGTAACAAGTCTCTCTCCCTCTGCCCCCCTCCCTCCTCTCTGCTGCAAGTCACAGGCTCACAGCCTCACATCACAGATTCACAGGGGAGAAGAGAGAGAGAGAGAGAGAGAGAGTCGAGCTGCAGCAAGAAGAAGCCATGCGTCCTGCATTATGCCACGACGAGACCTCCGGCCCCTGCATTGTCATGTCCTAGCTTCCCTTGATGCCAGATTTCATCAACGGCGTCGCGCCGCGCCGCGCCGCGCTCTGCTTCTCCGCCGCCTTCGCGAGCAGGAGGAGGAGGCAAACGTCGCGTCGTTTCTTGGTCGTCGTCAGCTGTGACGGCAGGAGATCAGACCTACCGTATTCCTCCCTGGTAAATCGATCCATTGATACCTTGCTTCTTGCATTCTTGTCTGGATAATTAATATTCTGCATAGAGCCTCGATCGATCGATCGATCGATCTCATTATAACAACCCAGAAAGAAAAGAAAAGAAAAGAAGAAATGAATGGGCACGCATGCAATGCATTGGGCAGGCAGCCAAGATACTGGGCCCTCCGACGAGCTTCAACGCGGCGAAGCTCAAGGTTGAGTTCGTCGGCGGCGAGGAGAAGCAGCAGAGGATGTTCCCCAGGGCCTACACCCTGACCCACTGCGACTTCACCGCCAACCTGACGCTGGCGGTGTCCGACAGCATCACCAGCGAGCAGCTGCGGAGGTGGCAGACGACGCTGCGGAGGGACGACGTGTTCGCCGAGTGGAAGGAGATGAGGAGCGGGGAGATGACCCTGCACGTGCATTGCTACGTCAGCGGAGCCAACCTCCTGCAGGAGCTCGCCGCCGGCTTCAGATACTACATCTTCTCCAAAGAGCTGCCGCTGGTAATTAAATCTACACCAATTCATCCATCAGATACGTACTTGCATTCCCTCCTCGAACAAGCCGAGTGACGTTGTTCGTTCCTGCAAAACCAAAACCAAAACCAATCAAGGTTCTCAAGGCTGTCGTCTATGGCGACGCGGCGCTGTTTGCGGAGCAACCGGAGCTGATGGAGGCAAAGGTGTGGGTGCACTTCTACTCCAGCTCCAAAAAGTACAACAGGATCGAATGCTGGGGACCTCTCAAGGAGGCTTCCAAGGTCCTCCTCCTCCTATCCTATCCATCCTCCTCCTACATCGATCATTCATTCATTCATTCATTCATTCATTCCCATACTAACCGTCCTAGCTACTACATCGTTGTTCTAACACTAGCTGACAGTTAGTGCTCTGCATTGCATTGCATTGCATTCACTTCACTTGTCTGAGCTGAGATACCAACTCCATATCCCTGTCTGTATATGCGTGTCTAATCGCAGAGGAATCTGGTGCTGGATGGTCCGCTCGACGAACTGCAGAGCGCGATCACCAAAAGACGAAGGAAGTGGGCTTGCCCGGAGACCATCTTCAACGCCCTGCTCGCCCTTCTCCTTTGATTTCGTCTTCACCGAGTACTCCTAGTCCTATCTACGTACGTACCTAGGGCCATAAGCAAAGCATGTGGAAATTAAATATTCTTTGCTCGCGCGCATATTCATTCATACACTGCAGACCACACGCATTCTTCACATGTATCCTATCGAAAATTGGTGTTAAGCATTTCCATCTCCTGATTCAAAGTTTGAAATAAACCTTGCATTATTAATCAATTAGTCCCTGCGGATTTTCAGTGCTACCATAGTAGCATTTGCTTATAAATCTGCCTTTAATGTCACCATCGATCACCACAGTGCACATTTCACAACATACGGTGTATAAGGCATGTTTGGCACGGCTGTGCAGCTTTTTTAAAAAGCAGCTTCCGGCTAGGTTGAACGGTTGAGCTGAAAAGGTTTAGTGTTTGGCTGTTTGACTTTTAGTAAGCTAGCTGCAGCTTCTGAGTTGGAAAATGTTTAAAATGTCTCCGAGGCAAACGATAGCTTGTTTGATGCCGTTTAACGGCAATTAACGATAATTGATGGCACTGTACAACAACTACGCAGTTAATGATAATTGACAACACTTTACAACAACTACACAATTAATGACAATTAACGTAATTGACGACAATTAACGCATTGGACAACAACTATCGTAATTAATGATAATTAATGTAATTGATGATAATTAACGCAATTGACCACAATTAACGATAATTAACACAATTGACCGCAACCAACGATAATTAACAATAAACATTTATTACATAAATAATTCATTTACAATAGAGAGAGAGAGAGAGAATTGAACAAATAAAAAAAAAAAAAAACGGCGACGGCCGCCACGTTGGGGGAGGGCAGTGGGGGATCGAAGGAGGAGGAGAACGGGGAGGGTGACGTCGGTGGAGGACGGCGTAGGCCGGGCGGCTCGGAGGAGGAAAAGGGGAGGGCGGCGGCTCGAGGGAGGAGGAGAAGGGGGCAGCGGCGGTGGTGGAGCACAGCGGCCGCGGCGACTCAGGGGAGGGCGGCGGTCGTGCGGCGGGAGGAGGAGGACAGGGGGCGACGCGGAGAGAGGAGGACAGGTGCGGGGCGGGGCGAGAGAGAGGAGAATGCGGGCGGGCAAGCGCGTAGGGTTAGGGTTCAGGCAGGGGAGGCCGGTGGAGGGGATTTTGTGCGATGGCAAAAAGTAGGTAAATACCTCTAAACTTTGAGGGTAAATGCGGAACGAAGGCCGCAGGAATCTGCTCCGCGACGGCTTCCGACTTCCGGCTCTCTCACGTTACACACGGCTTTCGGTTTCGGAAAAAATCAATGTGAAAAGCCGTTCGTTTAGGACGGCTTCTAGCTTTTCTGAGCGAAAAGGTGAAGCCGAAACTGAGGAGGACCATAGTGGGGTTGCAGGCTTGCAGAGAAAACTGCCTGCTCTGCTTCGCAGGGTTCAGACTTTTATTTTGATGCTAATTTTTCCTATGTAACCATCTAGGATGACCGGACAGGACAGGACACTATCGATCGATCGATCGATCGGATCTCTCTCTCTTCCCTTTGCTTTTTCTTTCTTCCCTGGACCGATCGATTCGATCCGAATGCTGCTGGTTGAGACTGCCTCTCAATCTCTTTCTCATCTTACTTTTGCGTACCATGGCATGCCTTGCATGCAGAAAGTCTAGTCTGCAACTAGCTAGACAGAGTTTCCTTCAATTTCGTCCCTCCCTCTCTCCATTTGATCATTTTTCTTGATGAGTTTACGGGCTGGGAGCCTCAAATCAGACCGACTAATTCTAATTTGCGTCGTCGTCAGCCCGGCCAGCCCTCACTCGACATGTCATTTGGCACAACACAATCCGTTAATAAGCTGGTAAGGTGTATCATACCTAGGCTAGCTTATGAAATGGGAGTGTGCTTTTCTTTTCTTTTTTTAATGTTGGTTTGTACCCCTCCCCTCTCTTGTTACCTGGCTGAACCAGACTCCATTGGGGGGAGAGAGAGAGAGAGAGAGATTGCAAGCATAGCAAGGCGGGGAGAGGAGAGGAGGAAGAAGAATTGGAAAGCACATGGATCGTGTAGATCGAGTTATGAAGTATTCACCTGGTTGGTTGATCAATGGGCACTTGCGTGAGCAGATGCAAATGCTATCCCTCCAGCTCCTCCTCTCCCACTTCCACCGGCGACTCACTGTGCGGCGGCTTCTTTTGTCCTCAAATGGTCATGACAAGCAAGGCAACATGAAAACTAAAACACAACATTTTTCCCAGCCACATACATCATTTTTCCCAGGTAAGTTAAGTATCCTTGGTCTCAATGTCAGCTGCAACTATCCTACACAAGTGTATGCAACTTTCAGAAGTCGATACTAGCCGTTCAGAGGAACGAACGAATAAAAACAACAACAAGCCTGCAGAAGATGGACCATATGCCATCTCAGAACAGCGCGGCAGCAAAACTTTTTTGCGGCCACTGGAGAAATTTATTCTACTACGATCACTTTTCAGGGCCGTCAGGTAGGAGGGTTTTCAAATCCTTTGCATCAGAAACATTTATCCTAGCATTCCCATGCTGCTTCAGGATCAAATGCTCATACCTACGCATTCCTTGCCTCGTCCTTTCTACACGGCATGGGATACAGTGCCACTGACCTTTAGGTATGGAAGAGCGTGGTGGTTTCATGCAGTACGTGTGATAAGCTTCATCGCAACCATCGCACAAAACAATCTGGTCATCATCCTTGTCAATGGAACAGCCTCGGCAGAGGCAAGATGGGCAGTACCAGCAAGTCCGGTTCTGTTGCCGCGCACTTGCAATCTGGCTAGCTTTCAGGCACCGGATGTGATAAAACTTGTAAGGGCAGTACATGTGACCGCATATCAGGAACTTCTTGTCGTCGTCTTCGCATGTACCACAATGCTTGCACAAGCGTGATAGGGCAGTTGTCGATAGGTCTGGCTTCTTTTCATCTTCCGCCATGCTTGAAGCGGAGCTCCCCTGCGTGTCATCAACCAACTCTGCTATGCTACCAGGATCAGAATGTTCTGTTGGCTTGATGGTATCAAGTTGGACACACACCGCACAACTATTATGCAAGCTGTCATGGTTCAAGGTATCCCCATCCAATTCTTTTCCCTTCGTACTGCAGGTAGAACAATACCACCTTTGACTAGGAATTTTAACAGCAGGCCTAATGCACTTTAAGTGGAACTTGGTTTCACATCCAGTGCAGTTGAGGATTCCTTGGCCATCTGCCCTTTCCCCACAATGCTTGCAAATGCAAACTTTGTACAATCCATCCGCCTCAGTTGGATTTGGTTTTGTAGAATCACCAGAAACGCATGGGGTCAATTGCGTGATGGTGATCGAGTCCTTCTTTGGAACTTTACCATCAACATCAACTAAACTCATCTCCTGCAATAAAGTCTAATATAATAAGCAGAACTATTATGGCTACTGAAAACAGTCAAACACTGACCCAGCAGTCAGCATATAGGACACCACACGAATAACTTACCTCTGTCTTGAGTTCAGTCACCTCAACTTCAGAAATGCCACAAGCCTATTATTAAGAACTTGCTATTAGCAGCATGCAGCACAAGAGGAATGTATTCAAACATTTGAAACCACAGCAATATATACAAGATAATTAGCAAACACACCATGTAAATGCGAGATTCACTACGTGTCACCAACAACAAAGTGGAAGGTTTACCTTCTTTTGGTAGGAAACCCGTGACATGACAGAAAGACTACTTGCGAGATTCGTCATTTCCCGCCCAACTTCTTCAAATTTTTCCCATAACTACAGAACAAACAATATATCAAAACATTGGCACTTGCCGCAAAATATGCAAAACCAATTGTTACAGCATGCGGGGGGTGAAAATTGCTTGCTTCTTGTCGTACTATTTGGAGCTTATCGTGATGCCAACAATGACAAGTGAAAGCAAAAGTTGCAGAAACCAAGGACAAAATACTGATAAGTAGTGAGAAAAAATAAATAAATAAATAAATAGAAAAACAGAGGCCCACACTCGGTTCACATAGTCTGATAACCAGAAGAGGTATAGTTCTCAATCCTGTAGTGTATAACAACGGGTTCAACTGTTGATGGCTATCAAACAGTGATTCTATCCACCTGCTGTTCTAATAAATAAGGCAATAAGCATGAGGCGATTGATAACATTGTTTTCAATAGCACTCCGTTGCGGCACCATAGAGATAGAAAATGCAAGCAAGCTGCAGATTTGGATTATAGACATTAACAGAAGAAGAAAGACTAAGATGTTTGTTCATTGGATGGCGTGGTTATACTACATTTCCATATTTTAGTTCTTTTACTTGGCCGAGCATGTGGTGTCCACTATATGCTATCCGCTGCCAAAAAGAAGAAGTTGGCCTCTATGCTTCAACTACACTACATAATTAAAGCACTGAATAATAAACAGCTACCTGCTGGATATCACGATCAAATGACTGAGGGCTGCACCCATATTCTCCATCTTTCATCTTTGCATCAATTTTGCGAAAATCAAATATAGTATCGGATTTGTTTCCATGGAAATTTCTGTGCAGCAAATCACATAACAAGGCAAACTTCTCTGAGACTAAAATGTCAAGGAGAACATTGCTGCAGATGGCTTTATTGGCATCTGAAGGTGTGGAGGTCCTGTTTCCTGATGCAATGGATGGATCGGTCAAATGAGCCCGAGGTTGGTTTCCTGCATCTGCCCGTGTGTCATCTGTATTATCCTGGTAGCCAACAGGAGATACAGTTAGTTACACATTTTGAAAAGCTTGTGCTTCACATAGCTAAGTCGTAGATGCAGCAGCAGAAGCAGCTTTCTCACACCTGTGAGTGTAGGGTAGAAGAGCTGCTTCGAATAAAACCATTCGTTATTTCTCCCATGGATCGGCAAGAGTTATGTTTAAGTGCATCACGAATGCAGGCATGGATGCCACCAGCTTCATCTATATGCGGTGACTGCGATAAATTCTCCAGTGTGTCCTTCCAGCTACTCCAGTGACGAGTTGTCCTCGTATCATGTTCGTCTTGACGGAAGCTGGGCTTGTGTGCAACCATGTCCAAAGAAGGCTGCCCAAAAATGAAGGAAAGGAATACATTACACGCTAGCGCAAAACAAGAAGACGTTGGGAGCTCGGGCTGTCTGATTTAGAGAATGGATGGATCCTTGCAACTTCGGAGGGAGCCCACGCAAATGGTAGGCCATGTACCGGTGGGGGATTGGCGAGGTGGCGGCTCTTGCGCTTGCGCTTGCGCTTGTAGGTGATGACGAGCTTGTCGGGGTTGGACTTGGTTGTGGAGTTGTGGAGGTCTTCTTCTTCTTCTTCTTCTTCTTCTTCTTCTTCTTCTTCTTCAGAGGCAGAGGCAGAGGCACAGGAACAGGAGCCCATTATCACAGCAATAGGGCATGGCAATTGCAAGAATAAGCAGCAAACAAGCGCCGCCGCCGCGAGGTGGAACGAGAAGAAGACCTGGATCTTGGAGGCGGAGGCGCTTGCTAGGGTTTTTGGCCGGGAGATTTGAAATTTTCTAGGGCTGGGCCTGGGCGCGGAGAATTTTGTAGGGAAGCGGAAGAGATGAGACCAACGAGGGGACCTGGGATTGGCACCACATTCCGTTGGAATGGGGACATTCACTAAGATCCACAACGGATGACGGTCACGGTTTTCACGATCTCATCCGTCGATTCCGATCCGGTATAAAATAATGTTATGATGCGGAGGTTTTTTTTTTTTTTTTTTGAGTGCGCGCACACTCAGCACGTCTTGGCTAGGCGTAACCTGCGATCGACGACCTTCGACCTATTAAAAAATCCAAAATTCAAGCAAAATACATAGAATTCAAAAATACATATGAAAATTATTAAAAATAAGATAAGCATATTGAAAATATAATTAAAAAAAAATTATTACTGTTTAAATAAAAAAAACATTTGCTATTTATCCCATAAGACATGAAAAATTGAAAAATATAAAAAAAAAATCCTAGAAAAAATATATATATTTAAAAAACAAAGTAAATTTATATATACTTATAAAAATGAACTATATAAAATTAAAAAACTACAAAACAATATAAGTATTGAAAATTAAAAATAAAATCAACAAGATCGTGCCATGCCGGGCTAGGCCTGGCACTATTCGTGTTGCGTCGTGCTGGCCTATTGTGTTGGGGTGGTGGCCCAGGCTCGACCCAGACTGTCGTGCCGGTCCGGCCTATGAACAGTGCGGACCGTGTTGTGCCTGAGCAAAGCCAACGGTGTCATGCCTTGGGCCAGCCCAGCTAGCACGATCCATTTGGCCAGCTCTACTTAGCACGCACCTCACTCACACACACACGTGCGCGCGTGAGGTAGGGCATATTTGGTAGGAAGCTAGAGGTTGCCACAGTTTGTTACAAGTTTGACCAAATTAGTCTGCCTTTGGTTTCAAGCCGTAAGTTAGACATGGAGAGAGAAAGAATCGGGTAGGTCTCATAGGTCATAGACACAATAGGTTGTGGCAAGATTCCTTTAGACAGTTAAGTTGTTGTTTCAACTTTCTTAACCATAATTTTGACAAGTTTGGTAAAAATATTCAACAAACCTAGACACTCTTGGGCTATGAACCGGCCTGGGGTGGAGAAGGGTTACTTCCTGACCATGGGTCCTACATGTCAACGGCTAAGGAAGGGTACGTTTCTGTTATGCGATTTAGGAAAACATGAATGAATTGCGAGAAAACCTGGTGGCACTCCCGTTGGGACCAAAGTAGAGCAGATGGTGAGATGAGATCAATCCGTACGTTGGTCCATTCCGTACCTCAGCCTGTACGTACGTGTGAGATTAGGTTATGTCTATGGCAAGTGGGCCCTCTCTGTTTGGGTCCGGCAGGAGTGGATTCTCATTCTATCTATGACACTCCAGTTTAGTACATCTGGTTTAAAGAAAATGTACATTACAGGGTACACATACATACAATACATGATGCAACCAAATACATATTATAAGCTCCTCAGAATAGTCTCAAACTCGTCATCAGCTCTTGATCCAGCTCGATTCTCTGCCTCATCCTCTCCACCATTTCACCAAACTCGGATATTATAAGCTCCTCATCATCCAACTCCATCCTCATCTTGTCCACCGTATCATCAAACGCGGCTGTATGCTCTTGATGCAGATCGTCCATCTGCATCCTCATCTTCTCCAGACGTCTTCTCTCCCAACTACGGCTTGTCCTGTCCAGCATTTCAACAAACTCGCCTGCATACTCTCGCTCCAAATCTGTAATCTGCCTCCTTGTGTCTTCCAAATCCTCCATCTTCTTCCTCATCTCCTTCACTTGAGCGGCCCTCTCCGTCTTTATCTTGACGAGCATCTCATCATCTCTTGTCTCCATCAAATTCTCTCTCTCAGCATTCCTGTGGCCACGAGAGTATGCCAGGGCAGCGAACCGCTCATCTTTCTCTTCCAAAACATGAGCCGCCCTGAAGGACATTATGGACAGGCGATCCCTTTAATCAAACCAAACACGGGGAATAAATAAACGAGGAGTATGAGTATCCACTAGAGAGAGAGAGAGAGATGGCGGTTACCCCTTGTCAGCGTAGTAGCGCCTGACCATGATGTCTTTAGGCTTCCTGCACATAAACACTTTATTTAGTTTTAGTCCAAAACTCGATATTGGAACGTGACTTGCTCACAAAAAGATCATGTCTACCGAGGGCAACAAATGAAGAGCTCAAACATGGCCGCGAGAAGATAAAAATTCTGAAAGCAAATCCAGACACAAGAAATATAGATTTGTTAAAACGAGTAGGACATGACAAACCTGTCCAGGCAATCATTATCATCCAAACTAGGTATGATCTCTGTTTTGGAAAAAAGGAGGCTATGATGGCTCACACCAGCTATACCTTGTTGCTCCAAGAACTGTATATGCTTCCTCAAGGACTCATCCCTGGAAGATGCGTAAGACATGGAATAATAAACTTGTGCTCAGAAATAAACATACAGCTATCAAAGCTAGCCGGCACATTAATTATTTTTTTCGTTAAGCAAATCCATTTTCATACTAGCTCTTAGGTTTCGATGAAGGCCAGAAGAACACCACATGGGATTTGGTACCAATATGCCTAGAGCTAGAACAAACCCATGGAGAAAGCTTAACAATTTGGTGTGCAATTTCTGACTGAATAGAACCAGAGTATTAATCTGTTTCCTCTTCTTTTGAAATTTAATTCAAAGAAATTGCTCATTTGACCCATTAAATGTTGAAAGTTGTTCGTTCTCCAAAAGAAGCATTGGAAGGGATCATGGTCACCAGGAACTAAGGCTCATGACAGAGCAACTTTAAATTTCATACAAATGACAAATTGCCAGTCAACAAATCAAGATTAGAGTAAACTGCAATTATGTGATTAATAAAGAAACGAAGTGGACTTCTTACATGACAGGCTGCTGACCATGCTCCTCTTGCAATTGATGTTGGGTAAGAGAAACATCAAACCCCTGTGGCGGCAAACCAAAAAGCTCGTGTATATCCTGAAGGTACAAACAATTGTAACGAAAGGAACCAGCCACAACTTCCAATATGATATGTGATCTAAAAGAAAACCTATGGCGTACCTCCTGGCTGAAGTATTGTGTTTGTTCTTTATGTTCCATAGCTGTCCTAAAAAGACCTCCCTTGAAGACCTGAAATAGCAAAAATAGAAATTACACTTGTAACTTAACTTTTTGTTGATTCCTAGAATAACTTCTTGTGTTTGATGTACCAATCGATTAAAAGAAAAGATTGAGCTGTTAGGAAAAGGTAGGTTTCCGGAGAGATGAGAGATGAAGACTATTTGAACTGGCGCTGTTCTAATTTTTCTTATAAGCACTTACATAACTGCAATTTTACATTTAACACTTTTAAATACCTGCAGTTTGTATATCTTTTCCTCAATGGTCCCACAAGTCATCAAGCGATATACAATCACATCTTTAGTCTGTCCAATTCGATAAGCACGGTCAACGCTTTGGTCATCTGTACTGTAAAACGAAAACCATGATTATTTTAAGGAATTACATATGCAACATTCACACTTCAAACTTGCTGGATACCTTGGATTCCAAGCAGGATCAACTACTATAACACGATTTGCCTTGGTGAGTGTGTTACCGAGTCCACCAACTTGTGAGGTCAACAACAATATTGGAGCTCCAGGACCCTCTTGAAAGTCCTAGAGAGTGCAGAGGTATATTATAAAATTCGCAATGAAGCAATGTAAATGGAATGGAATCCATGGCTTAACATGGCAGATAGAAAAACAAAGAGGTACCCTCAAAATCTTCGTCCTCTCAGATACCTTGGTGGTACCATCAATGCGCAGGAACTTATGACCCTCTAACAATATAGCTTCCTGCTTTGTTAAATGGGTAAGATAACAATGCGAAGATGAAACAGAAACTACACATGCTCATGAACTATGTTATGCTTGCTACTAAATTTTATAGATATCAGTACACAAGTATAGGCCTTCATTTAGTTTTAGTTGTTTGCTTTAGTACACATCTTCTAGAAAAGTTTACGGATCTTAAAGCAAATGAGTTAATATTAGGTTATTATAAATCATATTTGCCCCACCTAATATTAAGTACATTGTTTTAAGATTCATAAACCTTTTTTAAAAAGAGGTGTACCGAAGCATACCGCGTTTTGTGGTACCGTGAAAACATAAATAATACAGGTAGGCATGGGCACAAATGTAATGCCTTTTCTAGCGGACAAGTGTCCAAGTCACACCAATGTGCAGTTCAGTTTCTCTATATGGTTATTGAAAGGAATTAACTATCTACATGATTTTTCCAGTTACAAAGCTTAGCTTTAAGTGGAACGTTTTCCCAATTGAATTGAAGCATTTACTAAGGTCTAGTAAAATAGTAATTATATCATAAGCACACTTACATGCATAGCAAAGCAAACAAAGATTACGATAAGAAGAGGTCATACCTGAATAAGGCTAAGCATTTTACGAGTCTGTGAAAAGATCAAAACATTGTGGCCCTCCTCAACAAGGTTCCTCTGGAACATGAAACAATAACAGTGTGATTTTTCCACTGGAACTGACACATTACTCCCTTTAGTCCAGAAGCATAACATTTTCCCCCTTTGCATGGTCTCCAAGATACACCTTTGACTATTAAATTTTACCCAGATACATTAACATTCTATAAAAGTATAATATTATTATGATATTAGTTTTGACAACAAACCAATTTATATCATCTTTTAGTGGCCAATCTAGATACTTGTAAATATAGTAGAGAGCAGAATTTAAGAAGTTTAATTCGTGCTTACAATATAGTTTCATTTTATTTTTTTTATTTGCAAAGCTCTCGTCTCTTTGACTTTGAGGAGATTTCATTCCTAGCCTACCCTAACTTGTTTGGGATCAAAGGTTTTGTTGTTGTTGTTGTTGTTGTAATTCGTGTACTTACAAAAGTGACAATGTTTTGGACTGGAGGGAGTATAAAATAGACATGCATCAATGAAACACTGACCAATAAGGGCAGGATAAAAGCTATCTTGCAGGAGACATCTTGAGCAACTTGTAGTGTGTTGTCAGCATGAACCTTATCTTCAAGAATCCTTTCCACGATGCACATGTCTTGATTATTCAACATGGTACCCATTTCTTCCAGGACATCCTCAGCAGCTCTTTTAGTCAAAAGCAGCGGGTGATCACATATTTTCTTCAAAATCTATTTGAGTTGAATTGAAATAAGTGAACAAACATAGGTGTACCAAAGGATCAAGAAGTCAGACACATGACATGATGACAACATTCGCTGAATTTTCACCAAAAAAAAACAATAAACTCCAAGGAATGACCACTCAAGTTCAATGGAAGCAGACAACATGACAAAAAATAAAGGTAAGCACCATCGTTACATCAGTACCGTGATAGCTTCCAAGGATGAACCCTTCAGTGCTTCAGTTCGTGAATGAACTACCTCACTGTTCCGGAAGGCTTCATACAATTGCCTCTGCACCCAAAAGAAAAACAGAAATGGCCTGGAGATTTTCCCTTTGCCTCTAAAGCACAAACGACTAGTGCTCCGCTCTCCGAAAAAATAATTACACAAATCCTAAAGCGGTATTGTTAGTAGTGGAGTAGTGGGTGGTCGCAAACCAGGCCCTTATTGTGCTTTAAAATTTATGCTTTTCACTTTTGGGGAGAGCATATAACTATATAAGCACTACTACACACACAAATACTTTAATAAGTTCAATAAATAGAACAGAGCTTTGCATCAGAACAGCTACCTGGCAAGATGTTAATTTTAACCAGATAATTAGTTCATTCTTCTGAGGTGCCTTTTTGTCTTCCTCGGCACCACTATTGATGAACACTTCGCTTTTCAAACGTCGAAGAAAGTATGGCTTAATCCGTTCTCTTAATTCCTGTGCATAATAGTTGAGAACCAACCAACACACATGACACAACAAGATTAGTACAACACGCACAAAGTTATGATTCAGAAGCACGAGGTAATTAAACTCTAAGATGCACCAAACTGAATGCTCCATATCACTAGTTTGCCCCTCTCATGCCTCCATCTAAGTGTGGACCTTAATTGGTCAAAATGAAGTCTATGCTAGTTGCTTGCAAAAGTTTAAATTCAAAGACTAATCAGAAAAACCATTACTTTTTCGAAAGAACACCAGAAAAGCCATTACTCCAAAAACATTTCACATGTTTTATGCTCTAATTCAAACATTAAGGCAATAATACCCTAAAAGAAAATGTAAACAAGATCCAAACCTTTGCTGCATTTGAACCCATCGTCTTCTCTTGATCAGTAGCATTCTTGTCATTTCCACGAAGTATTGCCTTCTCATACTTTCCTTTGAACCTGCGGTGACAGAGAGAAACTAATAACACTAGAATTTACAAAACCATGCCACAGAGGTAATGCAGAAAAACGAGGGGAATAGGTGAATTACTCATCCTTATCACCCAAGACATCTGGGCAACAGAAATAGAACAAAGCCCACATCTCCTACCAGAATAGTCATGTTCAGTTGCGACTTAAAAAAAAAGAAGGACAAAGTTGTATATCTAAGCTACCAAGTTTCAGTAATGGGGTTACCTTTAAGTTATTTTGAATAGGTGTTCCACTGATGACAATGCGATGAGCAGAAGGTATTTCAAACAAACTTTGGGCCCTTTGTGTCTTTAGATTCTTGATAATATGGCCCTCGTCAAGAAAAACGTAGTCCCACAGTATCTCTTCCTCATCATCATCAGCATTACTGCCTCTTATTAACATGTAATCGTTCCGGACAAGGTCATATGTTGTTAGAAGAACACCACCCTCCTGAAGAAAGACTACAAGGTGATACATGGCCGCTAGGATTCAACTCGACACCTAGATTAGAAGGTACTAGGTATTCTTTTAAATAATTGAATGTACATATGACTCTCCTAAGCAAATTTTAACCAGTTGAGACTTGCAAGTATTAAAGATTCCAAACTTGTGACATGAGTGCATACCATGTCATGATGAATTGGAAGACAAATCTTTGTGTTAGAAAGGAGGTTAAAGCGAACCTTGAAGGTGTACTGAAGTTGATAACTGCGATCGTTTAGGCTAGTACTGGAGTAGCTGTTGGAACAAACAATTACAACCACCTAATTAACAGGGCAGGCAGGAGTTGGGCCGTATGAATTTGAGATAGAAAAAAAAAAAGGACAAGTGATTATGTAACAATGTAGCGTATCTATCTTACTCTCTGATCTTGTCTTTGAGGCCGACAACTGAAAGCTCATTGATCCAATGAGTTAAAACTGTCTTTGGGGCAACAATCAGCGCTCTCTTGATTAAGGAAGAATGGTATAATCCGGCCAAGAAAGCAGAGACCTGGGACCTCAATGCAAGCAGTCCAGTGAGTCATTAATTAGTGGATTGCAGAGTAGTAGTTAAGAAGAATTAAGTTGACATGCATCAACATGGATGATGGATTGAATTCATTAAAATTTACCTGCATTGTCTTGCCGAGGCCCATGTCATCCCCGAGGATCCCTCCGGTGGCACTGCAGTGCAGCGCCCAAAGCCAGCTGAGGCCCTCGCGCTGGTGCGGGTAAAGCATCTTGGATACTCCCTCGGGGAGGGGGGGCTCCTTGGTGGCCATGGAGTTGGGCCCGGTGTTGCTCAAGTTGCCGTCTTCCCGCTCAGCGATGCGTGGTTCCTGAGGCCTCGGTGGGCATTGGAGTCAGGCGGCGGGGGCTGAATGGAATCGATGGAGGTGGGGGTGGATTAGGAGGCGGCGGCGAGGGAGGGCGGAGTTGGATGTGTCGAAAAGAAAACACTATTATTAGCTAGTAATGGTGAAAGATGGGTGGCAGTTCCTTCCCGCTTGGAAATTAATTGCCGCTATTCCTTTCAAATTTCGAATCCCATAGTCCCATTCCCGTTCTCCACTGCAGAGCATGAGCATCGGTGGAACATTTGGCATGTGGCCTCCCCTGGGCTGGGTGGCTAGCTCTCCGAGAGAATTTAGAACGTAGTTATTAATAATTTTTATTTTCTCTATCTTTATTTAAATATTTTAGAAGAAGTTAAACTATTATGGTATATCATTTAATAGAGATATGTATCTTCATTTCTCATATATGTATGGTAGGCTATAGACAAATATAGCAAAACAGAGGGAGCATGTAGCAAGAGAAACGCTTTTATTACATTGAATTGTTGTCGCAAAAACGATGGCTTGTTAATGGCAATCAAATCTTTCACCAGGCGAGTTATAGCCTACCAGGATTTCAACTACACTACTAAAGAAGTAATAGTAATACAAGTAACTCGGCGACGCTTGTCCGTTGCTTGTTACTGCCAAGTAGTGGACTAGTTCAGCTAGTATGGGCATGTTTGTTTCAGCTTCAGCTCTCGGCTTTCGTTCGAAAAGCCGAAAGTCATCCCAAACGGTCAGTTTTTCGCAGCCGCTTTCGGTCGAAGCTATTGAGTTGCATGCACCAACCAATTCACCCAAAAGCTTAAGCTGATGAGGAAATGTGGACAATTCACTTATACTTCAACACTCCCCCTCACGTGTTGGCTCCATGAGTCCTAAGACGTGGAAATAGAAATGGGCTGCAATTAATTTTTTTAATTGCGCTAGCCGGGTCTTGAACTCGAGACCTCTTGGCTCTGATACCATATTGAGTTGCATGCACCAACCAATTCACCCAAAAGCTTAAGCTGATGAGGAAAGGTGGACAATTCACTTATACTTCAACAGAAGCCACTTTGTGTCTAAACGTGCGGAAGCCGGAAGGCCAAAGCCACCTGCGGGGCGCTTCCGTGGCTTCCCGCAGCCTCTGTTCCCAAATTACCCCTAAAATTTGAGGGTAATGACCCGCTGATTGCCATCGAATAAACCCCCAAACCCTACCCTGCCTCCACCCCACCCCCCGCCCCCGCAGCCCCACACGCTCCTCTCCTCCCCCTCACCCGCTCCTCCCTTCTCCAATGCCGGCACCGTCCTCCTCCCGCCTCCGGCTCCCTTCTCCCCGGCTCCCTCCTCCCCCGCCACCGCCTCCCTCCTCCCCACCGTCGCCTCCCTTCTCCTCGGCTCCCTCCTCCCCGGCCAGATCTGGATCTGGCTCCCTCCTCCTCCTTCCCTCCGGCCCGCGCCTCCTCCCCACGCTTCACCACCCCTCCTCCTACTCCCTATCGGCCCCCATCTCCTCCCCTGAGCGGCGCCACCATGCCCCCCTTCTTCTCCTCCTCCCCCGAGTGGCACCGCACCGCCCCTAACCCTAATTGTTGGGGTCACCGGCCAAATCTGATGCTGCCGTTGGGGCGCCACCTCCCGGTTGGTGTCTCCATTGCTCCTGAGGTTGCGCCTGATGTCGAGCTAGCTCGGTTCGCCACCGCGACCTCCCCTTAGTCGTATCCTCTCCTGCCACTCGCGCTCGCATCCTCCACCTCGGTTCTACCGACACTGCCGGTCGTGAGATGGAGTGGTGCTCAGCACCGCAGCAACTCCGGCCAACTCCTAGCCTTCCAGGTTTGGCCTTCTTCTACCTCTAGCTCCTAGCTCCTATTTGGCCGATTTGAGTATGATGCATGGATAGATGGATGGATGATTGGTTACATGTTTGATGCTACCAGGGTACTTATTAACGATCTAGGTATGAACTTTAAGCATGATGCTTGCATGAATCATGTATTGAGATCATGATTTAACTGAGCAGCATTCTAGTGTTAAGTTTCCTTCTGTCAATGATTCTTCTTGATGAAATAGAATCACTAATAGAGGTAATAACAACATGTAGTGATGAATATGTATTCTGAGCATTGATGCATATTTCTTATGACTCTAGCATAGTCTGGTCCTCACATGCCCGAGCTATTCATGATGCATAGTTGCAAGAACTGAATAAGTCATATCCATGCTAGTTATTTTCAGATTGTTATACACATGGGCAAAAACTGATCAAAGCATGATACTACTCAAGATCTATAGCAATACTCAATGATGAAACTAAATCCGAGAGCAACTTTATACATTGTCTATTCAAAGCATACTCAATGTCCTCTACAGTTAATTCACTACTTATACAAGAATTGATATTTGAGCCTACCTTGATTTCAATGAGAAATGAGATGCTAGGATGTTGATTGATGCTTGAGATGAATTGAGATTTCAAGCACTGTATGTGTTACTTCTTCGAATTTCTGTTAAATTGGCTATGCTAGAAATAGATAATTCACCTATATATGAAGGATGGAAGCCAATGGATTGTGCAACTTTGTAGTAATATGATGACATTCTGGCATTGGCTTGTGTGCATGGACCAAAATTACACCACATGAGCATATCATCTTTACTTGTGCTGTGTTGTTTCGACATTTTTGCCCCATAAAATTATGATGTCCTGATTCTTAGTGGGCTTCATGAGTGAATTGTGATCTGTACTGCTGTGAATTGTGATCTCTAATAGCATATCAGTGAGCAATGCATATTTTTAACATTGCAATAACAAGGACTTTATATTGCTATTTACCAATTTGTATTCTTTTTGGTATATATTAAGATACTTCGTTCAAATTGCTTTAGTGATTTGTATCCTTTTTTATATATCTTTGTTTCTTATTGGTTGCTTTTTTTTCTTTCTTTTTTCTTTGTTACTTCTTTATTTTTGGGATATGTGTGAGGATGGGAGTGCCTAACACTGCCGATGCTAGTCCCAAGCTCGGAAAAATATGGAGGGGGCATGAATTATTCAAAGTTTGTAATAAACAAACAACATATTGTCCTTAAATAATTATTTGTTGTAATAATTATTATTTGTATTTATTTATGTAATAATTGGTTGTATTAATTATTCGTTGTAATAATGTTTTGTAATAATTATTTATTTGATTATTCATTTGTTGTATTAATTATGCACTACTATAATTGTTTATTGTGATTATTTATGTAATAATTGTTTGTTGTTAATTACATTAATTACGATCAATTTATCGTTAGTTGTCATCAAATGTTGTTAACTATTGTTACTTGTCGTTAAATTCATTATAATAAATATTTGTTGTAATAAATGTTTATTAGTCGTCGTTAATAATCGTCAATTGTCGTTAGTTGTCATTAAACGGCATCAAACAAATCATTACTGTCCTCAGTGGTATTTCAAACATTTTCCATCTCAAAAGCTGCTACCAGCCTATCTAAAACTCAAAGCCAGACAGTCAAACACCAAATCTCTTCAGTCCGCAATCGTTCAGCTCTTCAGTATAGCCAGAAATCGCTTTTCAGGAAAACCACTGACGTTCCAAACAGGCCTTATATTAGCTATTGCTACGGCTAGTGCTTCATCAAGGCATACATGCCGCCAAGTCGAAGTTTGCAAAAGATAAGATGGTAAGAGAGCAACTTTGCGGCGTTAGCTTCCAATTGATGATAATATGGGTAGAGTACATCCTGGTAACCAGCCAGCCAGCCAGTCGGTAATAATAATACAATTAGTTACGTTCCACAGCGACCAAAACAATAGGGCAAGCAAGGAGAGATGACGTGGCGTACATTAATCCTAGTAAGCCTGTCATGTGACACCTTGGTGACTAGCAAAAGGCTTCCAACAAACAAAAACAAAAGAAAGAAAAGGGTTATTTAAACGGACAGTATGTTTTGCATATCTGCACTGAGGTCATCCAAGCAGATCACCTCCTTGTCCGGAGAGGACTGCGGCTCCATGACGGTCAGCTTTTCATCCAGTTCATTGATCTGCCTCCTTATCTTGTCTCCGCCATCGGGCAGCCTCGACACAAGCGCCTACAACAGTTCATTGGGAAATCCATCGCTCTCAGATTATAAAGAATCGCACGATCCATCCATTCAAGAGGCTTGAGTAGTTACCGTGTTAGCAAGGGTTTGTGACAGCCGGTTGATTCTAGCCTTGATCTCTTCAGGGCTCTCTGAATTTGTGTTGCTCGGTGAGTATGTTCGAGCAGTGAATCGTTCGTCTTTTGGCTTCAACGCATGGGCAGCCCTACAATCACATGAGAATGAAATGGACAGTCAAGTTTACCGGTCGCATCGCACCTACTCAGTCAGTGCAACCCACCCGCACTCGCTTACCCATTGGCGACATAGTCATATGAGGATCCCTTGTAGTACTGCTTGGCCATGGCTCGAGGGTTGCTGCACACACAAACACCAGATAATTATGGCATACAGCTTGGAACATGCCTGCCTAGCTAAAGAAATTCTGCAAGCACAACAAACGTATGCTAGTATGTGTTGAAGGCAGCAAACGCCAACCTGTCCAGCGCATCATTCTCATTCAATGTAGGCAAGATTGCTGTTTTAGAAAATAGGAGGCTGTGATGGCTCACGCCCGCTATTCCTTGTCGCTCCAAAAACTCTATGTGCTTCCTCAATGACTCATCCCTGCAAGATACATTACATTACACAGGGAACAAACTTCTCAGCGCTTAGCTACAATTATCAGCAAGTATTGCTCAGGGATCGAGCAGCTCCGTGGCCAGCAAATTCATTTCAAAACTAGCAGCTACATTTTTTTCTGGTCTACACCATTATCATGTGCTAAAGAACTAAAGCCATCTGTATATCAAAACGCCCACTAAAATCCTGGAGGTTCCTCCACATTTTTGTGTGCGCCTTCTGCCTGATTAATACCATGGTAATTATGACAACCATTTTCATTTCAGATTTGTGTGAAAATGTAATGTAACCTCAGATTGCTGACACCAATTATCTACAACAAACATTAAAGGAAATATCGATAACAAACTTTTCAAAGTACCACGCAGTCAACTCATCAAGATCAAAATAACTGCTAGAATTAATAGAACGAAAATAGACGTCTTACATGACAAGTTGTTGTCCATGCTCTTCTTGCAATTGCTTTTGCGTAAGGGAAACATCAAATCCTTGTTGGGGCAGACTAAAAAGCTCTTGAATGTCCTGAAGGTACACATAACAACTAACCATAGTATCCAGTAGAACATGGACCAAACAATGACAAGAAACAGTATCGGAATAAGTACCCTCTTGCTGAAGTAACGTGTTTGTTCTTTGTGCTCTGTGGCTGTCCTAAACAGAGCCCCCTTGAAGACCTGAAAAAAAAAACATTATATCTCACTAGTCACAGTCTAGCATTCGTTTTACTAAAAAAAGAACTTGCCAATGCAATTTGAGGAAGTGGAAGTATAAAACTTAAAGCTAGAGATGTCCTAGGAAAACATGTCAGTGCACAACCCAGTAAAAAGTGGCACCTAACCCCACATTAGACTCCCAAGTTCTATCACGAAAAGAAGTTCACTGCAATAAATTGCTACCTAATTTCACTCCTAGAAAGCAAACATTACTACTGTCAAGCTACAAAGAAAAACACAAGGAGATATATAACTAAATATCACCATATAAATCAGGTAAAGGAAATTCGTCCTTTTAACAAGGTTTCTAATCATTGCTTCAAAGAATTAGATATGAATGACACATGACCAGCAAGTAAAAATTCTCAATCATATTTGAACCTGCAATTTGTATATCTTTTCTTCAATGGTTCCAGATGTCATCAAGCGGTATACAATCACATCTTTGGTCTGTCCAATTCGATAAGCACGATCAACACTTTGATTGTCCGTACTGTAAAAAGAAAAACAAGAGTGTGTTAAGGAATAAAAACTTGCAGTGGCAAGCATTCTAGAAAACCAAAAGCAATACACTCAACCAGGAAGTGTCGTCACTGTCCAGGTACCTTGGATTCCAAGCAGGATCAACTACTATGACACGAGCAGCCTTGGTGAGCGTAAGTCCAAGCCCACCAACTTGTGTGGTCAGCAAAAATATTGGAGCTCCAGGACCCTCTTGGAAATCCTGGAGGATGCAAATGCTAATACGTAAGCAACAGATCAGATGTAATTGATTCCATGACATAACATAAAAAAGAAACACAGAGAGGAACCTTCACAATCCTTTCCCTCTCAGAAACCTTGGTGGTACCATCAATGCGCAAAAACCTGTAGCCCTCTAATAATATAGCTTCCTGTTGCAAACTTGCAATAAGTGAATGCGTTAAGCTAATATATCAAAGTTCTAACAAAGAATGTAGGTAAGCATCCACGTTTCATAAAAAATGATGACAGTAGACAAACTCAACAAAAATGGAAGTGTAAATGTAGAGCACAACAACACTTTAGTGCCAATAGGCCAAAGCATCATTGCTGTTATATGCACTTTGACGCCAGCAGTAAATCACAGATGCCAAAAGCCTACTGCTCAAGCTAAAGCTCATGTTATCATACCATTTTGTTTCAAGTTCTCACAAATCAGTGTACCACGACCACTATGGGGAAAAAAACTCTACGTTGATGTCATCGAGATAACTTTTCTATTACTGATGAGAAGTAATGTTTCTTGAATATCTTGAGCAGAACTAGCAGAAAGCCTTACATTTTTAAAATATGAAAAGTAGATGGCCACACATTTTTTGAAATATGAAAAGAAGGTGGGTATGGTCTGATTTTGAAAGTGAAAAATACAAACAGCAGTTGACAAAAATAAGCAGCTCCAGAAATAAATAAAAAACTTCATTTCATGGAACTATATATAATACAGTTACAAAAGAAACTATCATTATTAAATCACAATGGTCACATACCAATTATTACCAAGAGAAGCCAACAAAACTGTTCCTACCAAGGTGCGGAGGGAATTGTCGGTAGCAGTATTCCAAAACAACCCAACAATTCCATATTACAAGATAAATGAAAGTGCCAATATGGTGAACTAAAATAATGAGTTAGGCATGCATAGATGATTCTATATATTTGATAGAAAATATAACTACAGAAAATAATGTGCCAGCACCATTCTATTATCGTATATAAGAGCAAAAGTGTTGTTTTTATTTGATTATGAAAATAAAAAGATAATATTCACCTAAACAAGTAGTTCTACTTCACTATCAAACAGGACTTGAATGTGATGTGGTTCTTCTGGTGTACACAAAAGTCTAAGCGATAATAATGTGTACACATTTTAATTTCAATACACATTCACTGGAAGAAATTGGCTGTTTATGTGATTCTCCGATTACACGAGTAACAAAGGGTCCAAAGCAATTACTTTGCTCTGAATAGTAATATATTAAATCACAAAAAAAAGGCGTGCATTGTAAAGCATTGTAAAGCAAACAAGGATTAACATAACAAGAACAGACCTGAATAAGGTTTAGCATTTTACGAGTCTGCGAAAAGATTAAAACATTGTGCCCCTCTTCAACAAGATTCCGCTGCAACATTAGACATTAACCATTTGAATTTAGATAAACAAAGACAATGCTACCACCTAATATGGGCATGCATCACATAATGCTTACCAACAAGGACATGATAAAAGATAACTTGCAAGAGACATCCTGACCAACTTGTAGTGCATCATCATCATGAGCCATATCTGCAAGTTTCATGGCCATTTTCTCGACGATTCCCATTTCCTGATTATTTAACATTGCATCCATGCCTTCCAAGACACCCTCAGCGGCTCTCTTAGTCAATAGCAGTGGGTGATCGCATATTTTCTTCAATATCTGTTTAAGAAGAAAAAAATGTGAAATAAACATAATTGCACCAAAGAACATGCACATTAAAAATGTTGTTTTAATATAAATTTAGGCTGTTATGCAACAAGTGAATGAGCATCATAGAAACAACACCATCCACAACACCATATATGATGAGCATTCGTGAACAAAATTGAAGGAGTGGACCCCAAGAGCCAACGGATGCAGGCAACATGAGGACAAATGAAGGTAGACAAGATCAGTACAAAGAAAAAGCTTTGAAGGTGATGCTTACCGTGATTGCGGCCAAGGGTGATCCCTGCATTGATGAATGAACTAGTTCGCTGTTCAGAAAAGCTTCATATAATTGCCTCTGCACCCAAAAGAAAGAAAAATAGAAAAATCGCCATTAACCAATAGCTCAACAAGTTTTGCATCAATGCATCGAAATTTGTACCTGGCAAGCTGTTAATTTCAGCCAGATAATTAGCTCATTCTTCTTAGCTAGCTTTTTATCTTCTGTTGCATCACTATCAAGGAACACTTCACTTTTCATACGTCGCAGAAAATATGGCTTTATCCGTTCTCTTAATTCCTGTGAATAATAGTCAAGTACCAAACCGAAAACCACATATTATAACAGAAAACAGATTTAGGACGACAGACTTTTGGTAATAATCTTGTAGGATGAGTCATTTCAACAACAAAATGCAGCAAACTGAGATGGCTGAATCTAACTGGCTTGCCCTCTCATGGCTTCAACTAAAAGTGGATTTTAGTTAGTCTGGAATCTGAAAATGCAGTCTATATGCATTGCTTTCACATGTCAAATCAGAAATGAATGTACTACTTTGCTGATATATGAATGCACTCTCTGTAATAATAACAAAAAATAATGCCATTGCACAAATTGGAATATATGATATATCAAACACCATAACCTTTCACAGTACAAAATGCCAACATAGATGAACATCCGGTTCTCCAAATTAATAAATACCCAAAACAATGAGGAAGCACTAAAGTTGTCCGGCCACAATAACAACAGGAAACAGGACTCACATACCATCCATCTCTTACTTGAACACAAACCCAGAATAAAAATTAGTACCTTTGCTACATTTGAGCCTACGTGCTTCTCTCGATTGGTAGCATTCTTGTCATTTCCTCGAAGGATAGCCAGCTCATACCTCATTTTGAACCTGTCATAATCTAGATAAATAAATGACACTACATTGTGCAAAATAAAGCAACATCGGTAATGCAGGAAAATAATGGGAGTAAATGAATTACTCTTCCTTATCACCCAAGACTTCCGGGCAACAGAAATGGAACAGAGCCCACATTTCCTGCAAGAATAATCAGGTCTATTTGCATTGGTAATAAATAGGATGGCGTGTAAAGTACAATGTTTCAGGAATTTCAGAGGGGGGGCACCTTCAAGTTATTTTGTATAGGTGTTCCACTAATGACAATGCGATGCACACAAGGTATTTCCAACAAACTTTGGGCCCTTTGTGTCTTTGGATTCTTGATAATATGTCCCTCATCAAGAAGAACATAGTTCCATAACATGTCTTCCTCATCGTCATCAGCATCATTGTAGAAGTTACCTCTTATCAGCTTGTAATTGTTCCGGACAATGTCATATGTTGTTAGAAGGACACCGCCCTCCTGTAGAAGACAATAAGGAGTTACATAGCTGGTAGGATTCATTAAAATATCTTGGAAGAAACAGGCATTCTTTTAAATGACGCTATGTACAAATGAATCTCTGCACGAATTTTAAACTGTTAGGAGTCCCAAGTATTACAAAATCCAAAGTTGGAACAAGCCAGGTTATGAATGATCCTAATGGAATACATATTTATGTTAGGAGACCAGACCTTGAAGGCATATTGAAGCTCATAGTTGCGAACATTTGCGCTGGGACCAGAGTAGCTGTCGAAAAAAAAATATAGACAATTAACAACCAACAGGGCTTGACCTCTATCAATTTATATACATATATATATATATATAGCAGATCCTACTCTCTGATCTTCTCTTTGAGGCCCACAACTGAAAGTTCCTTGATCCAATGAGTCAGAAGTGTCTTTGGGGCAACAACTAACACTCTCTTGATTAAACGGGAATGAAACAATCCAGCCAGGAATGCAGAAACCTGCAAAAAAAAAATTAATGATGCAAGCACTCATTATTGAATTGCACTCACACTGCACCACTTCATATTCATAATAGACAGTGGCTAAAGGAAAAAAAGTTTCAATGTAATTCGCACCATGAAGCTAATCAGGAAACCACTGTCACTACACTCATGACAGCAAGAAAAGAGGTCTATTCTTCTATTGAATGAAAATTGCTTTCAGTTTCACAAATGCAGAAACTAAACAGCGCAAAAGATGCAGGTGTTCACAATTTCTGTAGTCTAATACCAAAACATAAATGTGTCCACAAGAACTAAACAAAAGCCTCCCCTGATACTGCCATTAATTGGAAAAAATATATAGCCTCAATCAATAGTTACAGCCCTGATATACAAGGGGTGTAACCAACTAGCATCAATGGTACCACGAGATATTCTATTGAGCCTTATTGTAATCAAACAACAATGCGATAAAAAAACTTAAAAATAAACGAAATTAGAAGCAGGATGAAGGGTTGCACCTGCATGGTCTTGCCGAGGCCCATGTCATCCCCTAGGATCCCTCCAGTTCCCCTGCAATGCAGAACCCAAAGCCACCTGAGCCCCTCACGCTGATGGGGGTAAAGCATCTTAAATATCCTTCCTGGGAGCTTGTACGGCTTCAACATTACGCCACTTCCAGTGGGCTCCATCTTGAAGTCCTCCGTCTTCTCCCAGTCAACATCGTCATCATCGTCCTCAACAAACCCACGGTTTTCCTTCTCCTTCCCCGCATCGTCGTCGTCAGTGTCAGCAGCATCATAATTCCCGAACTTTGAGGCCTTGGGCACCCTCCTTGTCACCTTATCAAGGCCATAAGCTCCTTTTCCTTTCATCTTATCATCATTGCCATAATCCCCAAAAGAGGAGGCCTTCAACACCTTCCTGCTTACCTCTTTAACAGCACAAGCTCCTGTTGCTTTCTCATCCTCCTCATCCCCATCATCATCACAGTCCACAAAGGATGAGGGCTTTGATACCCTAGTTTGCCTATCCTTAACGCCATAAGCTCCTACTATGTCTTTCTTCCCCTTGTCATCGACCTCCTCACCACGATCCCTACAGGCTGAGGCAATTGAAGGTTGTGGTCTCTTCACCTTAGTAGCACATCTCGCGATCACCGCAGCTTCATCCGAGCTGGAAACCTCAATGGGAAAGGGGTCTCCATCCGCATCCGCATCTGAATCTGCCCCTTTGGGTACCTTGTCAGGGGTGGAACCCAGTGAAGACGCGGCACTCTCGTAGTGCCCCGCGTCTGGGTCTGTGATGGCGCACGGCAGCGGGGCCACTTGGGGTTTGGGCCTTGCCTTGGGCCTGTCGACCGAGAGAGAGTCGAGGCGGGTGGTGAGATCGTCTAGTATGTCGCGGATGCTGTCTTCGGCGGCGGCGTCGGCGGCGGCGGAGAGCTTGCATAGGCGGCGGCGGCCGGCGAGCTTGAGCTTCCTGGCTTGGGCTTCCGCGACGGAAGAAGAAGAGTTAGTAAATAGTCCGACTGATTGGACGGCGACGAAGACGAATCAATCAATCTAGATAGATAGATAGGTTAGGATACCTGGAGGCGGGGGATTGGGGGGATCGGGGTTAGGGCTAGGGTTAGGGTTTTGGGGGCGAGGGCGGCTGCGGGTGAGGCGGAGGAGACGGTCGTTGAGGCCGTTGGGCGTCGGGGCGGCGAGCGGAGGAGGAGGAGGGTTAGGGTTGCGGCGATCGGCGGTGGCGGTGGCGGTGGCGGGGTCGTCGTCCTCCAGGTCCAAGTCGCCGCAGATGTCGAAGGGCGGGGGAGACGCCATCGATTCGAATGATTCGACTCGACGAGGAAATGCTTCCCTTAATCCCTTCCCTTCCTTCCCTTCCCTTTGGGGAATGGATTACGGAGGAGGAGGAGACGGAATGAATCCAATGGAAGGCAAGGCGAGGGCGCCTTTTCAAATTTCGAATTCCTCCCTCTTTCCAAACCAAGTCTACTGAACAACTCGCTCTGCAACGGAACTGTCCTAGGGGAGCCATACCGGCCCCACGACCCGGCGAAGCAAGATGCACCGTAGACCCTCCGGAAGACTTCAGAAGATCCTTCGGAGTGACCCCCGAAGCACTCCGAAGGATGTCCCGAAGACCCTTCGGAGTGGCCCCGAAGCACTCCGAAGGATGGCCCGAAGACCTTCTCGTAGCGGCCCGACGCCTCCTCGGACGCCCGAAAACCTCTCGGAGGATCCCGGACTCCCGAGAAGAAGGCGAAGGACCAGCAAAGGGGGCACAGGGCCCGCACGAACCATAAGCCGGGTGTATCCCCACTGCACATCGTGTCCGAGGTGAGCGCTATACACCGGAGGCTACAAGTAGGGTGCAAAAGACCCTGCAGCCCCTACGATCAATGTACTTAGCTAGGGGCACTTCTGTACTTTCAGATACCTTATCAGGAGGTTATAAATAGTCCCCTTTACCATGTAATGAGAGGGGGGGTTTCTGGAGAACAAGTGAAATCCGAACCCCTTTTCTAGGACCCCCCTGTTCTTCTAGCGCAGGGGGCCTCCACTTTCTACTGTCTAGTCTTTCCACTACGACAGTTGGCGTCGTCCGTGGGGTTCGGCTAGAAGGTCACACAAAAAAGAAACACACAACACAATGGCCCCGCGAAGGGCACTGATGAGGACATCCCCATTACTACCATGTCGTCTACCTCTCCAATATCTACAAGTGTTCATGAAACACCACAAAATGGCCCTATAACTAGAGCACGAGCCAAGCTTTTAAATAAACAGGTGAATTTGTTTCTTAATACATTGCCTTCTAATAATGAGAACGATATACTACCTCATGCCAAATTCTTGTGTCTTCTCAGGTTCGAGTATTGTGACAGTTCTGGGTTCCAAGATTCTATTGCTACTGCTGTAGCAAGGGAGTAAAGAAATCACCTACTTTGTATGTGCTGGGTGCGTGGACTGCGTGGACCATCCAAGTCCAAGCTAACGATTCAAAGCGGTCAAACCTTGGTCCACCAAGACCTGCGTGCTAAGCTTCAAGGTCATGCGCTTGGACCTTGGCCAAGACGTAACGTGATAAGCTCCAAGGTCTACGTGCCAATTAGGATGGCTGAATTCATGTAATCTTTAGTCGGTCAAAGGTGGTCATTAGCTTAGACTAATACATGTGGTAATGTCTTAGCCGAACTCAATAAAAAACCGGCCCAAGGCCCATGCGTGCTTGTGTAACAGCAAGGAGAGGTTAAGGGTGCCTTAAATAGCCGCCGCTCTTTCTTTCGTGAGGGGAACAGATATTTTTGAGATTAAATAAAAACAGATTGCTTTCTTCTTGATAGCCGACGGCATCAATGGGGAAAATTGAGAGTTCTTGCTAATTGAGATCGTTCAACCTTTCCGCTGGGAATTGGGAGCGCGATAGGGCTTCGCTTGGTGGTCGTGAAGTTCGGCGCATGTGTTCTTGCGAATTAAAGAGTGTTCGTTCTTGCAATGGCAACGGAGGATCGCTACAATTCGATAGGCCACACGTGAGTATCTTGATCCTACGTCGAGAAGATCGGGCGACCCCGTATCATCTTGGTATCAGAGCGCGGTTGACTCGGTAGGATTACTTATCCCTAGTTTAGATTGTTTTTATTTGCTGTTCTTAATACCTAGAGTCCATAAACCGAAAATTGCAACACAAAAATTCCAAACCCTAGTTTTTGCATATGTTATTTCCTGTGAGTTTAGTTAGGTTTTAATTCATTAGAATTTTTGTTTAGTGCTGATCGTAGTGTCCTTTTGCGTCGCTTAATCTTTGTGTTCAAAAAAATTGCTCTGATTGCGTGGTGTTATCCGCGCATGAACGGATTTGCGTTGCCACGGTGTTCCGTGATTTCTACGCGGATGCTACGATGGTGCATTGCTACGATTATCACGACCCGCTCTGATGTTCGAGAGGACGATTTCCCAGGCGCTACAGTGTTTCGTGTTTCTACGGCGTTGAGGAACGACGCGATTGTCCACGGTGCTACAGCCACGCAGAAAATTTCACTGATTTATCCCTTCGTCCTGAGACTAGTCTTGATAATTGCTTTAAAGGGCTGCTCTTATAACTAATTGCACTTTCTGAGAGTTTGGCTTTTGGAGTAAAAGAGAAGAAAATCCAATTTGTTCAACCAAAAAAAAAAAGGCTACCACCTGTATACAAAAGCCGTGGATTAAAAACAAAAAAAAAAAGAATAAAAGAATAAAAAAAGCAACTGAATTACTTCTTTCGGTTGGCAATAAACTTAAAAAAAAAGAGTCAATTCGGCCGCCTAAACAAGCATTGAAAATTCTCTAGCCAACCAAATTTTCATACTGTGTACTTACTTATTTTGAGCAATCTTGTGCCCTTATATTCATATTATTGCAATTGGCTAGCGTCTTTCCTAGTACTTGGTGCAAAACGAGCTATTTAATTCTCAATTTCAGATTGCCTCTTTTTTAGCTCATTCCTTTGTTCGCATTGAGTCACATTAATCTTTACGTGTGCGTTCATACACTTCGCTTAAATCTTTTGGATCAGCACTTAGGCAAATTATTCTAGCTTGGATTATTACTTAGCTTTACAACATCAAGAATTTCAGATTGCTAGGATATACACCTCCATACCAAACTCCACCAAATAACCGTTGTTGTGCAATTGTGAACACTCTTAAATTCGCTTGATCATCATTTTGCTATTGTAGCTTCCACCAAGTGTAAGTTTCTTTTGGCCTTAATTCACTTCGGAAGGGTAAGAACTTTACTTGAGAGAGAAAAGAGAGATTGAGTGATTTTGACTAATCATCCATATACACTCTTGCTGTTTGTGTTTTCTTTTGCACAATCTAACCATGTCAGGTGGAGAAGATAATTATGGTGAGGAGCATGTTGTTGATCTCAATGCCCCGGTGACTCGCTTCCAACATCAGGCATTGAGAAGTACATTGCAACAAGAATTTGTAGTGCACCACTGCAATGGGGGAACAACTCAAGGCGGATATGCAGGATCTCCGCATTGACATCAATCAACAAATGAATGTGTTGCGTACGGGCATCGTGAATGATGTCATGCGGGCACTTCGTCAGCAGCAAGAGGAAGATAGTGTGCATCTACCGGCTCGCATACCTCCACGAGATGAGGAGGTCGCCGCACGAGTCGCCCAGATGCTCAACAACGGCGAGACCGTGTGGTGGCACAAACCATACGCCACCTCCACCGGGAGAGGAGGTGGGGCGCCAAGGACCCTAAGGGGTCGTGGGCATGGTGGTCGAGGTGGGAACCACCTCACTGACGATGATGACTTGTACCACTACGATGATGGATACCACCGCGACACCGCCACGGCAATGAACGGCCTCATGAAGAGAAATTTGGTAAGCTTAAATTTACTATGCCAACATTTTCGAGAACACATGATCCCAAGATTACCTCACTTGGGAGCTCAAGGTGGACAAGGTGTTTCAGTATGCACAATTACTCAAGAAAAGAAAATACACATGGTCGCACTTGAATTTGACAAGTATGCGCTCATATGGTGGGAACAAGTTCAAAATCAAAGGAGAGAGTACAATGAACCTCCTATCACGACATGGGAAGAGATGAAGTATCACATGAGAGCGAGGTTTGTTCCTAAACATTACAAACGTGATTTATTTGATAAATTGCAGCAAATGAAGCAAGACACTCTCACGGTGGAAGAGTATTATAAAGAGATGGAGATGGCCATGATTCGAGCCAATATATTTGAGCAAGAAGAACAAACAATGGCTCGCTTTCTTGCTGGTTTGCACCCTCCCATCAAGCGCATCACCGAATTTCAGCCCTACAACAACATGGTAGAGTTGGTGCATCAAGCAACTAAGGCTGAAAGGCAAATACAACAAGATATGAGAACAACAAGAACATCATCATATACACCCCGTTCAGCACCTACAGGAGGTAAACCCACATCCCGTTTCAATTCTTTTAAAACTAATCCATCTAGTGGAAGTTTTGCTCCTAGTACCAGTGCTGCACCAGGCGGGAAAAATGCAACAACACCCATTGCCAAGAAAGGTGCAACACCTTCTAGCTCGTCTTCAGTGGGTTCTACAGCAAGAAGTAGTGCCATCCAATGCTTCAAATGCCTTGGACGAGGTCATATGCAAAAAGATTGTCCAAATAACAAGGTTATGTTGCTATTAGAGAATGGCGAGTATGACTCTACTAGCGAGGAGGAAGGTGAGGCCCTTGCTGATTTTGGAAGATTTGGAGATGTACATGAGGAAGGACACGAGAGGGAGGCGCATGAGGATGGCTTTTGTGACCCCGAGGCTGGTCCTATCCTTGTGTGTACACCGACGGTGTTGAGTGTGCAAGCAAAACCCACTCATGAGCAGCGCTGCAATCTTTTCCAAACAAGAGCTCAGGTGAGTAAAGATGGTAAGTGTTGCAAAGTTATTATTGATGGTGGTAGTTGCCACAATTTAGCTAGTAAAGAACTTTGCACTAAACTTGGGTTGAAATACAAGAAACATCCACATCCATATCAAATTCAATGGTTGAATAATGATGGCTCTATGAATGTTGGATATACTGTTGATGTTAGCTTTCAAATTGGGTCTTATCATGACACCATAGAATGTGATGTTGTGTCCATGGACGTATGTCACTTGTTATTAGGTAGACCATGGCAATATGATCGTTCTGTGATTCATGATGGAAGAACTAATCAATACAAATTCATGTGGAATGATAAAGAAATAGTGCTACGACCATTAACCCCTTCTCAAATTGTGCTTGATAACATGCAAAAGATTGAGGTAAAAGTAGCGAATGAGAGAGGGAAGGAGCAAAAGAGTGTGATTCCACAAAAGGTGAGGGAGAGCCACAAGCTACAACGGAATGGAAAAAGAAACAATGAGGGAGAGAAAAAGTTAGTCATGACAGCCACTAAATCGGATTTGAGAGAGATGAGAGATGATCCCACTTTGATGCACTTTGTATTGCTGTACAAAGATGTTTTGTTTTCTACTAATGACTTAACCTCTCTTCCTAGTGTGGTTTCTCAAGTTTTGCAGGCTTATGCGGATGTCTTTCCGGAGGAGGTACCCGCTGGTCTACCGCCTATTCGAGGCATTGAACATCAAATTGACTTAGTACCGGGGGCTCCACTTCCCAACCGGCCGCCGTACCGCACAAACCCAGAGGAGACAAAAGAAATTCAGCGACAAGTGCAGACGCTCATGGAAAAAGGGTATGTACGCGAAAGTCTTAGTCCTTGTGCCGTCCCTGTCATTCTTGTTCCTAAGAAAGATGGTACATGGAGAATGTGCGTGAGATCAGAGAGCTATCAACAATATTACCATTCGTTATCGTCATCCTATTCCTAGGTTAGATGATATGCTTGATGAATTGAGTGTCTCTACTATCTTTTCTAAGATTGATTTGCGTAGTGGATATCATCAAATACGAATGAAACATGGTGATGCATGGAAAACTGCTTTTAAAACAAAGTTTGGCTTGTATGAATGGTTAGTGATGCCTTTTGGTTTATCTAATGCTCCTAGTACATTCATGCGTTTAATGAACCATGTTTTGCGACACTTCATTGGAAAATTTGTGGTAGTCTATTTTGATGATATTTTGATATATAGCCGCCATTGGAAGAACATGTTGAACACGCTAGGCAAGTGCTAGAAGTGCTAAGAATCGAACAATTGTATGCTAATCTTGAGAAGTGTACTTTTGCACAAACAAAGTGGTGTTCTTAGGCTATGTTGTTTCACTCATGGAATTGAAGTAGATAACTCTAAAGTTGAAGCTATTCGAATTGGCCTACTCTCACAATGTTAGTCAAATTCGTAGCTTTCATGGGCTTGGCTGGGTTTTATCGTCGCTTTGTGAAAGATTTCAGCACCATTGCTGCCCCATTAAATGAATTAACTAAAAAGGAGTTGCTTTTGAATGGGAGCATCACAAGATAAAGCTTTTTTGAGCTAAAGAAATGTTTGACTGAAGCACCTTTGCTTGTTTTACCTGATTTCACTAAAACTTTTGAGATCGAATGTGATGCTAGTGGAATAGGTATTGGTGGTGTTTTAATGCAAGAAAGAAAACCTGTTGCATACTTTAGTGAGAAACTTAACGGAGCACAATTGAATTATCCTGTTTATGACAAAGAATTATATGCTCTTGTGCGTGCTTTAGAGACTTGGCAACATTATCTTTGGCCTAAGGAATTCATCATTCATTCAGATCATGAAGCTTTGAAATACTTGAAAGGTCAAGCTAAACTGAATCGTAGACATGCTAAGTGGGTTGAATTCATTGAGACTTTTCCATACATTGTTAAATACAAGAAAGGCAAAGAGAATGTGGTAGCTGATGCATTATCTCGCAAGAATGTGCTTTTAACTCAGTTGGAAATAAAGGTACCTGGATTAGAGAGTTTGAAAGATTTATATGCTTCCGATCATGAATTTTTAACACCATATTCTAAATGTAGAGATGGGAAAGGATGGGATAAATACCATATTCATGATGGGTTTCTCTTTCGTGCTAACAAACTATGCGTTCCAGGTTCGTCTCCATGCGTTGTTATTGTTACTGAATCTCATGCGGTGGATTGATGGGACATTTTGGGAGAGAGAACATACATGATGTCGGCGATCACTTCTATTGGCTCAAGATGCGACGTGACGTCGAGAGGTTTGTTCAACGATGTATCACATGCCATAAAGCCAAATCAAAACTTAATCCACATGGTTTGTATACTCCACTTCCAGCCCTAGTGCACCTTGGGAAGATATTAGTATGGATTTTGTGTTAGGATTGCCTAGACTAAGAAGGGGAGATTCTGTTTTTGTCGTTGTGGATAGGTTTTCTAAGATGGCACACTTTATTCCTTGTCATAAGAGCGACGATGCGTGCATGTAGTTGACTGCTTTTTCAGTGGAAATTGTGAGATTGCATGGCGTGCCTCGCACCATTGTTTCGCATCGTGATGTAAAGTTTATGAGCTATTTTTGGAAAACTTTGTGGGCTAAGCTTGGGACAAAGTTATCGTTTTCAACAACTTGTCACCCACAAACCGATGGACAAACGGAGGTGGTGAACCGTACACTCTCCATGTTATCATGACAATGATTAAAAAGAACCTAAAGCGTGGGAGGACTATCTCACGTATGTGGAATTTGCTTATAATCGGGCGGTGCATTCTACTACTCAATTGTGTCCTTTCGAGGTGGTGTATGGCTTCAAACCGATCACACCACTTGATTTGTTACCACTTCCATTACAAGAACGTGCTAATATGGAGGCCTCCAAACGTGCTGATTTTGTAAAGCAACTTCATGAAAAGACTAAAGAAGTAATTGAGGCGAAGGTACGTTCTTATGCTTCCAAAGCTAACAAAACTAGAAAGAAAATGCTATTTGAACCAGGTGACTTGGTGTGGGTTCATCTTCGCAAAGAACGCTTTCCGGAGAAGCGTAAATCAAAATTGATGCCTCGTGGTGATGGTCCTTTTAGGGTGCTTGCCAAGATCAATGATAATGCATATAAGATAGAGCTTCCGGGAGATGATTATGGCGTAAGTACTACTTTTAATGTTGCTGATTTGTCACCATTTTTTGGGCAAGACGATACAGAGTCGAGGACGACTCCTTTTCAAGAGGGGGAGGATGATGAGGACATCCCCATTACTACCATGTCGTCTACCTCTCCAATATCTACAAGTGTTCATGAAACACCACAAAATGGCCCTATAACTAGAGCACGAGCCAAGCTTTTAAATAAACAGGTGAATTTGTTTCTTAATACATTGCCTTCTAATAATGAGAACGATATACTACCTCATGCCAAATTCTTGTGTCTTCTCAGGTTCGAGTATTGTGACAGTTCTGGGTTCCAAGATTCTATTGCCATCACGTAGCAAGGAGTAAAGAAATCACCTACTTTGTATGTGCTGGTGCGTGGATGCGTGGACCATCCAAGTCCAAGCTAACGCATTCAAAGCGGTCAAACCTTGGTCCACCAAGACCTGCCGTGCAAGCTTCAAGGTCAGGCGCTTGGACCTTGGCCAAGACGTAACGTGATAAGCTCCAAGGTCTACGTACAATTAGGATGGCTGAATTCATGTAATCTTTAGTCGGTCAAAGGTGGTCATTAGCTTAGACTAATACATGTGGTAATGTCTTAGCCGAACTCAATAAAAACCGCCCAAGGCCCATGCGTGCTTGTGTAATGTTAGGAGAGGTTAAGGGTGCCTTAAATAGCCGCAGCTTCTTTCTTTCGTGAGGGGAACAGATATTTTGAGATTAAATAAAACAGATTGCTTTCTTCTTGATAGCCGACGGCATCAATGGGGAAAATTGAGAGTTCTTGCTAATTGAGATCGCTCAACCTTTCCATTTGGAATTGGGAGCGATAGGGCTTCGCTTGGTGGTCGTGAAGTTCGCGCATGTGTTCTTGCGAATTAAAGAGTGTTCGTTCTGCAATGGCAACGAGGATCGCTACAATTCGATAGGCCACGTGAGTATCTTGATCCTCGCCGAGAAGATCGGGCGACCCGTATCGCACTACCCAAAGTCTCCGCAACCGGCCGCAGCGGCGCGCGCCCCAACACCCCAAAGAAAACGGCGGCTCGCCACACCACGCTGCGTGAGCCGCAGAGGAAGAAGCGAATAACTCCACCCACGAGACATAGTGGGAGCGACGCCCCGGCATCTCTACCAAATACGCAGCCCTGTGTGTCACTCGAAGCGTATGAAGCACTCCACGGAGATAGGGGACTTCGTCGAAATGCTTAGTCTCCGGCAAACAACAGAGGCGCCACACGCTAATCAACCGCAGCTCGACGCCCCGGCGAGGCCCACCGGGCAAACGCAAACCCGCAGCCCGGAGACCCTAACTCCCGCTGAGCACGGATCGAAGCCGACGCCAAGAAACTTCAAATGCCGGAAGTCACACCTTCGAGGGCGGCACCGACCGGAATTTCGCAGCGATACGAGACGGCAATGAGGCGGCAGGAGGAGACACAACGAAGGCAAAAGCATCACGCCGCCTTAGGGGCGCCGCCTTGACATGGTTCCTCACTATACCCCCCCCCCCCCGCGCTCCATCTACGCCTGGGAGCAGCTCTACGCGACCAGATACGCAACAACTTCCAAGGAGTTACAATGAGCCAAAAGACGCAAGACACTTGTTCGCAGCGGAAGCGTGCACCGGCAAAACCTCCAAGCTTCTTTAGAAAGTTCGCAGTAAAATGCCAAGTCAAAGGGTCAACGAGATCGGCCGTCATATAAACGCCGCAACTTGCGGCTTGCGTAAAGACCCCTATCGGAAAAGTCGGCGCGAAACCACCACCGCATGCTGGCGAACTCTTCGACAAAATAGAAGAATACGTCCGAGCGAGGAAGATAGCACCCGAGAAACGGCGCCACCCCGGTAGAAAGGCCACCTGGAGGATGCGGCGCCACCCCGTCACCAACAAGTCACGCGATAAACCACCAGCGGAAGGGCCGGCGCTTATCACGCCGACGGGGTACCCCGACGCGGCGAGGGGTGGTTTGACCAACCGCGGCCACGCGCAGAGTCGCGCGCAACGCGGCGGCGCAAGCACCACGACACCCGAGGAGGAACAAGTAGCCGCCCCCTGCATACCGTGACCTTCACGGCCAGGGTCGCACACAACAACGAGTGCCGCACCATCGCGCCATGCGCGTGATTACATGCACCGCCGCCAACCGGCTGAGCTAGAGGATCGAAAGGAGCGGGTAATTTTGCTCGCCCGCCGCTGCGATCACAGATCGAGGGAGGCCACGGTGGCCGCCCAAGGATCATCAACATGATCACGTGAGGATCCTCGCTGGTTTAGCGCCAAAGCGCCAACGCTCGCCTACGCCCGCAAATCCACCACGTGGCCACACAACCGGCCCCAACACCGCTACGCCGAGGTGCCCATAACATTCGGACCACGACGCGACGGGGATAAGCTTTCCCATTAGGACCCCTCGTCATTTCACCAACATCGCCACTCACGAAGTCGGCGTGTCCGTAGATGGCGGGCTCATGGACTCTCCTCTTTGCCGGCCTTCGACAAAATGATGATCCCCGTGGATCGCCTATCACCACCGAGCATCCCTCGTGGGCTTCGAGGAAGGCCCATCACGCCCCTCGGCGATAAACTCGCCCGCCACTTTCTGCGACTGGCATCCCGCACCGAGACAATCACCTCGACGCCGCCGAGATGTCATACCAAGATAACGCCATCCTGGAGGGCCACTTAATACCTTCGTGCCATAGCACACCATAATTACCTATGCATGAAGGTCCACGCTCGAAGGAGTCATCACGACACGAGCAAATCAACAACTCGCTCGCGGGCCGAGATGGAGCTCGCTCGCACGCCCGCGCGCTTCACGCAGCTTGACACCAACTCGGAGCCACAAGGCGTGGCCCCGTGAGGCAAATGGGCCCAAAGCAAGGCCCGGCGATGCCTACGAAGAGTGCCTCTCGGACACTCGCCGAAAAACGGTGGCCCTCGGCGGCGAGCTCACGGAGGAACAAAGACAAAGAAGATCCTCCGCTGCTCGCGACAACGCCGACGCCTTCGCATGGAGCTCGAGGACATCCCCAGATAGCCGTGGATACAATCGAACACCGACAGCACTCCAGCGATGCAACCCCGTGAAGCAAAAGCTTAGGCGTATGACGGCCGAACGCCTCGCGCAAAGAAGGAAATCACCAAGCTCCTAAAAGCCGCTGATTCGCGAAATCAAGCACTCCGAATGGCTCGCCAATCCAGCCTCGCCCAAAAGCTCGCCAATGGCGACAAATGCGCCGACTTTACCGACTCTCAACAAGGCATGCCCAAAGGATGACTTCCCATTACCACGCATCGATCGCCTAGTAGACGCCACATCGGGATGCGAGCTCATGAGTTTTCGGACGCATACTCCGATATCATCAGATATTTATGGCCAAGAAGATGAAGCCAAACCGCCTTCATCACCCCTATTGGCACATATCGCTATCGCCGCATGCCCTTCGGGCTCAAAATGCGGAGCCACCTTCACACGCCTCATCTCGAGTCCTCGCAAGGCACCTGGTAGGAACGCCGAGGCATATGTTGACGACATCGTGGTGAAAGCAAGATCGCGGCTCACACCACGCGACCTACAAGAAACCTTCGCCACCTCCGAGCGTAGGCATAAAGCTCAACCAGAAAAATGCGCCAAGGCCAAGGCGAAAGCTCTAGGTTTCTCGTCTCGAATCAGAGGAATCGAGGCAAACCCGGAAAAGACCAGGCCATACAAGAAATGCAACCACCTGCAGTACGTGAGAAGTGCAAAGCTCACACAGCGCCTCGCTCCCTCGGTGGCTTTTGTCAAAATCAGCGAACAATGCCGCCCTTCTTCAAAACCTCCGAGGTGCGGAGCCATTCGGTGAATGATGCGCGAGGCACACTTCGCGCGGAAAAGCCTCCCGAGGGTATTTCCATCTCCGACGGACGGTGAACCTCGCCGGGGCACGACGCCGAGCCGCGACACGCCTCCTTCAATGACCTCCATGGCTCGCCGCAAACGCCTAATGGAGGATGACACCGCGCTGCGGTGCGGAGACCTCCTCCTCAAGCACTCTCGCACCGCAGTCTTCACCGATCTTCCGTGGTCTCGCACTTAGCGCCGGTGTGTCGCGCTCGCCGCTAACCGCCTCAAGGATCGCACCTGCAGCCTGCAGCGCCGCGCTGCGCCTTAAGCGCCGCCCGAGCATGTCCATCCTCAACCTCGCCTCAATCTCGGCAAAGCGCACGCGACATCGCATTAATGGCCTCGCCAACATTATACTCTACATAACCAACTTCAATTAGCGGGCAACAAAAAAGAACGCGAGAAAAACAAAGATCATCGCCACGACCTTGGCGGCGTTGGCCTCGACACCTCAAGCATCTCGACCAAAGGCATTTGCGCCGAAGAGCTCCCGCGGCGCAGGCGGCAAAGTCACCACACTCAAGAAACCTCGCGAGGCACCTCGCTAACTCTAAGTCGACGCGCACATAGGCCCCACGCCCACCGCCCCAGGCCACAGCGCGGCCCCGCGCTCTCCTCGACCGCACATCGGCGTAAACAATGGCCGAACCACCAACAAAGAAGGCCGCAGCCACCACCACCACCGGAGCCATCCTCCTCGGCTCACCCATCGCAAAATCGGCCTTTAGCAACACAAGACAACGCAAAACAAGCCTCACAAGGCTACCACGAATCAGTAACTCACCACGCAGGCACCCGCGAGTAGGAGGAACCTCGTCCGCGAGATCTCGCCCGTAAATATTCGGCGAGTACTTTTCTCCGAGGAGCCCGAGTCCGCACTCGATGACATCAAAAGAGCCCATCGCCCGCTGTACCGCGAGGTCGTTACGCCATCGCCGCGCGGGCTCCCGCGCTAAAGCACCACGAGCGCCGCAGGATCGCTCAAGCCGACCCAAACTTCCACCCCGTCCGAGAAGTCCGCCAAGGCGATTTCCACCGACTTCTTCGACGGCGAAGGCACGCTACGCTGGCGGCAAAGACCAAGATCACGCGGCGCAAAGAACGCGCAACGGAGCAACCAGATCGCCGCCGCTCGCCTTCTACCGGCCGGGCCTGCTTTCTTGCCCTCCGGTCGTATGCTCGGCGAGGCGAACCGATGCAGGATACGCCACGTTCAATCGGCCCTCACACACCACCAAACCATCCCTCAAGTGCTCTTCCCCGTATGGGCAAGAAGCGACTCAAGACACGGCCGCCTCGGCAATAGGCACAGCTAAACAGAAAAAAAAATATATAAAAATAAAATAAAGGTTCACATAAACATAAAACATAAATATACCACAACACCAACAAACGAAGCTGGGCCCGGAGCCTTACCTTCGCGCCCAGTAGTAGAGGAGGGTGCCCTAACTGAAGGAACCACGCTCGAGGTGCCAGTCCCGGTCCAACGGCCAAATTCCGAGGGCACAAAATTCCTCCACCAGGTCACGGGTGGAGAAGCGCCTCGTCACATCCAAGAGAAGCCGCAGGTGAGACTTCTCGCGAGAAGTAAGCTCGATGTCAGGGCTTGCGATGGGATGTATCTGTCGCCGATCGCAGTCGTCTTCGAACGAGGTATGGTAGAACCACCTCCGTGTCAAGCCGCTCTCCCGCCGTTCGGCAAACCGGGTAGATACATTTGGCGCCGTGATCTACCGAAAGTTTACGCCGCCAAAATTTAGCGCCTCCGCCTCGCCATTCTTTTTGGTCGACAATGAGCATCGTGCAAAAAGGCGAAGACGACCCTCGCCGCAGCTCCGCCGCCGCGAAAGATTCATTCAAAGACACCAACTTGATAGAGTTGGGCGAAGTTGCGCTAGTTCTCACGCCATACACCGTAGAACGCCCTTCACCAAACCAACGCAGGGATCCGCACGGCCGAAAAACGCGACAAAAACTACGCCGTCGTCCGAGGCGATGGCACCGCTTCCGCCCCGGGAATCCGGACCACTCGTAAACTCTCTAATTTACCCTCATCCACAAGTGTCTGGAGCGTCGCCTCCGTCACCGTGGATCTCCCCAGGTCGCTCGTGTATGACGCCTCTCCCACCGCATCTGTTGGAGATATGCCCTAGAGGCAATCATTTTGATGATGATATTTCATTGTATCCATGATTTAATAAATGTTCCTTGAATATTGCCTTTGTGTTGATTAACAAGTATGTGACTTGTTTGTGAAACTCTTTACTTGTATGGTTATTCTAAAGTTGTCCCTAGTCGGAGTTCATGTGAGGACACACGTGAATGATTGATTAGCACATGTATCGGTTGATGACCATGTTTCACAGGTCATAGACATGGAGATGTCAAACCAATAATGTGGACACATGTTTAGAACATGGGGTTGGACCGACCCAACATGAGACATAGTAATTATTCTTATGGTTCTCTCTACACAATGTGTACGCCTTGTCCTTAGACCTGAGATTGTCGCATGTACTTGAGATGTGAATCGACCTACTTAGGGGCTATCAAACGCTATCTCGTGAATCGGGTAGTTATAAAGGTAGCTTTCGGGTTTGTCATGAAGCATGCCGCGAGGCATGGTCACGAGATGGGATTTGCCTCTCTACCCGAGAGATATCTCGGCCTCGAGTGATCGGATCCAAATGCATGGTCATGCTACTTAAGGTTAAGAGTTAACCTAGTAAGGGATTCCTGATCACGTGATCGAGAAAGAGTGGTCACTTGGAGCTCGATCGAATATCGTGAGGCAAAGGGATTATCATGTACATAACGCTGTGATGGTTCGTCCGATATGATCTTTACGCTTGTTTAGGAGTTGGCATGTCTTGCTAGAGGTCGCTACCAACTATTGACCAAGTATGTGTACTCGCCATGTCTAAACATATGTGAACCATAGGGTCACACACTTAAGGGTTCAAGCCTAATTCGATTGGATCCTAATTAGATCGGGCATTGAGTCCTAATGGGCCTCTATTCGTAGAAGCCATTATAAGGACGCCTATAAAAGGAGGGCGGGCGCGACCGGTTAAGGGTTGAGTTTTTCGTGACATCCTCAAACCCCGCCGCCACCCCTCCCACGCCCTAGTCGCCGCGCGGATCTAGTAGTCCGCCGCGCGCCGCTTCCTCCCGCACGTGTGGATACCTTTGAGGCGCCGCATCCGTGGCGCTGGGACGAACCGCAAGAAAGGAGTCGACGCGGGACGCCGCGACGAGGACGAGGAAGTAGTACGACTACTGCGCCGACGCATCGCATCAATCGAGCACGACTACACCGCCCGACGCGTCGCATCAACTTCCGCACTCGCTGCCTAGTGGTAAGACCGTGATCTATAATCGCAGTGATCTTGGTTTACGGGTAGAATTTTTAATTTGCGCTTAGTGTAGCCTACCGCTTCCCACACGATGGTATCGAGCGCTTGTTGCCATGTTATAGGTTCGTGATTTGCATATGGCGATATGTAAATCGGTATGATCGATGTGATCGATTGTATAGTTCTGGTAATGGATTGATCTGGTTTCCGTGATCATGCTGCTAAGGTCGTGAAACAACATACCCCTACCGGCCGGATTCGCCATCGGTAGAGACAGCGACACGTAAAACCGCCATGAATGCGAAGATCAATATGATTGATCGAATCGGAACCTAGATTAATAATCGATGTACCGTGATCATGCTGCTAAGGTCGTGAAACAACATACCCCTACCGTCGGATTCGCCATCGGGTAGACAAGTGACACGAAACCGGTTGCGGCATGCGAAGATCGCAAGACAAATTGGTCGAATCCAATGATGAGTTTATTTGTGGTAAATATGATTTGCCGATCAAAATCCTATGTAAAAATTGCATAGATTGGATCTGTTGATTTTACGGCGCCGCTTCGAACCTCATGGGAAACCCCTCACCCTATCCCAGAGATTGCGATTCTATGCATAAACTTGTTTTGCAGGATGTATGTGACCAAGATGGCCTAATGTGTATGTGATGCATGTTTGTAATATTTGCATGACTCAGCGTGTAAGTACGGCAACACGGCCGAGCCATTGTGTTGCCAAAGTATTGTATTAACGGCTCATGCGTCGACTTGTGATGATTCCTAGTATCCATGTATTTTATTACTAGTCACATGAGTAATAGCTTATAGTAGTACTCGGAGGACACATCACTTGGAGGGATGGCACACATGAACCATGGAGATGGAGATCATCATGGTGGATGATTCTATGGCGATGGAGATCACCATGAGAAAATGGGTCATACTGAGTCACAACTGTGTGAATGTTATTCCTATTGTTTTACTCCTATGCATGTTTGAATGGTAGAAGTATAGCGATCCCTCACAAAATGTTAAGTTAAACATATGCCCTCCCAATTAAACTTTGCACCATCCCATGTCTTGTAAATTGATGGTGGGTCTATAAAATTAGGGCACCATCAACTTTCCTTGACTAGATGGGTTTTGTATCTGGATACTTACATGCATAAGGATTGGTGAACTTAACAAGGTTATCATAAAGGTTATGGGCCTTGGGGCATAAAGGTTGGGCGCCGGGGCATAGAGATGTCACCCAACAACAAGAGTCATATAGAGATATGATTAGCAAGGTGTTGCTTACCGAAGTACCTTGTCTCCTAGCGGTGATGCAAAAGCTCACTAGTAGACTCAGCATTGCGGATCTTGAATCGCTAAGAATCAACAGAGGATGTTGATTTTAGTGGGAGTACATTCTATTAAATTTGTTTAATACGATTTACTCTATCATGGTTTTATTTGTCTTAGTATTTTGCATTTCCTATTGTAGATCAATGGCATCTAGCAACCACGCACACCCTTTTGCTTTGCGATCGATTCTTGAGAAAGAGAAATTAAATGGAACAAACTATTCTGATCGGTCCGTAACACGAGAATTGTTCTCGTGGCGTATAAAAAGAAAACGCTCGACACCCCAATCCCGTAAGAACCCGCAAATAATGCGTCTGCGCTGTTAAAAATGCCTACAAGAAAGCATGTGATGACTCTCTTGAGATTAGTCTGTCTTATGCTTGCATGCATGGAACTCGACCTTCAAAAGCGCTTGAGGATCGTAGCGTATGATATGATCATAGCGCTTAAGGACATGTTCCGGATACGTGCCAGACCGAGCGGTTCAATGTCTCTAAGGCTTTTCTCGAATGCAGTTAATGTAAGGTGCACCCGAGGCCCACATGTGATCAAAATGGTTGGTTACATCGGACTTTGGATAAACTTGGTTTTCCAATTGGCCAAGAGTTGGCAATCGATTTCATTTAGCGTCTCTTCCACCTAGCTATGGGCATTTCATTTTCGAACTACCATATGCATGGGGCGGATAAGGGCCTTAATGAGCTTTGTGGGATGCTCAAACAACAGAGAGTGACATTAAGAAGTGTGCAGGCCTAGCCATGTGATGGCTGTGAGTAACAAGTCTAGCTTCAAGAAAAAGGTAAGAAGCTATGGCCAAAGAATAAGGGCAAGGTTAAAGATATGATCTCGAAGCCAACGCCTAAGCCTAATCTCGACTCGAGTGAGACAAGATGCTTCTATTGTAAAGAAACTGCCACTGGAAGAGAAACGCAAGAAGTACATGGATTCCGATGAATGCAAGAAGAAGGCCGAAGTAAGACTTCCACCCATGGTACACTTGTTATAAATGTTTTAGACATTTTTCTCAGATTCTCCTATTAACTCTTGGGTATTTGATACCGATCGCTTGCTCACATTTGCAACTCGATGTGGGGCTAATAAGAAGTAGAGGAGTCGCAAGAGGTGAAGTTGATTTTCGCGTCGAATAAAGCAAGGGTTGCCGCTGACCGTCGGCACCATGCAACTTCATTCCTTCAAGATTTATTATGGAATTGAATAATTGTTATTATGTTCCTAGTATGAGTCAAACATTTTATCCCCTCATGTTTGATGAGAGATGGTTATTCATTTGCAAGTAAAGACAATGGTTGTTTGATCTCTAAAATGGAATGTTTATGGCTTTTGCGCCATTGTGAATGGGTTATTTATTTTAAATCTTGATGATGCGCCTATCTTTAACATAAATGCTAAAAGACTTCGACCTAATGATTTGAATCCCACCTACGCTTGGCATTGTCGTTTGGGTCACATAAGTGAAAAGCGCATGAAGAAGCTTCATGTCGATGGTCTTCTAACTTCGCTTGATTTTGAATCATACGAGACATGTGAAGCTTGTTTGCTTGGTAAGATGACCAAATCACCTTTCAAAGGTTCTTTTGAGAGGGCGCGACTTGTTGGAAATCATACATACCGATGTATGTGGACCAATGAGCACGATCGCTAGAGGTGGATTTCATTACTTCATAACTTTCACCGATGATTTTAGTAGATATGGCTATGTCTACTTAATGAAGCATAAGTCCAAACTTTGAAAAGTTCAAAGAGTTCCGAATGAGGTTGAAAATCAACGTGCCAAGAAAATTAAGGCTCGCGATCCGATCGTGGCGAGTATTTGAGTCATGAATTTAGCAATCATCCAAGAGTTGCGGAATTGTTCCACAGCTAACACCGCCCTAACGCCTCAAAGAAACGGGTATCCGAGCGCGTACCGGACCTTGTTGGACATGGTTCGATCGATGATGAGCCACCAGATTTACCATTATCCTTTTGGGGTTACGCCTAGAAACTAAGCTTTCACACTTAATAGGGTACCGTCTAAATCAGTAGTTAAGACACCATATGAGATATGGACCGAAGAGTCACGCTTGTCTTTTCTAAAGATTTGGGGATGTGAGGCGTTTGTCGTTTACTCTGATCGGACAAGCTCACACCCAAGTCGGATAAATGCATTTTCGTGGATATCCAAGGAAACCTTTGATATTACTTCTACAACCGACTAGAGGGCAAAGTGTTTGTCGTCAAGTGGTGTTTTCCTAGAGAAAGAGTTTCTCAATAGGGAGACAAGTGGAAGAACGTGCAGCTTGAAGAAGTTCAAGATGAACCAATCGGGAAGACTCGACGAATGATGCCCATGTGGCGTAACAAGTTGAGGAACCCATGGCAAAGGAAGCACCACCACCACGAAGGTCGGAAGGTTCGCATGCGCGAGATATATTATTGTTAGACAATGATGAGCCTACGACCTATGCGGAAGCAATGATGGACCCAGACGAGAAATGGCATAGTGCCATGAGATCCGAGATAGCATCCATGGGAGACAATCAAGTTTGGAATTTGGTTGACCCACTGATGGTGTTAAAACCATAGAGTGCAAATGGATCTATAAAAGGAAGATTGATATGGATGGAAATGTTCATATCCATAAAGCTCGACTTGTCGCAAAAGGTTTTCGCAAGTTCAAGGAGTTGACTACGATGAGACTTTCTCACCGTAGCGATGCTTAAATCAATACGGATCATTCTAGCTATTGTCGCATATTTCGACTATGAGATATGGCGATGGATGTCAAAACGGCTTTCCTTAATGGAAATTTAACCGAGGACGTATATGATACAAACTCGGGGTTTTGTCGATCCAAACAATGCTAGAAAAGTATGCAAACTTCAAAAATCCATTTATGGATTGAAGCAAGCATCTCGGAGTTGGAACATCTGCTTTGATGAAGTGGTCAAAGGGTTTGACTTCATCAAAAACGAAGAAGAATCTTGTGTTTACAAGAAGACAAGTGGAGCTCACTCGATTTCTAATCTTATATGTAGATGACATATTACCGATTGAAATGATATTCCTATGCTCGAGTCCGTTAAGACCTCACCAAAAATAGTTTCTCAATGAAGGACTTAGGGAAGCGGCATATATTTTGGGTATTAAGATCTATAGAGATAGATCAAAAGGCTAATAGGATTAAGCCGTAGTACTTACATTGACAAAGTGTTGAAACGGTTCAACATGGAGGAGGCAAAGAAAGGGTTCTTGCCCATGTCTCATGGCATAAATCTTGGCAAGACTCAGTGTCCTTCGACAACTGATGAGCGAGATCGCATGAGTAAGATTCCATATGCTTCGCCATTGGATCTATCATGTATGCTATGATGTGTACTCGCCAGATGTTTCCTATGCTCTAAGTGTTACGAGCAGATACCAGCCGATCCAGTGAGAGTCATCGGACAAAGCTTAAAAACATCCTCAAGTATTTGAGAAGAACTAAGGATGTGTTCCTAGTCTACTGAGGTGAGGAAGAGCTCGTTGTAAATGGTTACACCGATGCAAGCTTCCAAACCGACAAAGATGATTACAAATCGCAATCGGGTTTTGTGTTCCTTTTGAACGGTGGTGCGGTAAGTTGGAAGAGTTCCAAGCAGAGATCGTTGTCGACTCTACAACGGAGGCCGAGTACATTGCGCTTCAAGCAAAGAAAGGAAGGTGTTTGGATAAGGAAGTTCATAATCGAACTAGGTGTGGTTCCTAGTGCGTGCAGCTCCTTCCGATCTTTATCGTGATAACAGTGGGGCCATTATGCAAGCCAAGGAGCCGAGGAATCACCAAAAGAACAGACATATCTTTATCGCGGTTTCATCTCATTCGAGAGATCCTTAATCGAGGAGATTTAAAGATATGCAAAAATACACACGGATTTGAATGTTTCAGATCCTTTGACGAAGCCTCTCCCACAGCCTAAGCATGTGGCGCACACAAGAGCTATGTGTATTAGATATCTTCTAGATTGACTCTAGTGCAAGTGGGAGATCATGGAGATATGCCCTAGAGGCAATCATTTTGATGATGATATTTCATTGTATCCATGATTTAATAAATGTTCCTTGAATATTGCCTTTGTGTTGATTAACAAGTATGTGACTTGTTTGTGAAACTCTTTACTTGTATGGTTATTCTAAAGTTGTCCCTAGTCGGAGTTCATGTGAGGACACACGTGAATGATTGATTAGCACATGTATCGGTTGATGACCATGTTTCATGTGTCATAGACATGGAGATGTCAAACCAATAATGTGGACACATGTTTAGAACATGGGGTTGGACCGACCCAACATGAGACATAGTAATTATTCTTATGGTTCTCTCTACACAATGTGTACGCTTGTCCTTAGACTCGAGATTGTCGCATGTACTTGAGATGTGAATCGACCTACTTAGGCTATCAAACGCTACTCGTGAATCGGTAGTTATAAAGGTAGCTTCGGTTTGTCATGAAGCATGTCATGCGAGGCATGGTCACGAGATGGGATTTGCCCTCTCTACCGAGAGATATCTCTGGCCCTCGAGTGATCGGATCCGTAAATGCATGGTCATGCTACTTAAGGTTAAGAGTTAACCTAGTAAGGGATTCCTGATCACGTGATCGAGAAAGAGTGGTCGCCTTGGAGCTCGACCAATATCGTGAGGCAAAGGGATTATCATGTACATAACGTTGTGATGGTTCGTCCGATATGATCTTTACGCTTGTTTAGGAGTTGGCATGTCTTGCTAGAGGTCGCTACCAACTATTGACCAAGTATGTGTACTCGCCACATGTCTAAACATATGTGAACCATAGGTCACACACTTAGGGTTCAAGCCTAATTCGATTGGATCCGACTTAGATCGGCATTGAGTCCTAATGGGCCTCTATTCGTGAGAAGCCCATTATAAGGACGCCTATAAAGGAGGGCAGGGCGCACCGGTTAAGGGTTGAGTTTTTCGTGACATCCTCAAACCTCGCCGCCACCCTCCCACGCCCTAGTCGCCGCGCGGATCTAGTAGTCCGCCGCGCCGCTTCTCCCGCACGTGGATACCTTTGAGGCGCCGACCGTGGCGCTGGGACGAACCGCAAGAAAGGAGTCAGACGTGGGACGCCGCGACGAGGACGCAGGAAGTAGTACGACTACTCGCCTGACGCATCGCATCAATCGAAATACGACTACACCGCCTCGACGTGTCGCATCAACTTCCGCACTGCGCCTAGTGGTAAGACCGTGATCTATAAATCGCAGTGATCTTGGTTTACTGTAGAATTTTTAATTTGCGCTAGTGTAGCCTACCGCTTTCCCAACACCTCTCCCACCGCATCTCGCCTCGCCGTCATCACAACTACAATGGCAATGAAAATCGCGCAAACCGAACCGAGTAAAGCCCTAATGGGGGCAGAGGCGACTATTTATAGCGGGCAAGCCGGTGAACTGCCGCCACCCGCCATCAATACAACGGGCGCTAAGTACGAGGCGACGCCGGCACACATGAAACAGCACCGTCATCAAGGCACATAACGGTGCGTGGCGCCCCAAGCACCGGTACGACACATGACGGCCCCAGCCGCCGTTGTCATAAATGGTAGCACAGCACCACCCAAGACGCGCGGCGCCCAAGGCGCCGCATCAAGCACCAATGCGACAAATGCCTTCGCTGTGGATGAAGCTTCGCCACGCCAGAGGGGACGGTGCGCCTGGACCTTACAGGAGAATGGCGCGGTTTCAGCCATGGCGAAACAGACCTCGACCGCGAGGGGCTTGTCGTAGGGGCGCCACACCGGCCCCACGACCCGGCGAAGCAAGGATGCACCGTAGACCCTCCGGAAGACTTCAGAAGACCCTTCGGAGTGGCCCCCGAAGCACTCCGAAGGATGTCCCGAAGACCCTTCGGAGAGGCCCGAAGACCATTCGGAGTGGCCCCGAAGCACTCCGAAGGATGGTCCGAAGACCATTCGGAGTGGCCCGGCACTCCGGCGATGGCGAAGACCTTCTCGGAGCGGCCCCGACGCCCCTCCGAAGGACGCTCCGAAGACCCTCCGGAGGATCCCGGGGACTCCCCCCCGAGAAGAAGGTGAAGGACCAGCAAAGGGGGCGCAGGGCCCGCACGAACCATAAGCCGGGTGTATCCCCCCATGGTACACCGTGTCCAGGAGAGCGCACCATACACCGGAGGCTACAAGTAGGGTACAAAAGACCCTACAGCCCCTACGATCAATGTACTTAGCTAGGGGCACTTCTGTACTTTCAGATACCTTATCAGGAGGCTATAAATAGTCCCCTTGACCATGTAATGAGAGGGGGCTTTTTCTGGAGAACAAGTGAAATCCGAACCCCTTTTCTAGGACCCCCTGTTCTTCTAGCGCAGGGGGCCTCCACTTTCTACTGTCTAGTCTTTCCACTACGACAGGAACCACTGGGCCCGTAACGGAATGGAACCTCTGGGTTAGCTACTCAGTTTTTTTTTTGGTGGGGTGTGTGGGGGAGATAACAAGGAAAAAATCAGACGCTCATCACCCCGTGGCACTACAACGTTCACATCACCATGTGGCACTACAACGTTCACAAGCATATTGCTTTAGACTACCTGTTCACCACACTCCACCGACAGACACAACACTTAAGCTTCTCCCCTACCCATTTACACATGTTGCTCATCTCTCTCTCTCCAATCGACCAAACTCGCTCCTAGAATGACACCGATGCGGACCGAGTCGCCATGCCGCAGCCGGAGACCCTCCTCGGCGCCGCCAAGCTATGGAGCCCCACCACCCATGGCGACGACTGGGCCATCGCGCGCGCCTCCTGCCGGTCCTCTCTGTCCTCCTCCGTCATCGAGCTCTGGAGCCCCACCGCCCGTGGCGGCGGCTGGGCCACCGCACTGCGCTCCTCCTGCTGCTCCACTCCGTCCTCTTCCTCGTCCTCCTCCTCCGCCGCTGCCGCCTACTCCGACCAGAGACCTCCACCACGGTGCTGCGGTCAGTGCACGACCTCGTCACCTGCGCGGGGTTGGCGGCCAGGAAGACGCTGGAGTGTAGACCAAGTCCAAGCTCAACAGCCTTGACGAGGTCCACCTGGAGACTCAGCTAGTTATCCTCTGTTGTGTCTAATGTTGATGTTGTGGCCCGTTGATAATAATGTTGCATCCCGTTGAGAATAATGTTGCATACTGTTCTTTGAGATGTTGTGTATGTAGAGAAACAATGTTGTATCTATAGAAAAAAAGTGTTACATACTATTCATGGTGATGTTGCAATTTTTTCAATGCATTTTTTTCGAATGCTTTATTTTTTGATTCTGATGTTCTTTTGAGATGATGATTCACAGTGATGTTTGGCTCCCCGCGCCCCTTGGCTCGGCTCCTGCACCGCGCCCCACCGGCTCAGCCTTCGTCTGTCAGCCACCTCGACTCGCCCCTACATCCCTACTACCGCTCGGGCCGTATGGCTCTGGCGCTCAGACTGTACGTCCGAGTGCTGGTCGCACCCTTTTTTTTGCTAAGTTGGCACTCTTATGGTTCGTTTTAGCGAAAATGGATCTCTTTCTCCCGTATTTGCGAAAATGGCGCTTTGGACCGCACGACCACTGTACAGACGTCTATTAGACCGACACGTACCCAGTTCTGCACGAGGACTGTGTGGATTAGCAAAAATTGCATGGCCACCCGTGCGGTGTGCGGTGGTGCCAAAACCGCACGGCCACCGTGCGGCCTCTCTCTCCTCCAAAATGATTATTTTTATGAATTTTTAAATATAACAAATGAACTTCGAAAATTATGAATTTTTGTGGAGACTCCTAACATAGTATACTTGCTTGTTTAATTTTTTTCATAATTTCATCCATTCTCAAATTTTCTCAAAAATTTATTTAAGTATATTGTTTGTAGGAATTTCTAAATATAGAAAATGAGCTATAAAAATTATGAATTTTTAAGGCTCCTTATATAGTTTACTTGATTGTGTATTTTTTTCAGAATTTTATATGTTCTAAAATTGTCTCGAAATTAAGGGTTTATGCCTAAAAATTAGGATTTTAGGTTTCGAAAATTAGAGTTTCATGATTTCATGCATTATTGACCTAGTACCTTCATTTTGACTTGCATGTTTGTAGATATTGTGAGAACCCGGAAAATCAGACTAACCTAAAAACAACATCAACACCATCTCTGAAGTAATGCATATCGAGAATTCATTGCAAGTAAAACTAAAACATTAAAAAAAATAAACTCACAATTAAATTACAAAATTTTACTTACAAGAAATTCTACAAAACAAATTAATAAAAATCTTGCATTGCATATCGTCGATGCCCTCCTTGTATCTTGTTCCTTGACCGCCGACCCATTAAATCCTTGTGCTGACTTAGTCAACCAAAAACCTGCATACATACCACTCTCCACCAGTGCTGTTAGATAGAAGCAAGCCTAAGTTTATTAAAGTAAGGATTTGGAGGAGGAGGAGATTGCCGTCAGACTTTCCGAAGTACAGTCGGTTCCCAAACTAACCTAAGTTCGCCGACACCATGATCGTCAAGGTTCCCAAACCCACCTTAGTCAGTTGGCGCCTTGATCGTCAAAATATCAGGCCAACTCAAGTTAATTAGCACCGTATCACTTCCGTGGGTTTCCTCATTTGACGGTTATCGAAATATAGCACCCACATTCGCAACAGCCAAACAGTAACCGACGCACCCCTTTGACCAAAAGGTCCTTAGCCCAAATAGTATCACAGGAGAGCCTAAGGGATAAGGTAAGGGGCATAGTGGTCATTATCAACACAAGGCAAGCCACAGCCGAGTGCATCCCCCCTATTAAGCCATTCTCATCCACAAAGCCACCCCCCTCCCACCACTTCTCAGCCGAAGGCAAGCAAGGCCACATCTATCACTCACAAGCACAACCAAGAACAAGCCCACTGCCTCTCCTCAAGGCAAGCAAAGTAAGAACCAAGCTGAGCAAGCCATCGCCAGCATCACACCACCCCACTACCCACAAAGAAAACCATCGGAGAAGAGGAGCATAGGTGTAGGGGAAGACCGGAGAAGAGGAGCATAGGTGTAGGGGAAGACCGAAGGAGCCAGAAGGCCAGGCGGCAAGGAGTTACAAGGCATCAAGGCAGCCCGGAGGAGAAGCAAGCACTGGAGGTCACCACCCTAGAAGGCAGACGACGAACCCCTCCACTACCAGCATCACCACCACAACCACAACCGCGATGATCGAGCCCACATCGAATCAACCCAACTAGGTAACCCACCATTTTGCCCTCCCTGATATTTTGCCCACACAGAACCAGTCTAGAAGTTAAAGAGATGCATGTTTAGCACACACAACCATCACCGTATCAATAGCCCTCAACATCTTGTGCCCATTCCATCACAGAAGCACCCACAGTAGCATCACCACTAGCTCTAAGTTCATCACATCACGGAGCAAGAGGAAGAAGGGTAGCGGTATACCTCAGTGCACGCGGCTTCAGCAGTAGCACCATCACCAGGACCACGCCTCCCGTAGCCCACCCCATCACCATACCTTGCATAATCATGAAAGTAGCACATCCGTAAGCAAACCAGCTTAAATTGACGAAATAAATCGACATCTTTAAGCGGGCCGAGCCAAGGCGGCCAGCGGCCGAAGGCCAAGCCGGCCAGTCGTAGGGCCGCGCCGGGGAAGCTAGGGGAGAGCCGGCAGAGGCGACGGTGCTGGCCTCTGGCCCACCTGAGGAAGGAGGCGACCGAGGAGGAGCCGAGCCGGGAGGAAGCGGCGTCGGGGCGGCGACGCGGGCTTCGAGCCGCGCGGAAGAGGGAGGACACCGAGGGTCGGCTGGGCCGGCAGGGGAGCCAGGTCCGGCGGAGCGGCGGTGCAGGCGGCGCCCTAGGGGTCTAGCTCGAGGAGAGCAGGGGCGGCGACGCCTTGGAGCTGGTGGGGAGGAAGAAGGGGATCGGGAGAGGGAAGTGGGGGAATGGTTGTGTGTGTGTGCGTGCATGCGTGTGTGGGTTAGGGGAGAGAAGAGAGAGATTAGGTGAGTTTAGATTGGAGTTAGGGTTAGGTTAGGATTTTAGATTTAGGGGTAGATTTCCTTTATTTGTTGTAGATTATTGCCCTCTCGGCGGTAGTTGCTAGTAAATTATTGGTTAGCCGTTAAATGCTTGCGACTAATTAAGTTAACTTGGTCTTATTAGTTTAACCAACTTAAAATCAATTTGTGGTTGTATTGCTAGAGCCGGTGGTATAGCTTTTTTTTAATAGGCTGGCTTGCTCGTGTAGCGATCTTGTGCGTAGCGGGTATTTAGTTAGGCGTGAACCTCGGGTGTTCGATCTTAGAGTGAGTAGACATCAGGGCGACGATTTCAGGAAGTGCTAACTCGGCCTAGGTCGAAAAAGTTTAGTAAATTAAAATGTGCTAACTTGTAGTTGCCACTAACTTACGTATTCCTATTATCACACAAATCAAATATGTATTTACTTATATTATTATTCGTGTTACCGTTTTGCTACAGAAGGCGAACCAACACCGACGGGAGCAGCTGATCAGAATTCCGTTGACACCAACCTTTCCTACTTCTACGAAGGCAAGCGATCCTATTGAACATGAATATAGTTACTTTAAAAATATACCCTATCTTGCACTATTATAAGTATTGCATCAAAATGGTTTGTCAAAACCTAAAGAAAATGATTGGGATAAGATGATGAAGATAATTGAGGAAGAAATGAGACTTACTAGGAGGGTAAAAGGGGGCCCTGGCTGGGGAGAAACTTGCCACCTAATTGTTGGGATCTATTTTCTAAAGTGAGATGATTTAGAAGTTGTGATAATGAACAAAGATAGTGCATCCTGTGCATCTTTTGCTATTAATACTTGCTGAGTACATTCGTGTACTCAACCTTGTTAGTATTCTCCTTTGTAGATCCTAGTCCGGCCGGGAACCATCCCGTGTGGGACGAAGGACTCGCAGGTACAGAAGCAACAGCTAGAGGAGAAGGCTTTGACTAAGAGGACCCGGGGTGAGTTGGGAGCTATTTTGGCATGTGGGACGAAGAGACTGTCGGTACTTCAGGGCAGACAAGAGAAGCGGGGAAGTTCCCTTGAGTATTTGTATAAACTTGTATTAAGACCTTAGCCCTGCGTGGCTAACTGTTGAAATAAAGGATAGTTTCTATCTTATTGTTCTGCTGCGTAACTTTGGTGAAGGCTTACTATTCGTTGGAGCAGTGTTCTACCGAGCAAACGAATAGTAATCCGTGTGCCTAAGTGTTATTACCCCTGGGGTAATGACACGGGGCGTCACAGATATATAGATTATTGGCCTCACCACCCATGGGCATTGCCACACCGTCGCCCGCTGTTTGTAGATATATAGATGTCATGTAATATTTTGATGTTGTTGGTATAAGTGATTAGTAATTTGCTATAGTATAATTCAGATATTCACCGCCAAAAACAGCTTCCTAGCCATTTTTCTTGTACTATATCTCACGCCAAATATTCTATATCTCTCATGATATACGACAAAATCTACCAATAAGACATATATACAACTTAGGCTAAATGAAGTATATATATAATTGTACGTATACCTTAACTGTCTAACATCCAATATCTGGGTGTAGCATAAAATCAACATACAAACAAAAACATCTGTGGTCACGTGTGATGTGATGTGTTGTTCGACCTGCTCGCTTTTATGGCGTGCCAAATCTCTAGGCCCGACTCTCGCTTGATTCGCTCGCGCGCAGCATAATTTTTTTGCTACTAGAAGTTATAGGGCCACGTGAATCAATTGGTAAAATAATAATTAGGGGGGCTATTTGGTTTGGACGGTGGTGCATGGTGGTGGGACGCGAATCCTCTGCCACCGTAGCAACTAGTGGGTTGTTTGGTTTGGTAGAAAATTTTATTTGTAAGCCTTATCAAAATTTGGTAATGTCAAAATTTAGAGCATGTTTGGTTTGTTACCAAAGTGAACCAAACTAAATTTTGGTGTTGGGCCTGCCCGCCGCGCAACTTGGCTAGATCCGGCCGAAGCGAGCGATGGAATATATGTCCAAAAACCCATTTAATTCCAAATGGAATACTAATTGCACAATTCAAATCATTCATACCATACAACCACACCAATATTAGTTCAAGAAACCATAACTCCCAGCTACGTTTTATGGTTACTAATCATGAAACTAGATAGTGTTAACCTTCTCGGCAAATGGTCTGATTTAGATCCATGCAAGTTCGAAAACACAAGAACAGTTTATCCAACCCACTGTTATGAGAAGAAAAAAATCATATCAAAGCTCAAATTGAAACAAAACAAAAAATAAATAAAAACTTTGATGCAATTGCTCTATGCAACAACACCACAATTAACACATTAAGTGACCCAATGACACCAAAAGTTGGTCCTGAGTCCTTGCAATGAGCAACTGCCACAATTGTTTTGTAGCAATTTCTATTATTCTTATACATAACACAAGCACACGGTACAATTATGTACGGAAATTAGTAGCATATCACATACAAGAGATGAAAAAGTGATAAAGTGAGGGTGAAGGGATTGGAAAATGAATGACCTCTCGTGGAGCAGTGGATGGCGGGCCCTTGTTGGTTGTGATCTCCTCGTCACTGATACCGCCGACGATGAGCTCGTCCCCTAGGGCTCGCGCTTGGCGCAGAGCGTTGCAGTGGCCGTAGTGCATCATGTCAAAGCAATCGTCCATGTACACGCACACGGGGCGACGGAACCGCCGCCGGAGCACATCGAAGGGTGGCAGGCTAGGATGGCCACAGGGCTACTGAGGTGGAGCGCTACCATGGACGCTCCCAGCACGATGTCGTTTATGACACACACTAACACCAGCTTGGCAATGGTGTGGCAAGGCCCATGGGTGGCAAGGCCAATAATCTATATATCTACAAACATGCAAGTCAAAATGGAGGTACTAGGCCAATAATGCATGAAATGATGAAACCCTAATTTTCAAAACCCATACGGTTTAGAACCTCGTCGTCCACATACGTTGTGTGCGCTCACTCTCCCCGCGTCACGCTGGACTTCCCTTCGCAATGCGCTCCTCCTCCTGGAGCTACGCCGCCATCCCCTACCCTTTCGCATAGATCATCGGCGCCGCCCCTGCTGTCTGCACCGCCGGCACTCGTGGATCCAGAAGGTGTCGCCTCTCCTTTGTCCGCCACCCACTTGGAGACCCACAAGGTGTCGCGTTTCCTTCCCTCTATCATCTCTGCTTTCCTTCTCTCCCCATCGATCTGATTTTACCCCGTTGTCGTGTGGATCTGGCGACGTCTGCAATGGCCTGACAGTGGTGGCTAGTGGTCTTGTTGCGTGCCGGTGACGTCGGTCTTCTGATTTGGCCTCTCCTTCTTCTTCCCATCCCGGTCTTCCTCTCCTCCCTCAACTTGGTGCGAAGCTGTCGCGGGATCCAAAGGTATGGCTTGAAATAGCAAATCTTTTCATCCGATTGGTGTTTTTTTGGGTAGATCTAGCTGGTACAGATGTTTTATGGGAAAATTGTTATATCCATGTTATTTTGTGGTTCGACGTGTCCAAGAAATGTGAATTTTTCCTTGTTGTGCTTCTGCATGTCCGATTGGTTAAAATTGCTTGTGCATCCAAGAAATATGACATTTTCCTAGCTGTTGTAAAATTGCTTGTGCATTCAATAGATCTAGTTGTGAAATTTTTCTTACCGTGCTTCCAAGAAATGTGTAATTTTCCTGGTTGTTGTAAAATTTCTTGTGTATCTACATGTGTAGTGAAATTTGGCAATGTTCATGCTTATTGTGTGTGAGTTATTGTGCAAGTTAACTGAATTTGAAAAGATTGCTCACTGTCAAAGATGTTGGTGTGATGCATGCTCACTGTCAAAGATGCTGGCATGATGCATGCTCCAATTTTATGAAACATGCAGTGCATATCTTTAGTGTGCGTATGATGCATGACTAATACATACTGGATACATATATGTTGTATATACTGGAGACTTCGTTGAGTAGTTTGTCCAAGTACTTTGGATTTGAGTAGTGCATGCTTCATACATATGTGTTGGATATAATGGAGACTTCCTTGAGTAGTACCTATTATGCTTTCATTATTTGTGAATGTATTGCATATTCATGGTCAGCACTGTTATGATGTGTAGATGGACAGGAGGAGGCTTAAAAGGAGAAAGATGTTGTTTATTGACGCTGCTACATATGTGGCTGCTTGCACGACCATCTTGTATGTACGGTCCAGACTGAGGAATAAGAGGGACCGTATTACCTATGGCCCTATGGAGGAAAGGGATAGAATTGGAATTGATTATCTGAGTAATAAAAATTGAAAGAATTAAACAACTTGTACCAACACAATTAAGCTTAAGCGAACTCCATTCTTTGAGTTGTGTGAAGTCTTGAGAGAGCGATTTTTTCTTCATGGCACTATACATGTATGTGTTGAGGAGCAAGTTGCCAAGTTCTTAAACACAATTGGCCACAACATAAGAAATAGACTAGTTGGTTCCAATTTCACTCGGTCAGGTGAAACAGTTAGCCGATATTTCTCACATGTCCTCCATGCCATAGGTGAGCTACAAAATGAACTTCTTAGGCCACCTTCTTTGGAGATCCCAAGCAAAATTGCAGGGAACCCAAGATGGGATCCATTCTTTAAGGTATGATAGCTAACAAGTATACCTTAGAGACTTTTGGGGAGCATCTGTTGGTTACTAATTTAGGATTGTATTAGAGCCATTGATGGTACACATATAAGGGCTTCTGTTAGTAAGTCTATGGAGGAAGCATTTCGTGATAGGAAGTCATTTCCTACGCAAAATGTCATGGCAGCCGTAGACTTCGATCTTCGTTTCACATATGTGTTGGCTGGTTGGGAGGGGACAGCTCATGATGCTATGGTGTTAGCTGATGCAATAGAGCGTGAGAATGGACTATGTGTCCCTAAAAGTAAATAACATCTTCGTAGAAGTATATGTCCATACCCGATTAAAAACCAATGTCATCAATGTGTTCCTCATCTCTTAGGGAAATTCTACCTAGTGGATGCTGGATATGGAGCCAAGCCTGGCTTTATCCCACCTTTTCGTGGTGTGAGGCACTACTTGAATGAGTGGGGGAACAATCCTCCCCTAAATGAAAAGGAATTGTTCAACCTTAGGCACTCCTCTCTACGAGTAAGCGTAGAGCGTGCCTTTGGATCACTCAAGAGGAGGTTCAAAGTCCTCAATGACGCTACTCCATTATTCCCCTTCTAAACTCAAGTTGATATCGTCATAGCTTCCTGCATCCTACACAACTGGGTTATTTCTCAAGGAAGTGACCATTTCATTTTACATGAGACTTCTTGGACACCAAACCCCTGTACGACAGCGAGGGAGCAAGCTATTGACCATAAAACCACGGTTGACCAAAGGCAGACTCTTGCCAGCGAAATGTGGGAAGCCCGTCAAAACTACCAAAACCATTAAACATGTAATGCCTTTAATTGTGATGAGTTGTATGAGAACCTATTATTTGTGATGAGTTGTACGGAAACCATGTATGGGCTTATTAGAAATGCTTTATGTCACTTATTTTATGTTGCTTTCAGTGGTTTGTAGGAAATGGACTTGGACATGGGGATAACATGGTGGGTAACACTGGTGGTGGGGTTATCTGGACAAATGCAATATTTGCATTTGTGTTGACCCACTTGGCTAATTTTGTGGCTAGTGGCAATAGAACGTGAACTGGTTTCAAAAAAGTTGTAACAGCCCAAAATCCCTAAGTTGGATTAGTTAAGTATCTAATGTGCATTTGTGAAAGTTTGGACTTTTTAAAACTTTTTGTTGCAGCAAATAGGTTTCAAGTGTGGGAATACTTTAGTTGGATTTTATATTCTCTGACATGCTTGTTGGATTTTCTGGAATTTTTGGAGCTTAATTGGTTCCCTGATTAATTTGCATGTTCAACTTTGAGTTTGAATTTAAAACACCAACCTAATAGATAAATAAAACAAATAGAAATGAAAGTGATAACTTAAAATCTAGACTCAGTATAATTATTCTAAATATAAATGGAGGAATTAATTAAAGCACGTTTTGCAATTTTCTCACATCAAGTAATAATAATCAATATTAAATCAAATTGTTAGGAAACTTTCAATTTAAAATTTAATTATTTTGATTTTATGTTTTCACATGCATCACAAAATCATGTCATTATGCATGCATTATTATCATCATCTTTCTTTTCTGGTTCGACCGACCGCAGGTGAAACGCCTGCGTGTCCCTTCTTTGCCGTTCCTGCTAACTCCTTTCGCTTCTCTCCTTCAAATCTCATCTAAAAACTCAAAATCAAGCCATGCATGTCGTACCACCGTGATCGTCATCGCACGACCAACCCATTTCTGCAATCCGTTTGCGCATGCATGGCAGTTTGAGCGATTTCGCAAGAGGAGAGGATAAGTCGCAGATAAAACACCTGCGTGTTCATTCTTTCCCCAACTTCTCTCCTCGCAATCACAAGAAAAAAACAAAAAATCATACGACGCATGTTATACCGTTGCGATCACTGTCTCGAGGGTGTTCCATTTCTGCAATCGTTTCTCGCATGCAAGGTCATATGAGTAAGTTGGAAAAATGTGGGAGAAATACACTGCTATTTATTCCACTATTAATTTCTCTCACTGCACACCCCTACCATTTCCTTTTTCCCAAGAGAGCTAGCTCTGCCATTTCTTGTCCACCAGCCGAACCCACCAACTTTCCCTGCCATCTTCTATTCCCAACCCAAAGCAACTCATTGCATTGCAAATTTTCCAAGCCATTTCTCCCCTTCCGTCTTTTCTCCACCGAGGGCCAAGTCTGCCACTGCCTTTTGTTTTGACCCAGCAGAAGCAGCACCACAGCCTCCCCAGCTCCTTGCTGCCATTCCTCCCCTTCCCCCATTCTTCCTTCAAGCCCAACCATGCCGGCCGCCTCCCCTGGTCTGGTGAATGCCACTGCCACCTCCCGGCCCGGCCGCCCCTCAGCGCCGCTGCCGCTGCACCTCCACGCGCTCCCCATCTGGTGCTGCCGCCGACTCCCCCACCGAGCGCGCCTCCCCGGCCGTCGGCCCTCTTCCCTCTTCTGCTGTCGCCGCCCCTGGTGCCTCTCCTCCTCTGGCCAACTCGCGCGGCCCCTTCCACCACGGCCCCGGCCCGGTTGCTCTGCCCGAGCCACCCGGCTCCCCCCTCGCGCCGGCCCGTTCACGCGCTAACCGGCGCCACCGGCTTCTCCTCCGCCGTCGGCCCTCCTCTCTTCTTGCGGCGCCACCTCGAGTGCCATCGGCTCCTCCTCGGCGCCATCCGATCCGGCCGCCTCCTCCGCTGCCACCTCCCAGCTTCCCAACCCCGGCTCCTTCCCAGCGCCACTGATCCGTGCACGAGCTCACCGCCGCACCGCCGCCGTCGCCTTCCGCGCCCAGGCGCAGACCGGCTCGAGCAGACCTACGCCGACCTCGGTCTTCCCTGCCGGCTGCTTCACCTCCTCGGCGTGCCCGCCGCGCCCTGCGCCCTGGAGCCCGAGCGCCATCGGCCCCCCCTCTGCTGCCGGTGCTACTTCAGTTCCTCCACGCCTTGGTCACCGCATGCAGTCGCCCCGCTGAGCTTCCGACCGCCGGCGACAAGCCTTGGCCGAGCCACCTTCGGTTTCTTCTTGTTCGCCCGTATTGTGTTTGTGTAAATGCCTCATAGGTTGTCTTGTTTCTCTGCAGGTGGAACTCGCCTCGGCCACCCCCTATCGGTTTCATCTGTGCTCAACCATTGCTGTCAACACTCCCCAGCAGAGCCGGCCACTGCAAGGGTTCCCCTCGCTGTCGACAGTGAGCACGCCCGAGCCATTTGGCCTTGGTGTTTTGATTCACTGCCATTCATCCACATGTTAGCTCCAGTTTTCATTCTCTGCACTATATGCTCTCCTCTGTGTGAATGATGTTGATTGGCATGTCATTTATCCTGTTTTATCTTAAGTAAGGACTAATGGTTTTGGTTAGTGAGAGTATTGGAGAATAAGTTGCAAGGTTGTGCCAAAGAAGTTTTGTTGTTGGCTTAACCGAATGCTCCATGACAGTAGCTAAATCTTTGAGGTTAATTGGAATATGCTAGAAGTATGACCTTATGCATATGTGTAGCCTTGTATGCTTAATGAATGGTTAGTAGCTAGCAAATGATCTGTTGCAGGATAGATGACCAGAGCATTGATCTGAATACTTGTAGTGGCATTTGGCCAATAACATTTCTAATACTAGTGCTAAGAAAGCTTCTGATTCAATTAGTACTTAAACTAAGTATTGTGTATGTCATCACTCAATTAAGTAGCATTAGAATCTGAAAATCCACATGGTTATAAATTTTCAGAAAAACAAACAGAGAATAGAAGGGATTAGTTGAATTTTAGGTTGGTATTCTCCTGCAAAGACCTCTGTCTTATACTATCAAATCCTTGTAAGTGTCAATTAGATCACCTCGTAAGTTAGCATTTGGAAGTTTGAGTGAAAGGGAGGCTAGTTGTAACATTTCATCGAGGTAAGTATACAATTGTAGGTATATGAGCAGTACTGGTTTTAATCAATTTTTGTTAGTAGGCTGATAACCTGATTAATACAAGCAGTTGAAAGTCTTTCGTAAACACTGTCATTAGATGAGCATTTAGTTGTCTAATAGTTTCAAGTTTAGAATTTGTGCCCTTGTTAGATTTTTGAACAGAGGAGAAGAATTGGTAAATAGGATCAATTTGGCTAGTAGCATTGTAGTAAAGCTAACCCACAATCACCATCAAAGTATGCCGATAGAATAGAACATATGAGAGGATTGATTTTGACTGTATGATTATCGTGGAAAAAAGTGAGTTTGGAAAGAACAGTAATAAGAAATCCTAACTAATTTAAATAAACTCCGAATCAAATAATTTGTTATTCCTAAATTCATGATCTATCTTCTGTGTTATTGATTTTTGAATGCTGTTGACGTTCTGGTGTTTATTCGCTGTTTTTCGCTTTGGCAGTTTTTATCGCTAGATGACGTTGATATCGAGAGTGATCCTCTGCAGCAAGTTGAATATCTCTAGCAAGGCAAAGGCAAGCAGTTTGATCATATCCACTCAATCCTATTACTTTTAAAATCTAATACTTTGTTTTACTCGTACGTATGCATGCTTTTGTGTCAATGATTAATTTTGTCGATTAGAGGTAGTTAATCCTATTGCATTGTTGCCCTGAAAATTGTTCACCCCTGCCACTACCTTAGGAATATTATTCTCACTGGTGAATTAGAGCCCGGTGAATGATTTAGGGCCTTTTATTTGTCTTTACGATTTAATGCTTAGCAATGCTTAGATACCGGTAGAATTGGGTGGTTATCGATTTAGTCGATAACCTTGATCACACAAACTTATTATGACTTTATATTTCAGCCTCTGTGCTATGTTTATTTCTAAAAACTAAAAATGAAAACAAAATGATTTCGACTTGGGCACAATGGTAAGATGGTGTGAATTTGGGTGTGACTGGAATGGTGCCCGGGCCAATTAAGGACCGAACTACTTGTGAGTACCTGTTATCCGAGCATTTTGGTGCGTGCTAACCACACTAGAGGGTATGGGACCTCTCTTAACTAAGTACTTTGGGGTGTTAATTAATGAGTCGCGTGGTGGGTTGCATATGGGATATATGCAACATGGACATGTTTGTGGGGAGTGGAGCGCCCGCCGAGGCCGGTGTCTCTTACTCCACGTATGGGTCCTTGTGATCCATATTTCGTCGACAGATCACTAAGGGTTAACCCCATACGTGCGACTCTTGATTAGCTCAATCCATTGGAAAACGTCTTGTTAGACTTAGCCGTGCCTGCATACCAAAGGAAGTATGCTAACCGTGGCTGGTGGAAAGACGGTCTAAAAGTGTGGGTACATTGGTACACCCCTGCAGGGTTTAAAACTATTCGAATAGCCTCGTCCTAGGTTATAGATACGCTTGGGTAAGCTTTTCAAGAGTTAGACTACAACCTTTTAATTAAAACTTGATGTGTTGGCATGAACGGGTAGTTCATGCTATTGTTGTGATGGCCATTGGGTTGGTCATCTCGAGGATGTCTTTATGTTACTACTTCATCGTATCATTTATTATTTCGCAAATAAAATTTGAATTGTTAAAACTGCCTTCAAACTATTACCTTATTGCAAAAGAAAACTGACTTTATGCTAAAAGTAGGGGTGAAAATGGATCGAATACGGACGGATAATGGCTCTGCCATATTTGTTTTTATATTTTTTTCGGATTCGGAAACGAATACGAATACCTCGGATACGAATACGGATACGAATAATATCGAATACGAATACGGAGCGAATACTGAATCGAAACGAATACTGTCGCGGATATTTTTGAACATGAAAACCCTTAAATTGTATACAGAAATTAACAAAATATATAACTAGTTTATTTGATGCAAACATTCATGAATTGTTCATATTTTCAACAACTACACAGAACATTGGCACTAGCAAGTTGTATTAACTAGTTCATCACAAATAAAACACTTAGTTTACCATATTTAGCTCATAAAGTCATAAGTCATAACTCACAAAGTCACAAATCATCACGTATTCATACTTAGTTCATCACATCCATAAAACTTAATTCACACTAACATCGATCGGGCTAGATAGTTAGTTTATACACAAATGACTATAACATCCCAAAGTATATTACCAAAAATAAAATTAATAAAGTTATTATTTTATTAGATTTTCGATATTTAAAAGAGTTTTCTTGGTTAAAAGAAAAATAATAAAATAAAGTTAATTATTTAATTTCCTAGTTTTTAATGTAAAAATAAAATTTATTGAGTTTTCTGGGATTTTATTTGATTTAAAGTGAAAAAATAATTAATTTCTTGATTTTCTAGAATTTAAAAGGTTTTACTATTTTTTAGAAATTAAAATAATTTATGTGCAAAAATAAAAACCAATTTTAAGTTGAAACTAATTTTATTAAGTTCAAAATCATTCAAGGAATTTTGTGATTTTTTCTAGAATTTTGAACTCTATTTGCTATTTTTCTAAAAGGCTATTTGATTTGTTGCATTTTAAAATTTAGAAATCAATTAAAATCTCATTTTCTTTTGGGCCAAAATCCTCTTTTGGGCTGAAATCAAATATATCCGCCTTCGTCTTATCCGGATAATCCCCTAGCTAAAAGTAAGTCCACAGCCCCCTCCACTTAAATAAAGCTTGCATGTAGTTAAATTATAGTTCTGTTACCCTTACACGTCAGTTTTGCGAGTATAAAAACAATTTTTGTACTCAGATGCTTTGCTTAATATTTTTGTTGCAGAGGAAGAAGGTGAGCCCCAACACCTCCTTACTTGACCATCCCGAATGGTCAGATTAATTACTTAAGATCAATCAATCCAATCTATCCAACAAGTTGGGAAAATTAAACAACTACAATAATCAAAACAATTGTTTTTCATATTCCTTGATAAATGCATGAGTTCTACACATGTATCGCTAAATTCTTAGCCACAAATCTTCAAGAAACTACAACAGGACAACATCATGTTAATCGACTTCACTTCTAAAGATGTTAGTAGAAATTAATGATGTACCACACTAACTTCTCAACTTGATAATTCACAATCTATCAATTATTTACATAATTTCCACCTACTACTTAAACACAACAAAACATCACAAAGGGGTTTTAACACTCCCTTCTAGAGAGAAATCAAACTTCAAAACAAATGCATAGAGCCAATGCTTCCACAAGTTAATGAACTTCCCACATAAAGCTTTGATTCTCTCTCAAAATATCAAACGAAATACAAGAGTCATGTTTTCCGGCAAGAAAGATGGAACAACACGGAAAATACCAGTCTCTCCAAAAGCACTGCTCACGAGCAGTCAAACAACCCATCAATCAGAAAGAAACAATACTTGGCTTCAAGAACAATTGGAGGCCTATTGACACCCAACAACTGCAATAAACAACTAACCCGAGAGAAAATCATTAACTGCAATAGGCCAAGAATCGGCCAACATCAATTCAAGGAGGATAACATTTTTCTAAGAAACTTACCCATGACATCCGCAACTAAGTTACCCGAGGTAATCGCATCAATATCCTCGTACCACGAGCGGGGTATAAATCGCAATGCCCAAGGCAACACCATAAACCCTACCTCTTATCATTGACTATCCTCACTCATAGCGATCATAGAAACAACACATAAACATACAAGATTATCTCATAGCATGAATAATCAATATAACATGTCAAAGCACGAATGCAATGCTTGACCCATCCCATCCTACTGTGCACCAGTGTGTCAATTTAATATGTTTAATTACCACAGACCTAAAGCCCGCTCTGATACCAACTGTAACACCCCAGGACCCACATTACCCTGGAATGCTACTAAACCACTCTACTGACTAGCCAATAATTTCAAGATAAATTATTTGGCAACATCTCTAGACAAGAAGCATTAGCGGAAGCATAAACAACTAAGGAAATAAAGATAACGGTAACAAGTTCAATAATTAAACAACCTCTAGCAGATTAATCAAAGAATGGTTCACAAGTCCATCCTTATTAAATAACATAATCATCCACAAATAGTTAAGCATTTGGCTAGAATTTCATCGACTTTATTACAACATGAGTTGATGAACCAAGTGCATTATTGTGGTGCCGCTCTACCCATCCCATGAATGCTCAACAATCACTGTAGGGGAAAACAAGGGTGAGATAAAAATCTCAAAGAAGCAAACTGCTTAATGACTATTCGGACTACAAACAAATATGCAACATCATTAAAGTATCCATATGTCCACATCCATAATGTGAATCCACATTCATTTACAAGCTAATTAAACTACAAAGATATTAAGCATCAATATCCAATTCCCATAATGATCACGATTATAGCCTCAACCATATTTACTACCAATGATAGTAAAATATTAACAATTGAATCTTGATCAATCTGCTTCATATTATTCGCCACTACCACTACCAATGACAATAAAATATTAACATGTTTTATCTCATAACTTTACTATTTCTCGCATCCACAATGCTATCAACAATTACCACAAGAGAGAAGAATCTCATGCCACAATCACAACCTCTACTATACCACAAGGGATGAACCCCATTCCACATCCACAACCACATTACTCATACCACAAGAGACTCTCATGAGTCAATTTCCACATTGCAACTATGAAGTTGCGTTTGTTTGCAAAAATAACTTCACCACAATATCTCGCATAAGTATGCAAATGATCTTTCCACAATGTAATGCATATGTATGCTATGCTCCACTGCACCTTTACCCAACAAGGTAAAAGTATGCATCGTGCTACTGACAATGCACGATGTTGTACTGCAGATCGATCGCGGCTATAAGCGGCGACATCCACAATGCAAATGTCATGATATGCCATGAATGATATGATAATCATAAACCACAAGGATTTAACCACGAAGGTCAACAACATACTCATCATGAATATTTTCTCATAATCCACATGTGTCTCATTAAGCACAATACCAATGTGTCATAAGACCATTACCACATAACCCACACCCGATTCACCAAAATCAAAATCAATCGATCTAAATGGAACTCTATCACATAGACCACAACATGATCATCATGAAAACAACCACAAGGAATTATCAATATGTTCACCTTGAGTTTACTTTCATATTCCGCATTTGGCTCATTAAGCAAATTACCACATGACTACCAACAACTCTTCCAACGCATGGCAAAAATGAATATTAATTTGCCACCACGACCTCATCCATAAAATATGCAACCATGGCACAACTTCAAGTTATGAAAAACATGTATATTGCAAGTAGTAAGAATAACGAGTTAAACCGTAGCACAACCGCTACATTTACTTGCCTTCCACGATGCGACGCGTTAGCCGGCAAAGATGATACTCCTAAACCTGAGGCTTCACCTCCTAAACAAGTAAAATAATTTCAATAAGGACATAATATACTCAGCGCTACTAATCGGCGTTCTACACCGCTTCCCTGATGACTCAAATCGAGTTTACAAAGCTGAAACTGAAAAACAACGTTTCCTGCCATATACCGTTTCTGGACAGCAGCATGGTAATTGACATAACTCATGAACTGGAAGTCGAAAAGAGGTAAACCCAATTTCTGTAGATTCTTAACTGACTAATCTACAATACTCTAGTTGACACGATAATCCAATTCGGCCAAAATAAAAGGCTAACCATTGTTTGAACTTTCAGTACAGAAACTGCCTACACGTTCGAATAGCGAAAACTAAAATGACCACAACTTTTAATAGGTAACTCCGAATTGATCGTTCTTTATCAATATGAAAAGGTTATCGAATTATCTACAATAACCTAGTTGTGTGAACTTTCAGATTCTATCAATTTCCCTTTCATATTTTAGGAAATATCCAGACAGATTATTCTCGTCAGATTTCTGGCAGCAGATACTAAATCGACCATAACTTTTGACTCAGACCTCGGAATTGAGTGATCTTCGCGGCTACTGAAAGGTAACGACAGATCCCACATAACTCTAGGAGATGGAATCTTAAAATTCAGCCTCTAAATACACGAAATTACCCACGCAAGGTACTGGACAGAATCTAATCTTCTGCAGCCAAACTTTTATCCAACAATTCTAATCGGTTTCGCATCTACTACGGATCAAACAGCGGGGAAGGCATCTCGTTACCCTTGTAGAACCGCTAGAGCTTGCTGAACCAATCCCCACGCAAGATCTTCTTCTCCTTCCTCTCTTTTTCCTTCTTGCGCAAAGGCGCGGCTGAGACAGAGGAGGCGCAGGGAGCAGCACCACAGGCGGAGGAGGCGCAAGGGCAGCAAGGGAGCGCAGGGAGCGCGGCGGTGCAAGTGGGAGGAGGGGAAAGGGGAGGGGGCGGCTAGGGTTTGGGGAGGGTGGCACCTCCCCCCCTTTGGCCGGCCACTACAAGGCCAAATGGGCCAAGGCCCAGGCCCAAGTGGGTGTGAAAAAGTGGAAAAGCCCCTCTCTTTTCTTGTTTTTGATGATTTCTGAAATAAACTTTTCCCCGATTAAAATAATCTCTACCGATTAAATTTAATTATCCCGATTAAAGGCTTCTCACACTTCCGGAGTATTACAGAAAGATTATGAGGTTCTCATAAAGGCACTTCCAAGTGACACTGAGGTGGCTGAGGCCTAGTTCCATGCACAGGTTGCCCTCAAGTCATCTTGGGGTGAGGAGGTATTTAACATGAAGTTTGGAGAAGTTGAAGCAATTACAGGAATGGAACAATTCCAGATGGCTACATCCTTGCCAGGTTTGTCTTTTTTGGTTCATGTCCTTTATTTAAAAATGTTGCTTCATGTCTTTTTTATCAACACTGCTAGCTAATTTCTCATAAATCTCATGCATTGCCAGCACCAGATGACAGATATTGGATATTCACAAGGAAGTGCGATGTATTGACACCAATGGAATAGGAGATGAACGGTTGGAGTTGTCAGCCGGTGAAAATAGTAGTCCACAAGTTTCAAATGTATAATATAAAGGAAGTGACCGAAGTTGAGGACGACGCAACCGAAAATGACAATGGTACACCAAAAATAGTTCTGTGTATGTTGTATGGCCATGCAAGCACTCTTTTAAATTGGTATGTCATATATAGAGATAATCATATTCTGTTCTAATCATATTTGTGTACTGAAGTGTTATGGGCTTTCGGCTCACATGAACTTTTGGGACTTTAAGCATTCTAGTTTAGATTTGCTATTTGATTCAGATCGTTTGTTAGGTACGTAAACAAAAGTTTTGGCCATTTTGTTTGAACAATATTTCATGGATTAAAAATGCACTCTTTGTTTATTCTGATTGGCCCAAATGGTGGTCGTAAATCCACTATGTTGCGATCAGTCTGTGCTGCTGCATTGCTTGGAATATGTGGCCTATCGTAGGGGTGCCTCACCGGCTCCATGACCTGGCAAAGTGCAAGGGCACCCTTCTGAAGGGCCCCCCCGGAGGCTCAATGAAGGGGTCCCTGAAGGCCCTCCGAAGGGTTCCAGAGAGCGCCCGGAGGGGTTCTGAAGGGACTGCCGAAGGGGCCTCGAAGTGTCGCCTCCGCTGGGGGCATGACGGTCGCAGGATAGGTGGATCGGGTGTACTCCCAGGTAGACCAAGACTAGGATGGTCCACCGTGAGCCGAGGGCTACGCATAGGATAGGAAAAGCCCCTACAACCCCTATGTTCATAGCACCTTTCTAGGGGTACGTGTGTAAATTCATATACCTGGTCGGGAGGCTATAAGTAGTCCTCTTCCCCCATGTAATAGGGACAGACCCAGTTCTTCGGAAGCAATTAATACACATTTACTTCCTCGCAATCGAAGCCCCTCTTTGAGGACCTTTCGGTCTCTCACGTAGACGTCAGGGGTCCCCTTTTTCTACTGTCTAGTCTCCTACTATGACATGGCATGATTGTGTCAGCTGCTTCAGTTGTCATCCCACATTTTGATTCCATTATGCTACATATGAAATCCTATGATAGTCCAGCTGATGGGAAAAGTTTGTTCCAGGGGCCAGTTTTGTAGCTTTACATATTTCTTTTCATATAATTTGTAGTGCTTATTTCTTTTTCATGTAATTTGTAGTGTTGTATTCTTAGATAACACAGGTGCTAATACAATTGTAGCATCATTGAAATTCTTGATTATGTTGGCTGCCTAGGAATCATAGCAATGCAAAATTTGAGAGAGGTCAGCTCACCACCTTTAGAGTAGAGGTTATTGCAACCCATCCCATCCACCCTAATCCCTCCAACCAAACACAAACTCGGATCATCCCATTCACTCCCATCCCACCAACCAAACACCAACTCGTACCATCCCATCAACTTAACCAAACAAGCAACCTGAATGGTCCTATCCACCTAAAACCTGGATGAAATCATCCTATTCACCTACATCCATGAACCAAACACACCCTTTTGTTGCGCCAATTCGTCAAGCAAAAGACCTGATCCTGATGGCTCACATTGCTGAGGTGAAGCTATTTAAGGACAGGAGAAAGCAAATTAGGATAGCTCACGAGCTAGCACAACAACTTGTCGTGTTCGTAGCCACTGTTTGGCTAGCTGGTGCGCTCAATGATAGTAATTCTACCCGTGTTTAATCAATAAAGTTCTCTTCCTCAGGAAATTTGGTCATTTGCCACACATTACATGTGGTTTTGATCATTTAAGATTTATGTTTTCGGTAATAGATTATTTGCCACACAGTTCATCAGTCAATCGATAATATACCCTTTTGTTGAAAAACGCCAATTTTGTCCATGTCTTCTTCTCATTCTTCTTCCTTGCCCTAGCCATGGCTGACCCGTCGCGGTCTTATTCAACGGTGGCGGTGGGGTAGGAGCGCGGTGAGCTCTGAGAGGAAGCGAGGGGCCTCCTTACTCTCCCCACTCGCGTCGGTGGGCGCCACCATCAATGTCGTCGTCCTCGAGGTGCACCTTGCTCCGCCGCTCCCTACCCTGGCCGCCGCCCGGATCCAACCGTGTCGGCGGCTTATAGGCGCTCGAGCGGAGACAACCTCCTCACCGGATCCAGCCTCATTGGGCCACGCTGGAGCTCGAGTAGCGGCGACCTCCTCTCCGGATCGGACCATGCTGGTGGCGGCGTCATCCTCAGAATGGCCATGCTACGGAAGCGACGACTACTCCAGTAGGCGGGGGCGAGGGAATTAGCCATGGCAACCAGATCTGGTAGGGGAGGGAGCCATGGCTGGCGGAGGAACAAGAAGAGTGTGCAAAGAGGTGGTGGCGGAAGTGCGGGGTCGACCATGGCTGGAGTAAGGAAGAAGACAAGAGCAAATTTGTCTAAAAGAGCAAGTAAATGGTTCATGAAAGATGAGGTATTTGAGCTATTACCTGATAAGATATGCCAAACGATCAATTTCCCCTCCTCCTTCGAATTTTTTTAACCCAACGAATGGTAGCATTGAAAACAAATGACCTCACTGATTTATTTATTAGCAGTAACCCGGCCAGGCCTTAACACGAGCGGCTTTGCTTGGTTGTCAAAGTTGCTCAGGCAAGTTGTTGGCACTTGACAGATCCGAGCAGAGCACACGGCGACTCCACCGCAGTCCGCAGTGAACACCACCACCGTTTGACTTCTCGATGCTGCCCCTCCTCCTCCTCCTGCCTCCCCTCCTCCACGGCGCCGCCGCCGCCGACATCTGCATCGTCGGCAGCGGCATCTCCGGCTCCTCCACCGCCTTCTTCCTTACAAACTACACCTCCGGCCTCTCCACCGCCCTCGCCGGGGGTCAGGTCCACGTCTTCGAGCGCCTTGCCAGGGTGGGCGGCCGCCTCGCCACCGTCACCATCTCCGGCGACGAGTTTGAGGCCGGCGGCTCCATCATCCACCCCCGCAACCTCCACGTGCGCCTCTTCGCCCATCTCCTAGGCCTCGCCGTCAAGACCGGCGGCGACGACGATTGGCTTGGGATCTGGGACGGCGGCCGCTTCGTCTTCCAGACGCTCCGCCCGCCACCGCCCGGGAGCTCTTGGTTGCGCCGCAAGCTGCACGGCCTTCTCAACTCGCTGCTGCTTCTTAAGCGCTATGGCCTGTCGCTGCTCAAGATGGACAGATTTGTCCAGGTTCAACTTTTCCTCTTCCTCTTCCTCTTCCTCTTCCTCTTCCTCCTCCTCCTCCTGCTTTACTATACTCCATCCACCCTCTGATTCTACAAGTAGTACATTTTTATTTAGGAAAAAGTTCATATAACACCCCGAACTGCAATTCAGTTCAAATAAGACTTGATCCGGTTTCGCGTAGTGGTATTGCCCGCGTGGAGCCATGATAGCCAAGTTTAGTGAAGGACGTGTGGGATCCACAGGGCTTCTTCCCCAAATCGAAATGGAGATGGTCTTCCGAGCAAAGTTAGGGTGTTATATGGACTTATTCCTTTTATTTATGAACCACATCATCAAGATTGCAACTTATATATATATATGTGATCCTCTTTGAAATGGTGTAGTAGGAAATGACCCAATTGTGTGATCTTCTTTGAAATGGTGTAGTAGGAAATGGCACAATTGATCATGCTTGGTAAAATTTGCACGATCGGATCGGTTGTTTACCCTACACATCACCTTTACCATTTTATCAATTGAGATGAATATTCTCATGGTTTTACTGCTTAACAAGAAACGTGGTGAAGTGTCCTAAATACTCACATATTGTTATGCAGGAAATGTTGCAAAAATTTATGCTTTTCTACAATGGATTTGAGTCTCGTCCTGTGTTTCACACGGTTGAGGAGATGCTGAAATGGTCGGGGCTCTACGGGCTCACTTGCAGGACCCTAGAGGAGGAGCTGGTTGACGCTGGGCTGAATTCCCAAACTATATCAGAGCTTGTCACTGTATGATAGATATGATTCTTCCCAATATTTTCTCTTCCCTCATTTCAATTCTCAATCGATAACCCACAATTTTCTATATTGGCAAAGGAGGATTTTTCATGGCTGCTCCATGCTTTCATAACTGCATTTAGTGGAATACAATATGAGCTAAACTTCCTTTGTAGTTAATAGAAGTCTTGCACTCACTTCCTGTGTACATATATTTCTTAGGACCGGTGTAAATCTCAGAAGACCTTACCAGCCAAGCATATTATAATTGGTATATTCATCAGGTGTAATATGCTCTTAGTGTTCTTCTGGAAGATGTGTTGTGTACCGTTACAGCTGGAAAAAATTCTGAATTTATTAATTTCATAGAAATCTTACTCTTTCTGATAAGTATGCTCAGTGGTATCCTTTCCCCTATCCTTGACAGGTGATAACAAGAATCAACTATGGCCAGAGTGTGAGTATAAGTGGCCTTGCGGGTGCTGTGTCTTTAGCTGGCTCTGAGTCAGGATTGTGGGCTGTCAAAGGAGGCAACTGGCAGCTAGCTGCTGGATTGCTTAAGACCGCAAATGCCACCTTGCATCTCCAAGAAGGCATAGACTCAATCTCTGATGCTGGGGATTATTATGTTCTCAAATCCAATAAAGGGCATGAGTATAACTGTAAGGTGACGGTGGTTGCAACGCCACTTGATGAGGTGAACATTACATTTAGCCCTCCAATCTCCATTCCACCGAGGAAGATGCAGCATACCCATGCAACCTTTGTCAGGGGCCTTTTGAACCCGGTAAGTGTTTTTGCACTTGGTGTACTGTATCGGTCATTTTGAGAAGAAACCTCCTCACATAAACATAAGTACACCAACTTGCTAAATGAGCAGCAAGTAACTAGTAATAGCCTGTTAACTTGATGTTGATGAAACATGAAAGCCTATACTCTTGTAATCTTCCTTGCTTGTCATGAGAAGTTACTCCTGTTGCGCTGTTTGTTACAATGCAGGAATATTTCGGTCTAAGGTCAGTGTCAGATATCCCAGAGCTGATAGGAACTCTGGAGCTCCCTGATATCCCTTTCTCGTGCATCTCAGTTCTGAAGAAGTACAGCGAACATGACATGACTTACAAGATGTTCTCGCGTGTGAAGCTGGATGACAGTCTGCTGGATGAGATCTTTAGGTAAGTGGCTCTATAGAGTAGATTGTATTGGTTAAGGGAGTTACTAATTAATTAAAGGCTTACAACAGCACAAGGAAAGAGACAATTCGGATAAACTGGCCTGCTTATCCTCACTATGAAGCTCCAGAAGATTTTGCTCCGATAATATTGGACGGTAAGCAGCTGTACTACGTGAACGCCTTTGAGAGCGCGGCGAGCGCCATGGAGACGGGCGCTGTTGCAGCAGAAAACGTGGCGAGGCTCATCATTTCAAGGCTACCTCTTCCTCCTCAACGAGCTGGGGCTCTTCATTTCAAGTCATTTGCTGAGCAGGAGGAAGAGTCCCGGGCGAGGGTGGATCTGTGAATTTCCAGAATGAATGGATGTGGAAGGAAGATGCTCGATTAATTTTGATCATTCGTGTCTGGAATCGTTGTGTACATTTGTGAATCTTCGTTAATTACAGTTGATGTGCGGCTAGCTGCTGAGATTCATGTATACATGTGGCTGCCTATATACCTGCCAAAAGTCCTTTTTCTTCACGATGTGCATACATCTACTCGATCGTTTGATTTACGATGATAGACGAATCTAGCTAGTCTGGATATATATACTACTTATATATATACACACACACTACTTAAATATTTAAGTTGGTCGTCCGTTCTCTCACTCTCTTCTCCGTCCATTGGATCGGCGAGTCGGGAACCGACGGTCAGATCTCATCGCGCGGCTCGGAACCCTTCCACCTGCGCGTTGCCCTACCTCCATCTCTCTCTCGCCCCACCCACGCCGCCCGCCTCCCACGCTCGCGCTGCCCTCCATCCCTCTTGTACGCTCCCGTCATCCTTTACCCTACCCACGCCGCCATCCCCCCTGTCCCTCCATCTTTGCGTGTTGTTGAGTCCCCTCCCGCGCTGCCCTCCTCCCCTCTCCCCTCCATCCTCACTCATCCATTCTCTTCGTCCTCGTAGCACTAACCCTCAAAACCCTAGCTGCGGCGGTGTCCTCGCACCTTCAGCCTCAGCTCCGCTCGCTCTGACCCATCCTCATCTTCCCCTTTCTCTTCTGCTATGTCGTTGCGCCTCGGCCTCCTCCCCCATCGGATCTAGACGACCCTCGATTCCTACTCCATCGCCGCCGATTACACCGGTCGGATCTGGTTGAGGGCGTCGAGATCTGGCCAGACATGGTCGTCGTTGCCATTCACCACCGCCCTAGTTCTGCACGCCTCCACCATAGCACCCGCCCACGCTGGACACAACTCGCGGCCAGCGGCACTCCCTACTCCTCTTTGTCGTAGGGAGGCGGCCGACCGAGGAGGTGGACGTGTGCGGCGGCTACGCAGGGAGGCGACCGAAGGAGGAGGGTTATCAGGCTTAGCAGGGGAGTAACTGCTTGCCAATCGTTCTAACCACATAGATGAGGTATTGTTCACTCGATTGTATTTTTATGGAACTTGATGTGAGATGGAAGGTAGTAGCTGAGTATAATGTGTCAATATGAATGCGGCTCTCCAATCTACAAATGCGAAATATACTTTATTTTCTATGAATACGAGGATTCTTTTTCGATGAAATGACTTGAAATTCGATGATTCCACATTCGAGAGAATAGTATGCTTTAGACACAGTTAGTATGCATTGCATACTAAAATTTCAGTACAAGTATGAGTTTTCATTGTAACGCACGAGCACACGATTAGTATATATATATATATATATATATATATATATATATATATATATATATATATATATATATATATATATATATATATATATTGTATGTACTCACAGGAGTATGTCCTCCTATTTCTCATATACCACTTAAATCGTACGATGATACATCTTTATCAATTTGGGCATACTCCAATAATGATTATAAGATACCCCAAAGTGAGTTCTATAAAAAAAAAATCATTAAAGTCCACCTTTTATAGCTAAATTTGTGTATATACTTCTTTTATATATGAAAATGGTATATAGCAAAACTAAAGGAGTACAATGATTTTTTTTCCAATCAAGTCGTACTGGAGTATCTTATAATTGATATTTAAGTATACTAAAAATAAGAAAGAAGTATAATATATTCGTTTAAGTGATATATTCGAAATGGGATTATGTACTCCCGGGAGTATGAAATGGGCGTCCCCCCACACATATATGTTGTGGACGCATTTGTTGGCCAGCGTCGGCAGCGTAATGGAGCCGTTATGGAAGGCGATCAAGTTATTTAGTAAGAGATAAGTCATATTAATTAGTTCTCTTTAAGAGATATTTTGTTACTCCATCTGTTCAAGAATATATGACGTTTTGGACATTGGTTCGGTCTCCAATATCTAACTTTAGCAATTACTTTTTATATGATTATGTTAGTAAAAGTTGACAAGATTATTATAGTAAGAAAACATTTATCATGATAAATCTAATGATATTATTCTCTAGTGACCAATCTAAATAGTGTTTTATATATTATTAGAGAAGTTTGATTGCACGGTTTCTAAAACGTGATACATTTCTGAACGGAGGGAGTAGTTGATTTCCTTATCTTGTGACTTTCTAAATATGAGTTGCCTAATCTATAAAGTTAGCCTTGTGTGAGTTGGAAAGGCAATCAAGAAATAAACAAAACCTTTCCACCTAGCTCGGCAAGATCATGTCCGGCCGTGTTTGAAGGGCGATTCGCCAGTTATCTCTACTGAATTACCTTAATCCTTGGCCAGTTATCAGGAAGTGTGCCCAACCACAGGCACGGTTCCGACGTCTTTCCCTTGAGGAGATGATCGACACACGTGCCAAGAGAAATTCTTATGGATGTTTCATCAAGGGAATGCAATTAACGGAGCTTGATGAAGAAGACTTGGAGGGGATGACAGTGACCATGCATGTCGAGATCATACGCGCTGACCGGACTATGGGGCGACCGTGTGACAAGTTGAGGGATTTGCACCAACATGTACACTTGCTCGACTCCACTCCACTGGAACGGTACGTACGTTTTCCCAAGCACTTAGATTTTGTTTTGTTTTTCCATCACGAGTGAGTGATACATGCAGACTGTGGAGCGAAAGGGAATACCGGTATGGTGCTAGGTAGACTTAACCGACACGTACCGTTATCATTGCTTGTACCAATTCAAGACTAACTAACCAATAAAAAAAGTTGGGGGACGGCGTTCGCGGCTTCGCCTCCTCCTCGCTAGCTTTGGGCTCCGCAAGTGAGCCTAATCAAAAAAAAGTTGGGGGACGGCGTTCTCAGCTTCGCCCCCCCCCCCCCTCGCTAGCTTTGGGCTCCGTAAGCGAGCCCAATCAAAAAAGTTGGGGGACGGCCTTCCCGGCTTCGTCTCCCCCTCGTTAGCTTTGGGCTCCACAAGCGAACCCAATAAAAAAAGTTGGGGGACGGTGTTGGCGGCTTCGCCTCCCCCTCGCTAGCTTTGGGCTCTGCAAGTGAACCCAAGCATGATCATAATAAACAATCGCCTCCTTAAAACAGACGAGCATCAACCCTTCACGCCACTCAAGTCGTGGGCACAACTCATTGGGAGCGCCCGAAGAGGGGATGGTACCAGGCCCCTAGTGGGACCACCACGAATGGTCACACCAAGGAAGTAGTCAAATACGCGGGCAGCAATGCCTCTGCGTGCTTCGCTATTGCTCACCGCCCGCCGCGAGGCTATCGCCTCGGCGGGGTGGCCCCGACGTGCCGCCCGCCTCGAGGCCCATGCCTCGGCGGATACTCGCGACCGACTTTGCCCGCACAGCCTCGCCTCGCCTTTGGCGCGCCTCGGAGCCGCCGCCGTGCCACCGCCTCGGCCACCTCGACATGCCGCCCGTCTCGAGGGCCGTGCCTCGGTGGGGCGGCCCCGCGTCGACCGCCTCGGCGTGGCAGCTCCCTGCCGGCGCCTCCCCGGGGTATCCTGACTCCTGAGGGGCTGGGGACGGTAGGATTGCGTCCGCTCGCCCCTCGGGACCGCGGGACATGTCCTCGCGGCCTCGGACCACGTAGACGAGGGAGTTGTCGTAGCAGGGCACCGGAGGTGCCCCGCACCCTAGGGTCATCAGGAATACCAGTGTGCCGTCAGGGATACTGTACATATGTAGGCATAGTCTGTATAGCGTATCTAGGCAAATGTACTTAATACCTTCTTGCTTTCCTATAAATACGGCCCCAAGGGCATATGTAAGGGGGCTCTTCCCTCGTTCTCTCATTCACACGCATACAAAGCAATACACACATACTTGTGTCTTTGGCTTCTCCTCCGGTCCTCTTCGTATCCACTGTTTAGCCTTTTCATGCTACGACACCATTCAAAACGGCGATAAGATCTCAGTAGCCGTTTTGTTTGACGACATGGCTTCTTCACCGTTTCGAACAACGATATTGGCTCTCGCTAAACAAAAGAATGACAGGAAGCCACGTCACCACCACCAACAGGCCAGACCAGCCATTGAGCTATGTCGTCAATTCAAATGACGAGAGATGCCAGACCTATATAAGGTTAGAATGAGTCAACGCCTCTCAACGTCGGTGTGGAGGAAGTGGAACATCCTTTCCTTTCTCAGTCTCACTCTCTCTCCAAATTAAGTCCAAGCTCCTCTTTATTCCTTCGGAGTCTTCTTGTTCCTTCCTCCGTACCCCAACCCGCACTACAAGAGAGAGAGAAGAAGAAGAAGAAGAAGAAGAAGATCATAGCCAGGTAGGGCGCGGGGATGGGGCCTCCGCGTATTGTGCGGGGCCTCATCGCGCCGCTGTTCTCCGTCTCCCCGGCCGACTGGCTGCCCTGCCACCACCTGCTCGCCTCCGCCCGGACCCGGTGGCTCCCCTCTCTCTCACCGCCGTCGCGCCTGCGCTTCCCATATTGTGCCGCCGGCTTCAAGATGCTCCTCGTCCTGCTGCTCGTCTACGTATCCCTCGCCGAGGTCCGCTTCATCGCCTCCTCCTCCATGGCCCCAACCATCCCATCAGCCGACCGCGCCGTCGCCGAAAAGGTAAAGCAAAATTAGCTCTCGCTCCCGACTTGGCTCGCACCTTGCGCCCCTATTTTACTCTACACATCACTCCATATGCTAATCTCTTAATTGCCTTCCTTCCTTGGATGATCCCATCCACCACCAATGAATGATACGCGGCCTGCTCCACTCCACTTGGAGTATAACAAAACACAAGATGGGAATTCGAATTCATTCAATCACTGTTCCATGCCATTGCTATCCAACCAAATCTTATACTAGTATAGACTCACTCGATCTGTTACTAGTTACTGCATGCTATGCTGTGCTACCGATGATGGATTTGAACTATCTAATCTAATGCATCACAAAATTATCTCTCAGGTTACATACTTATTTCGGAGGCCATCTATTGGCGACATAGTGTTTTTCAAAGTGCCCACGGCCTTACAGGTTTGGTTTTCTTTCAATCCTTCTGTTTAGCGTTCTTTCTATCCTTCTGTTTAGTCCCTCCTTTCCAGTCTGATACTATGCTACTTTGCGTTTCAGAATTATGGTGTAAATAAGGATGTTGTGTTTATTAAGAGGATACTGGCAACATCTGGAGATTTCATCGAGGTAAACTACATCAGCATCATTTACTCTGCTGACATGCTTGAGCAAAGTCGTACCAGGATGCATGTATTCTCCAAATGTAGTGCTGGTGCCTGGTGGTATAGTATGCCCCGCCCAATATTGTCTTACACCGACCATTTCGTAGGTTCGACAAGGGCAGCTTATTGTGAACGGTGTTGCACAAACGGAAAATTACACAGCAAGCCATGCATCATACACAATGGAAGCAATGGTTTGTGCATCTCTTTTCTCTGTGAGCATTGTCTCCTTGAACAACATTGAGGAGTTGCTATTGCCAGGTCCAGAGATATTAAAGTGCTGTTAACACAACGGGTTAACAAAAATTACTAGAGAGTTTTCACTCACTAGAAGGAATGATCAAAAGTGGCCTGGCTGCTCCATGTTGTTGACTTCTTGAGTGCCTCGTTGTAATGAACAGGCCTCAGATGGTGGATGATCTCTTCCTCCCATTTTTGTTATCTGCTGTGCTGTCTACCAGGGTCCTCTACTAAAAGCATGCATGATCCTGCAGCGCCTTCCTGAAGGCCATGTATTCGTCATGGGTGATAACCGCAATAACAGCTGTGATTCTCGTGCCTGGTAAGAGAACACATCCACTACCACACTAGCTCAATCTTCATATAGATAGGTGTAACTGGTTGTTCGACTCAAGATTAACCTGTCCTAGAATACTTCAATTGTTGAGGAATTCTCTTGCTAGTCATCTTTGTTGTGTGCTCTTGCTCTTCTGTGGACCAGATCCAATTTGATTATAGATTGAATGCCATGATAAGCATTGATGCTGTATGAGAATTTTCCGAAATGTTGAGGCTTTGAGTAGGATGAGCATACGCGTGCAGTTGCCAGAATGCGCTATAAGGATTTACTCATTAACAGTTGGCTTATTGTGCCTGTATGACTGACTTGCAGTCAGTTTTTGTAACCATTGTTTGGGATCTGCTACTAATCTTTATGGTGCTTGTGGTAACTAACAGGGGTCCTCTTCCTGTCGGAAACATCGTTGGAAGATACATGATGTCCTTTACAAGATCCTCTTTCCAGTAACTAAGGAGAAGAGGCTTGATGACCTCCAGCCAGTATCGCCCAAACTCCTTGATGCCGTTTGATGCGATGATATCGAGCTGAGTTGGGCCTTGAGCCCTTTATACGTTGTGGACTTGTGATGAGACCTTGCTTCTCAGCGTGCTGTTAGCGTTGTGTGTGTATATTGTCTTACTCCTTGGGGCTAAACGGTTACCTCTGTAGCTGTTGTCTCTCCTCCTCAGGCTGTCAGGTGTTGTTGAGCTTACCTGTTGGTAGAACCTACAAAAAATGTATCTAAAAGTTATGGAAACTTTACCACAGTTAAGGTTATCTTATGTGTTGAAGCATACCAGTAATGTTTATCCAACGCTTGAGAATGCAGTATCTATCAGAACTTTGCAAATCATTTCGGTGGCTCCTTGTCGCCTATAAGTTAATCTGTGTTGCATTTGCGCCGGCTGTTGGCATAGAGCTCCTGTGTATATACACTTGGTATGATTTCCCCTCTCTTGTACCATGCATTTGTTTTGAGTGATCTATGTCGCGAACAAAACAAGGCTTTTGGACGGTGCAATTGGAATTTTGTTGGCGTATTGGGACCAGCGGACCAAGGGAGTGGAGTGGCAGTGTGTTGTGTACTTCGTTTGCATTGCGAGTGGAGTGATATCCCATTATATTATGCCTTGCAACGGGAGTGTAGCTTAGCGTTATCGCATGTTCGCCCATTTCAAGAACAGGGCATCCAGTATATATATCGCCCAATGCCCAGCATAGCGCAACAACAAATCAATAGACAGCATTTTCACTCCAGTGCTTACCACTGACAAGATATACCTTGGACTTCAATAGCACTATGCAGTGGAAACAGTCACAGGAGTCAGCCAAAGAACAAATCAGAGGCTCGGCTCTACATTACATTATACCCAATAAAAGAAAGCATTTCTGAGTACAAGCTCCTGTATATATACACTAACTCGTGTAAATTAATGATCAGCAAATGGACATCAATGTGGTGATCGAAATGATTATGACGATCTAAGAGGAATTCCTTCACCATCTTCGTCTGTTTGCTTGGAGAACCGAAACGATGACGATCTAAGAGAAATTCCTTCACCATCTTCGCCTGTTTGTTTAGAGAACCGAAACGATGAAGACGTTGGAAGACGGAATGAAGTTGAAAGCCCTAAAATGACACATAAAAAAACAATGTGGTTTCAGAACATGCAACCGACAAAAGGAAGAAGAAAATGACAGTTTGGTGAGAAACTCAGCACCGTCGGTCATGTCCTTTGTTTTGTGAAGGAGAAAAGTTCCAGAAAGGATTGTAACAAAGCCAGACATTTCTGTCACAATTTGTGTCGGATTTTGCCTGTCCCAGTCCTGCACGTAGATATAAAACAGAAATGACTTGCAAAGCAACAACTATCAGGTTCTGACTCACTCAAAGCATTTGCAAAGTATGCCCCAAGCACATGCTATTTCATATTTGTGTCATCAACCGCTTGATTCATACTACCCAAACAAAATCTCATGGATTTTCATTTGGAAAAGGATAGGAAACCTAGCTGAATCATTTTAATGGATCCTAGCTGAATCATTCTTATGGACTATTCCCAACAAAAATTTTAGAACAAAAGCAGGGAAGACACAAAATATTAGCTAAAGCAATTGAAGCATCATACCTTGAACATGATGACACTAGCCAAGATGGTTAAAGACGTGAACATGGTATAGTAAATGGGGGATACAACTGCTGTATTAAATGTGTCAAGGGCCTGCATTCAAGGGGGAAAAAATCATTGTCATCATTTGTTTAAAAATGCTTTCTTGGTCAGGCATGTAAATTCGATGTTATTCTGATGTTATGATTTGCCCAGTTGAGATAAGAATAAAGCAGTATTCAGGAAGTTACTTTTGGCTTATACAATGCTAAAGCTTCATCGTAAATGAATCGAATTTCACATATCATACCCTCAATAACATGACATTCACACTAATTTCCCCAAGGCACGAAATCTACTGGAAATTTTCGACATTTGATGGTGGATTGGAGAGAGAGAGAGATTATATGCCATTTTCCCAATTTCCCTCGTAGGGTTGGTATGCTAGATCATGGACGGGGCAAAAAAAAACACTTTGGTTCAGTGTGAGGAAATCAGAGTACCTTGTTCAAGTAATTCATTTGAGTAATGATGCATGTGATGACAACCAGAGTAAACGCCCATGTCTGTGGATATATGAGTTGGTTCATTCCAGAAAAGGTCAGCTTCAAAGCTATACCAAGAGCTTTCACACTCATGACCTGCATAGTTCAACCAAAACGTTGCAAAAAAGTACATGGCTAGAGAACGATAAATACGGGAAGATAAAAACCAGAGAGAACGTACCGAGATGGAACCTACAAGAGAGCAAACACCAATATACACCATGACATGTGTTTGTCCATAAAGTGGGACAAACCGGTAAACAAGTATGGCAACTATAGCAAGTACTACTACTGCATAACACATGAAGGCTGAAAAAACATCAGTTAGTTAGGATTCAGTTAAGCCACATTGAAGTTGATAACGCAGAATAAGTGCCACTTCAAGCAATATTAGGAAATTGGCCAAGAAACAAAACCATGTAATAGCAAATACCTGGTTCAGTAGCAAGATCCCATACTTCTGTTACCGAGTCAATCTCACGTTCTGCTGGGGCATGGAGGACAATTGTGGTGGATCCCACAACACATAGGACACATCCAAGAACACCAAATATGTGTAGCTTCTCATGCAGCATCACATGTGCAAGTACAGCACTGCAGAACAAAACATAGCTCCATATTGATGATGAAATCAGTAAAAGTTTCATAAGACAAAAACCATAATATTGTAAATCAAAAGTCATGCCTGATAATAATGCTAAGAGCGCCAAGAGGAGTGACCAAAATAGCTGGAGCAAATGCATAAGCTGCAAAATTTGCAACTTCCCCAACAATCACTGCAAAAGAATTTAACAAATAGACAGTATGATTACAAGCTATCCATAGAAATAAACAAAATAAAAAGAGTAAAACTGATAGAACAGGGCTTACTTGTTATCATGCCAACCCACCAAAGAGGCTCGTATAAATAAGAATAACCACCAAACCCTGTCATAACATGGAACATTAATACACATGTAGCATACCACTAAACACTGATACAGTAGTTCACAAAAAGGTCATATGAATAAGGAATAAGTCCATTTTACCCCCCTAAACTTTGGCGAGAGTCCAAAAACCCCCCTGAACTCCAATACCATTCACTTTACACCATTGAACTGTTAAAACCAGATCAAGTTACACCCTAGGTTGGTTTTATTGGTGGTTTTAGCCATGTTGGCAGCCACATCATTGATTTTGGCTTAGATGGCATCTGAATCAGCTATAGGGTCCCACATGTCAGCCTATCTCTTTCTTCATTCCTCTTTCTTCTCTCCTTCTTTCTTTTCCTCGCCGGCCCGCGCCTCTGGCCTCCACGGTGCTCCTCCTCTGGCTCCCATGGAGCCCACGGCGCGCCGCCGCTCGACCCATCACCCGGTCCGCCGTCGGCCTCTGAATCCCTGGGCCCTCTTTGCCGCGCCCTCGCTCTCGGCTTGGCCCGGTGCCGCGTCCGACGCCCCTGCACCCTCTGCTACTCTCCCGTATGAGGCCCCCTGGCCGCTCCGGCTCTTCCTCTCCGGCCTCCGGTTCCCCACGCCTGCTCGCCCATCCCGTGCACCCAGCCATCTCCCTCTCCTCTCGGCCTTAAGAAGCCCTTGGCTTCCCCTTGGTCCCCCCACCTCGTTCTTGTCTCTGCCGCCAAAAACCACCGCGCAAGCCGCCACACCGCCATCGCCGCGCCGCCGTCTTGGTGCACTCCACCCATCTCCGTCCGCGTCATAGCGTGCTCTGGGACACAAGGTTCCAATCCCCTAAATCAATTTCTCTCATTATCCACAGGGCTCGCCGGAATTTCTTCCTCCCCATTTCCGATCGGATTGAGCTCCACCGACACCCTCTCCTCCTCGAAGCGCCTCGGCCCAATTGTCGACGCCTGGAGCACCACCTCGACGTCCTTGGCCTCCCCCAACCGCTGGCCCTAGGCCGCCGCCGCCGCGAGTTGCCCCGCGACGCCCTAGGCGCACGTCACCGGCCCTCTCCGGAGCTCCTCTGCCTCCATGAACCGCTCGGTGAGCTCCCCGTACCTTCTTAGTGCCCGTGCTCCCCTCCCCTTCCCCTCTCCTCCCTCCGACCGTCGTTCGCCGCAGTCCAACCCCTGCGCTTGTCCGCCCTAGACGCCGTTGCCTCCCACTTGGTGCTGCCCTAGCTGCGACGCCGCCTCCCTCGGCCTCCTCCCCACCCCGATGACTCATTTTGCTGCTCCCCGCCGCCTCTCCAGCCTCCGCCCGCCGCCAGCAAGCACTGTCACTGTGTGCTCCCCCCTGGCTCCCCTGTTCTTTCCCCTCCTATGCTGTTCTCTGTCAGTGTGCTGACAAGGCGAAATTGCGCCAGCATGGATGCCACGTAGGCCAAAAACCAGCTGGTTTAGGCTCGAGGGGGTCGGCTGAGATGGTATTGGGAGTTTGAGGGTGTAAACCAAACGGTTTTGGAGTTGAGGGGGGATTTTGGACTCGCCGCAAAGTTCAGAGGTGTAATATGGACTTTTTCCTATAAATAAACACAACAGTTGTTTAGGATAACAGTATAACAGAAGGATGAAAATTGTGGCATCATTTAAAAGTTTGGGGCGTCACCCAGTTTGTTCAAAGAGCATCGCCATGTTGACAATAAAAGACAGATAGATCGCAGTAGGAAGATTACAAACCTTTTATCGAACATTTCACATATGGCCTACGATTAGGAAGGGAGGGTAATATCTAAGGGGGATTGGATCATATACCCTCTCTGAAATTCAGGATTTCAGGATTTACCCTCCCACCTCAATGACATGTGGGGTCACCATAGGTCAATGACATGTGGGTCGGGAGGGTAAATCCTGAATTTCCACCTAAGAGGAGGGTATATGATCAAATTTTCCTATCTAATATGGTTAACAATGAAAGGATACAATATGGCATAATTATCTACACTGGAGCTATATGCCTGTGTCACATTCAGTGCAGGCAAGCAGTAAACCATCCCAAATTCGAGCCTTAGTCACTGCCACAGTTAAACTCCAACTTGTGACATAAACAAGCACAGGAAAAGTGAAATCTGCCTTTGTTAACATTAAAAATGGCACTTATGTGCATAGTCAAGGACACAGAGGTAATCCAAGCTAGTAGTACATAGAAAATAGTTACCCTCCTAACTAGAGTGCGAATGGTGAACCGAAGATTTCAATTTCAAGGTAGTCGCTCCGAAATCACTCAGGAACCCCCAACTGCACATCTTAGGCTGGCTGCGTAGAAATAGAATTCCGTTTCGGGATGATGGCGCGGAACAGCCCTAGCAGCCCAGAAATCGACACGGGGCGGGAATGGGAAGGGAGAGTTACCGGCCCTGACACCGGAGGAGGCGGCCTTCTTGAGGCCCTTCTTCTTGATGATGAAGCTAGCGCCGATGAAGAGGCTGGAGGAGAGCGCGAGCACCAGCCCCTTGATGTTGTCCGCGGACATGCCCGTGTACCACCTCCCCTCTCGAGGAGGCGGCGGCGGCGGCCGTCGAGGCTTCATCCATCGATCCTATCACCACGAGGAGGGGGAGGAGCGAGTTCGCCGTGCCCTAGGTCGCGTCACGCGTTGCCTGAGCGAGATCTCTCCCTCCCTCCTCGGCGCTTTCGCCCGCGGAGGCGTACGGGTAATCGCGTCGGCTTCCCTCTTCTCCGGGGGCGAGCGGCGCCGGCCAACTGGCCAAGGTGGAGGAGGTGGTGGCGGGAGGCGCGCGGCGAGGCGAGATGGAGGAGAGCTGACGCGAGCCGATCTTTTCCTTTCCTTTTCTTTTCTTTTCTTTTCTCTTTCTGCTGATTTTTTATTTACTTTTTTTAATAATATTTTGAAGTTAACTCCTCTAAATTTATTTTTAATTCGATCCCCTTTGGTCAAGTCAAAACTCATAATGTGACAAAAGTATACTATCACACTATGAACCTCGATGTGGCCAAAGCTACTATAATAGCCCTCCGAACCAGCGTGGGCAGATTGCGTGACGTAATAAGTCGTGTCATGCCAGTAAGCAAACCTTATCACGCCAACTCATGTGGCATGACAGCGGTGGACTTAGGTGCCACATGCAGTCGGCTCACCTAGTTCTTCCTTTTCCGCGTCTTCTTCCCCTCTTTCTCCCGCACCTTCTCTCTCCTCCCCGCTCCAACCTCCCCAAATTGATCGTATACACTAATAGTCGTAAGCTTTTCTACAACCACCATATATGATCGTAAGTTTTACTACGATTACCTCATAGTCGTAAGTTCTTCTACAACCACTCTATCAATCGTAAGTCTTACTACGACTACGACCAAGTCATCTACGACCATCCTATGGTCGATAAAGCTTACAGACATATGGACCCAATCGATTAGGGACATTTGTGCACTGTGTTTAATACATGCAGTAATTAATATGTGTTGTTATTTCTAAAGATAACTGCACGTATTAAATATTTGTCTCTGATATAATCGCAAGGTGATGTGGGGGATATATCTCTGACAATAACTATCCTTAAACGTGCGTATTGCATCAAACGATAATGTGCCTCTCGACGTGGACAACTACCACCCCTTAATACGCTATATAAGAAGTAAAGTCAGCGAATAGATGAAGGATAGACCTGTTCATGGGCGGCCCCGCCCGTCGGCCCGGCCTGAGCCCGATCATGTTCGGATCGGGCTTGGGACTGGAGGCTCGACCCGAAATCCCGAAAAAACAATTAAAAAATAGAAATATATTATTTTAATCTTGGAAATGAATTAAATAATACTTTTTTATTCTGAAAAGATTAAAATAATGCATTTTAATAGGAAATTCAATTTTTCGGGCTAGGCCGGGCCGGCCAATTTTAGACCAGGCTTTTCAAGACCGACCCGGCATTTGAATAGGTCTAGAAAGGAGACAAGCAACGGGAAAAAACATGAGTCATTAGTCTTAGCCTTCGGTGACTTCTCTCCAGGGGTGGATATCGAGCCTGGTAGTTGTCTTATCGAGCTTTTCACGAAATTGACACAGTTTGATTTAATATCATTTTATTTATAGTTTAAAAGTATTTTTAGAACCTAGCTAACGAGCCGAGCCGAGTCAAAGTGAAATCAAATTTCATTCGAAATTAACTCATTTTAATGTTGAACTAAATAACGAGTCTAATTGAAATAGTTTTGAACCGAGCCAACGAGCTCCACTAACGAGTTTTTTTTCCAGCCCTACTTCTCTTTTGTAAATATAATCAACATAAGAACACATGATTAGAGTTGTTATTCTCTCAGGAGAATGCTTGAACATGTATAAAATTCCGTGTCCTTTTTTTGTGTGGTTTTGCTCCAAGACAGCCCCCAGCATTCATTCATAAGGTCGATATTAAACCATTGACACTAGTATGTTACCATTCATGGAAATAGCGTGAGAAATTGCAAATCATGTCTTCTAAACATTCTATGGACTTGCAATGGTGACCGATCTACTATGAATCGCAATTATTACAAACCGATTCAACCAACAATTTCTAAACATGTAACATCATACCGCCCCCAAAATTAACGAAATGAGTAGGCAAAAATGAGAGGTGACAATTCACAAGACAACAACAATCCTAATTTTACAGCTCAACAACTAACCAAACCAGTTGCTTTTGGTGCCAATTTTCTAACCAACTACAGACAAAACAACTAGCACACACAAATGAAAGAAATTACACTGCAAAAAATATATAGATAACTTATAAATTTTCCAATGCAGGTGTCTAGCAATGGCGAGGTCAACAAGCAACAAGATGATACTGTATCCAATTCTGATCTACTAGGCAACAATACAGATATCCAGATATCCAAAAATTCAGATAATTCAACTGCCATGGTCGAATTGCCTTCCTTTTAATCTTCATTCTTTTGCAATATAGGACTGGAAGTGTAAAGACCTTCCATCAAACAAGTACTAATAGAATATGACAGAAGAAGAATCATACACAACATATACTTTCCAATTGACATATCTACATATTATTAATACAAAAGCAAGAGAAATAGCAACAAACCACCTATTGTTGCCCTGTAGAAAGCTTCTTGTTACATGCAACATAGTTGGCACTGAATTAGCACTTTCTAATGTTCTAAAAGGATTAGAGAACCACCACAAAAAAATTATTCTAAAATACACAAAATAAATTAGTATTGGTGAACCCAATTAGAGACATAATCTTACCATATAAAAAGTACAGCTACAAAATTTTTGTGTCTCTGGAAATGAGTAGTATTAAACACATCCAGAACACTAAAAGGAAAACAGAGCAAGTATATTGCACCAACACATATCTGGTAATAAGAAAAGCACCGAGGGAGTTTAGCAAGATTCAGAGCAACTATAGTTAGAAAAAGTTCAGACAAAGTACTTAATTCAGACTCAAAATTAGCATCATTCAACTTAACTCTAAAAGGAGTTTTATCGAAGCAATGTACTACTAACCTGTCGCAAAGGGATTGACATGCATGCGAGCGGAGACCTCATCATTCATGTGCATCTAGATTGCCCAAGCAATAGGTGCAAACCAGAACCACGCCAGCTTCATTTGATTCCAAGAACTACACAACTATTCATTCCATAATGATCTAGAGACATAGGATAGGCATCCCACTTCATGACATCTCTGAAGGGTGAAGATAGACCACAAAAACTGAGATAAAGGACACTTAACAAAACAAGTGATAAGTTGTCTCTACATCCAAAAACTGAGATAGATGATACTTCAAAAACAAGTGATAAGTAGTCTCTACATCCCTACAAAGCAGTGTGTTAAACCCAAGGTGGACCACTGTCTCCTTTTCAAATTCACTTCATTTGAGGTATTGTGAGATAACAGAAACCAAAAGAGGAATTTCATCCTGTGTGCAATGAACACATCGTCTGAGGTGAAGAAACACATGAATCCTTGAGAAGTTCATAAAGCAGTTGTCATGTGTCGGGGTTACTGTTCAGTTAGACCAGCACAACAGCAGCATATATACGTGCAGAAGCTAAGGAGATCAGCACTAGCGGCCGGCCGGCAAGACATCCATGACAATGTGCAGAGTCTACGTTCATAAGGAATAGTTCACGAGGATTAGGAAAGATGTGTTTGTATTTAGTTAGGAAAGCAAGAGTCTAAATAGGTTAGTCCAGTAAGTTGACGTGCTTGTTCAGGATGTCTCCATGCACGCTAGTAGTCATGTGTAGGACATTAGGCAAGTTAGATGAGTTCGTAACAGGAAAGGTCCAATTACTCCTTATAAAAGGAGATCCTTGTGCGTGGTTACGATCAACCAAGAAAGATGAATTAATCTAATCTCCCTTCTAAGGTTCTATCATCCCAATCTGTAGTCTAATCTCTCATCCCACCAAGCCGACGTCGTCCGGCCTTCTTCTTGGCGATGTTTACCCCGTTATGAACTAAGGTTCATTACATTTGGTATCAGAGCAGTCGATCTCTTTCCACGACTTCTACTACCATGGTTATGGCGATAGATCAAACCATTAGACCTGTTGCCGAGTCGTTGGCTATGATAAAGGCTAACGCTAACAAGATGGCCATAAGTACCAACGACAATGACAAGAAGATGACAACCATCTTCCTCGACATGCATGCCACTTTGGAGAAGATGATCATGGCGACGATAGAGAAGCCTCCAACGGCGGCGGCAATGCCTTCTGCAAAGGTGGTGGCGCCTTCCACGACGGCGGCGAGCTACCTCCAGCAACTGCGGCGGGGCACCAAGAGGCGATGGCTACGCTATTTCCAGCAGCTACAACGTCATGTCAGGAGGTGGTGGCGGCGACACAACTAGTTATAGAAGCAGCGCCGGTGGGCCTATCACCAGTGGCGACAGAGCATCAAGGCGCAGCGGCGAGCATCAAGGCGCAGTGGCAATGGCAAATCAAGGCACAGCGGCGGCGATGGCTTTCGTGGCAGTAGCTACGACCAATACAAGGAGTCCAACAGCCACATATACATCCACAAGTAGATCAGGAGTGCAGCAGATGAGCGTCTTATTAGTTGGATATATGCATGCAACGGCTGGCGATACTAAAACATGCATGCAGCCGAGTGTCCATTGGAATCCCTATGCAGCACGTATGGAGTCCTACAATACTGTTCCTTGCCAGCTCCGACATCATAATCTTTCATTGACGTGGGGCCTCCTAGGACTTCAGCCATGGCCATCACTACAGCTCGAGGACGAGCTGTCGCGAAAGGAGGGGAGTAGTTGTCATGTCTTTGGGGTTCTTGTTCGATTAGACCAAAGACAACAACAACGACATATACGTCAGCGAAGCTAAGGACATCGGACTAGCGACCGTGACAAGACATCCATGACAATGTGCAGAGTCTACGTTCAGAAGGAATACTTCAGGAGGATTAGGAAAGATGTGTTTGTATTTAGTTAGGAAAGCAAGAGTCTAAATAGGTTAGTCCAGTAAGTTGACGTGCTTGTTCAGGATGTCTCCATGCACGCTAGTAGTCATGTGTAGGACATTAGGCAAGTTAGATGAGTCCGTAACAGGAAAGGTCCAATTACTCTTTATAAAAGGAGATCCTTGTGCGTGGTTATGATCAACCAAGAATGATGAATTAATTTAGTCTCCCTCCTAAGGTTTTATCATCCCAATCTATAGTCTAATCTATCATCCCACCAAGCCGACGTCGTCCGGTCTTTTTCCTGGCGATGTTTACCCCGTTATGAACTAAGTTTCATTATAGCAGTTGAGAAAAGTACTGCTAGAACTTCTCAAGACCCCACCTAATTTCGTCTCGTAGCTATCTAGAAACAACATGATGAATGAGAGATTGAAGCTCATGCCAAAACAAAAGTTCACGAGGCTCACATTTCTTCTAAAATTGAATATACATTTGCGAACCAGGACAGACTTCACTAGCCTTAATATTTGCATCTAGCACTTTGTAATGCAATCGGCCACAATACATATAAAGATTGCCCCCAAACTGCTTAGGGCCATGTGGCTCCGGAGTCTGGATGCCATCGAATAGGAATAAGCCCATATTACACCTCTGAATTTTGTGCCGAGTCCAAAATACCATCTGAACTCCAAATCCGTCTGATTTGCACCCTCGAACTGCCCATACCGTTTGGTTTACACCCCTCGGACCGAAAACATGTGGTTTTGGATGACGTGGCATTACTAATATTTTATTTTCAAACTTTCAGAGGTCATATCTTCTTCGTTCGAACTCTGATTCGAGCGATTCAAATTTCTAAATTCATCTAAATTCCTTATCTTGTTGTTAGTATTTATTTGTATATTTTTTGGGATTTTATTTGGAGTACACAAAGTTCAGGGATATAATATAAACTTATTCCCACCAAATACTGACTACTAGCTACTTCTCTACATACGTACTACGTGTACTCAACGTGCTCTGCTTCTATCATCATCTTCTGTAATGAAAAAAATTCTAGGCAGCTTGACCACAAATCACAATCTTTTACAAGCTTTAACGACCTGATAATATATATGTCGATGCCAATTTTACTTCACTGCCCAATAATAACCACTCCAGCAGCTATGTACAGCGAACCTGAAGCTCAGTACAAGTCGATTAATACAAATTTACAATGACTTTTCGGTCCCTTTTAGTGGAAATTCCATCTAAAAGAAAAATGGAGGACACATTCGAAATTCACCCCAAAAGCAGACAGTTCACATAGTGAGAATCACAGAAAACATCTGGGTGCAACATACTTTCAACAAAAGAGGAAACATTCATTCGTATTGTTCAGTAAATTTAACTTTTAAGACATCATTATATAGCTGCTGCCAATGTAATGGAGAGACTGTGTTTTGTGCATGCATGATTGAAGGGGGTAAATCCAACATGGAGATATACAGGAACAAAAGCAAAATAAATCGACACAAACAAGCTTATCACTTTCTGCAACAACCATTTCATCATTGACGAGAGCCTGGATTAGCATGACAAACATGTTAACAGCAGCTGCTTGCGGCAGCATCAGCTTCTGGTGGCTTTTGCTTGAAGATGTTCTTTTTGGCCCCTGATGAAGCATCGGCCAGGAGGCTTGGTGTGTCCAATATCTGCATCGTGCACGGATGTCATTTCAATAAATAAAACAGAGCTCTACAAGGAACTCATCGCATATATAAATCATATCAATAACAAGAGAGCCTGTTCATTTTAGTTAAATCTGCACTAGACGCATTCCTATATGTCATATCAGAATGCATATTTTTTATCTGTAAAAGGGTTCCAATTGTAAGAAGAAAGAGTAAGCTACTACTTGTTCTATTGTTAGGCATGATACACAAGCAACCAGCGCACTACCAAGTACGAACAAACAAGCCCTGATACTTCAATCTGTCGTTTGAGGAACAACTATGGTATCAAATTAGGTAGAAGCAACTTTAACGATTTTCACAGTCCAACATGTTGTGAAGAATAAATCAGACACGGAGCAAATCGAAAGCTGAGAAGTCGTCACAAACCTTCAGGACGAGTTCCTCAAAGCACTGTTCTACATTAACTTTGGTTTTTGCACTGCATTCCAGAAATAAACATCCGTATTCCCTAGCAAATTCGATGCCCTCCTTTTTTGTGACAGCTCTCTCACTTTCCTGCCAAACCGAACATCTACATTTAGCTATGGTGCAGTAAAAACTAAAAAGATGAAAAACATATAAGAAATCTATGCAGCAAACATGCACAACTAGAAAGAAAATAGTACTTTGTGTGAAGTACAGGGAGTTGACAAAATGTAAAACTGAAGCATAGAAGTATCAAGTACCTTGTCTACTTTGTTTCCAACAAGCATCTTTATACAATCCTGGTTGGTTGAATAGAGGTCAATTTCCTTCGCCCATATATCAGAAAGATTAGTGAATGTTTCTCGTCGAGTGACATCATACACTGAAAAACAGAGAGATATTAATCAAGATGCACCTCTTGAAATTAGGCAAGAATCTCAATAGAATCCAACAAGAAGCATGCAAATGAAGAAACATCAAAAGCTAATGGTGCACCAGCTCAGATAACAACGTATGTGAATAAATACGAATAGCGAAAGCTTTGCCACTTCGTGTAATGACTCCAAACTTATACAAAGCTGGATACAGCAGACTTGAAAGTTATACAAAGCAGGAAAGTGTGTTGCATGCGGATACAGTAGTTTTCTTTCAGAAAAGACAAGTTGTCCTATTTAATCATTTAAACTTCAAAAATACAACCATTTTAAGCTAGAGTGCAGTTCGTAGAAAAATGCAAGGCAAAATTGACTGAAAATAGTCCCATTTGACGCTTAAGACTCAAATTTCATTTCAAGAAACTCAATACTTCCCCAGTTAATGTGTCAATAAGTTCCTCCAATGTATGACAAGGATAGAAAAGAAAAAGGTAAGGTGGAAAAGATTCCCTCAAAAAACAAAAGTATGCATCTGCAGAGCAGTGGTTTAAAAGAATTACCCATAATGATCCCCTGCGCCCCTCTGTAGTATGAACTGGTCAAGGTCCTAAATCTTTCCTGTCCAGCTGAACAACAGGTACACAATGTCAAATCAGAAAATCAGAAATTCAAAGACACAGAACAACGGAACTATGCATGTTAGCAAACACGTTGCACATACAAGCTATAAGGAAAATGGAGAGATTCAGAAAACAGACAAGTATAGCACCACATCATGGCTTAATTATTTGAAACTATGAGTCAAACTAAAAACTGAACAGAATTAAACTATTGTTTTGTACTATTATCTAAATCAATTACCCAAGGGCCAAGATCATATCTTACACATTAATACACGACAAATAAAAGGTTCAACTAGAGACAATTGATTTCTATTTTCTGCGTAAAAAAATAGCTTCTATTTCAGATAACATAACTGGATCACACTTTGCAATTCATCCCAAAATAACCAGTCATACTGTGAACAATTCAACATCCACAGCAAGTGAAAACGAATGGACAGTAGAGCAGTATGTGAGGTCAAATAGAGAATGCTTACAGTATGCAAATTGTGCATGTTATACTGCAATGTACTAAAACAAAGCGGAGGCAGGTGATTATGCTCAATCGATGGTTATATTAAGTTTGTTAAATGTGCCTACCTCTTCTTAAGTGAATGCCAGAGCTCTTGGCCAAATTTCAGAAGAAGAAAAAAATCGACATCTAAAATTGTAAATAAGAGGGGTTCTTATGTTGTCCTGCATTGAGCTCACATATGGCTAGCTTTTCACTGAGTAACGAGCGTAATTAACCAACAGGAAAGCCTTTGGGGCCAGCAACTGTGTTGATAACCGTTAAATAATGCGTAACAGATTCGGCTGATCAATTGTCCACCATAAAAGACGTAATCAAAACCAAGTGAAACACCAGTTTCAACAGGTAGATGACCAACTGCTGAATAATTACAGGAACGAGGCTATTTTAAGTTGACACTTGGCTTGAGTCATGTTTAGAAGGGTCAACAGCATTTTTATCTGAGTAAATGCGCATTGGCTTCGCGGAAACAGTACACTTTGAATGAATAGTGGTGGATGCATGATCCGAAAAAAAAGAAAGAAAAGGAGATCTTTTGGGAGAGGGGAAGTGGAACGCCTGATCGCAGAGCGTGTTTTGCAACTGAAACACATGAAATGAAAGTAGCGTGCGATTTTCCTAGTAGAATGATAGAGAGGATTTACCTGTGTCCCAGATGGCAAGCTTGAGTTTTCTGCCACCAATGTTAACCATCTTTACCTTGAAGTCGACACCTGACGGGACAAAAAGAAAACCCTTGATTGACCTCGAGAAACATAGAAATCAAAGGCGTGAGAGACATTAGAGCAGCGGAAGGAAACTAGCGAAGAAGGATCTACGGATCGGTCGATTCGAAAGAAATCCAAACTAGTGACTCGTCTTATGATTTTAGGGTAAGGTACCTACCTATGGTTGGCGAGAGGTCCTCGAAGGAGTCGGAGGTGAAGCGGAGTAGGAGGCTGCTCTTGCCGACGCCCGAGTCGCCGATGAGGAGGAGCTTGAAGAGGTAATCGAACTCCGGCTGGGCGGACGACGACGAAGATGACGAAGAATCCATCATGACCTAGCTTATGCGCGGGAATAGGATCGGATCGGATCGGATCGGATCGCAGAGGAGATGAGATGAGATCTAGGGTTTGGCTGTGGTTGTGGAGAAGAAGGAATGGGAAAAGGAAGAAACGAGAGAGAGAGAGAGAGAGAGAGAGAGAGGAAAGCAAAGGGAAAAAGAAAGGAAGGAAAATAGGCGAAGGAGACTTCGTTCAGGCCAGGGAATAATCTTTTTCTAAATAAAAAAATAGTAATTACCTTTGAACAACTTTTATTTCTAATTCTTACCCTGTTAGTGGCATGGCAAACACACTGCCGCCCCATCAATTCAGCAGTGTTGGCTGTTTTTTGGCTGAGCGGTAGACCTACCTTGTACTGTGACAGTGTTTGTTTGCCACGTAATGGATGGTGGCATAATCAAAATGACTAGATTTTAAAATAAAGTTGGTGATGAGTTATTAATAAAAATAAGTTTTAAATGAGTTAAATAATATAAAAAAATGTTCCCGAGAGAGAACATGCCCAATGGTTGATTTCCACCGTTGCGCTAGACAAAAACCGAAGTAAAATCAATAATGAGGTTATAACCTTGTTTGCTAAAGGTGAATATACGGCTACACCTTAATTACTTCCTCCATTTCAGAATGCTTTGCCCTCTCTGACTTTGATCTGTCAGACTTGGTAAATCTTTGACCAATAACTATGGCATGAGTCTGAAAAACAACATACAACTGCAAAATAGTTTAATTTACACCCCCAAACTACTAAAACCGGTGCAAATCACCCATTCGCCCGAAACCACTCCGGTTTTATCTCATGTGGCAGTAGTTTCGGCTTACGTGGCATGCACGTGTACATGCATAGTTGAGTCAACAAATCTGAATTAGAAAAATAAAATTAAAGCCATTGTGGCTCACCGGTCATACTTCTCTGTCTCTTTCTCCTCTTTCTCTCCTTTCTCTGTCCATTTCTTTGCTCTAGCCCGAGCCAACTGGGTTTGGCTCGCCGGCCACCACCCGCGGGCCTCGGTGCCTTGCTGACCACCTCCCTGCCCCCTCCCTCTCCCTTGCACACACACACACACACACTTGGGCTTTCTTTGGGAATTTCAACGAGCAGTTGGAGGACGTCATGTCCTGGTTCACAACTAGCGTGAAGAAATTTGTGATAGCGGCAATGATGTACATGAAGCCCATGGGAAGCAACAGCAGCTAGCTGCACATGTTTGGTTTGGTTTTGAGATCTGGAGAGATGTAAGGAGGGAGAGAAGGTATTTTGTGCGCCATGGTTGTGAAGGATGTGATGGGAGGAGGGGGGTGAGGAGGAAGGAGAAGGGACGAGGGATAGGAGCGCAGCGTGGATGTTGACCGTGCTGAGCTCCTGTTAGAGCGCCCATGGACGGGGGCGTACAAGGCCCATGGACGGGGGCGTACAAGGTGATCGATCACACTCATGGGATGGCAGGAGTGAAAGGAAGAGGGAGGGAGAAGATGATGAGGTGGCAAAAATAGTGACCGACATGTGGGCTTGGTGGGGTCAAAATTCTTTTTCATTTTTCTAATGCTGATTAGGATCCATGTGGATGCTATACCATGTCAAAACCACCGTAAAATGGGTCAAGGGGGGTCATATGACCCTATTTTGGTAGTTCAAGGTCGTATTTCAGATGGTTTTAAAATTGTGGGTTGAAAATTGGACTTAAGCCATAGTTGAAGGTTGAAAATTGACTTTTTCTTTTTTAGATTGGTCGTATTATTCATAGTTGAAGGTTGAAAATTGACTTTTTCTTTTTTAGATTGGTCGTATTAAAACAATATCGTTAGATTTGTTGTAAGAAATACTTTCATAATATTATACTCCCGTAATATTTTATAAATGTGTCAGTATAAAAATTAAGAGTCAAAGTTTTACTTTGGAGATCGTGAAAGACCAAAGAGAACCAAGTATTCTAGAACGGAGGGAGTAGATCAATTCCAACTATTGACCCTCTAAAACATAACAAGATTTTCGCTTGGGTAGATTGGGCCTAGGCTGGCTCAAGTCGCCATGGATGGGAGGAGTTGATTCTTAAAGTGGATGGAAGCCTCTCCTCGACCTCGATAGTCACTTGTTGTTTTAAGCGTACAAATGCTCCAATAGCAATGAGCCAATGATAGATAGTGGTGCCAGTAACGGACCTTCTGCAAGAATATAAGCGTCAATTCCTGACGATAACAACAGATCTAGGAAAACGATTGATTCTAAGTGTTACACTCAAGAAAATTAGTATGGTGAAGTGTTCTTCTGTCAGTACAATTAGTAAGGCGGGAAGAGGATTATGAAGCAGCGGCCCACACCCACAACTGTGAACCCATCTGAATTCGATCGTATTGAGTTGAGACTTGAGACCCACACAAAACGGGCATTCAGCGATTCGAGACAAGCAGTTATCTCAGAGGCCTCATACATACATTACTACTGGTAGCAATGTATGTATGAGGCAGCAAGTTCAACAACGAGAATAAGAAAAATGTCCGTGATTCAGGAATGCTCCTGAACTGTCAAACTGAAGGCCATATGGCCGTTATTGAGATCTTTTCATTTGATAACTGCACCACAAAACTGATTGACCTGCCTTGCTGTCCGACCTATCAAAAGCATAGTCCGCACTTCGATAAAACAGGAAACGGTAGCACTACGGAGTGCCTTGCAGATTCTTGGAGAACGCAGTAGCATGTGAGCAACAGGAGCGCGTACCTGCAAAACTGCAAAAAACCAATTATCTAACCAGGTTTGTAGTGAACAGAATAACAGATAAATGAGCAATCATGAAAACCTAAATTAAGTTACAGTGAATACCTCTGATTTAGGTCACATGATCATTAATTGTAGGCAACTAGGCACTGAACGAGCTGAACTAGCAGCAGCTGCTGTGGATGTGGAACAATTAGCAGTATTGGAAATGTCGTTGGTAGACTCCTGCTCAAACCTGGGCTCTAATTCCAGACGGTGCTGATCAGATAGATCATTTGACAGCAGCATGCTACAGGGGTCAGGATCATCAGCATGCTAAGTGAAGAGATCCAGCTATCCAAGCAAGCAATCAAGAGAGATGAGAGGAGGGGAGAGACTTACGCGGGCGGCGTTGGCGAGGGAGCAAGGAGAGAGGACGCGTCGCCGCCGCCACCGCCTCCGTGGCGAGAGGAGAAGGGAATGGGAGCGAGTGTTTGTAAATTGCAGGGAGGAGCGGCGAGTTGGTTGGCTAAACTCGGGTTGGGTTCCATTTCCATTTCTACTTCCACTTCCATTTCCACTTCCACTCGTCTCGTCTCTCTTCTTACCTACGGGTGAAAACGGATTCCAACTGATCCAGACAAAAACGGATTCGAAATGTCTCGGATCGATCCGCGCACGGCACCGCCCCACCCCACCACATCAGAATCAGTTGGGCTGGGAGCCTCCATTTCCTTGGGAAGGCAGGCGGCCAGACACACGTACACGTTACGTTCCTCAACCAGCACAGCAGAATCCTAATCTGCTCGTTGGGTCCAACTCTCGTAAACCCGATCATCGTCATCATCATCATTCAATTGCACTGCCCATCAATACGTACCGTACCCCCCGTTGGCTCGGTTAATCGATCGATCGATCGTTATAAATGATGGATGATTGTGATCTTGGAGAAGAGAGCAGTGCACCTGACTCCCTAACCCAACGCTACCAACGAATGATGGAGATCTTGACAACGTTTCGAGCGACCAGGAGTTCCCAAGCTCCCCATCCATCTCAGCCATCTATCCAAAATGGGCGGAGCAGATGGTACATTTGCCATCTCTTCTCCAATCGTGCGACGTGTCCGAGTCTCTCTCTCGTTCCGCCACTCGAATCGATGCTAGTCTTAGGATCTTGATCTCTCTCTAGTCGTATTTCCGCACAAATTATTTTCACCCGTGATATATATATTATGGGTGCAACTAGGAGCCGGACGTCCGATTTGAGGCTAGAAATCGGACGCCGGTTCTACCGCGCTGCATTGCTCCGCTTCCAGTCTCGTGCGCGCAGTTTGCTTTGCAGCCTTTCCCTGCAGTAATCCGTCCCACACAAAAGCTTTTCAGAAAAAGGATAGTACCAGGTTACTGTAAGCATTAGTCACCCACCCTTAATAAGTTATTACAAGACCCGTGCCTAAAAGGAACCAATGCTGCAACGTACCAGAGTGTGCAAAACCACATGAATTCCGCTCAATTCCGGACGGATTTCCATAGGACAATGGTTATAACGTCCTAGGACAGTTATAACATCACAAATCAAAAACAACGTATCTGAAAAAAAAAAGCGTTGAACAAAATTACAACATCGTCGTGAACAGTATGCAACATTTTTTTTCTACAGATACAACATTTTTTTCTACATATGCAACACTTGCAATATCCCCGGACAACAGTTGCAGCATCCTAGGACAACGGTTGCAACATCAGAAATCAAAAAACAAAGCATCTGAAAAAAAACGCTTTGAAAAAAATTACAACATCGCCGTGAACAGTATGCAACATTTTATTTCTACAGATACAAATTGGACGCCCGGGTTTTGCCGCGTTGGTTTGATCGAGTGAAATCATTCATCGTTAGCTCGTTACTTGGTTTGAAAACAATGTCAACTCACAAGAGAAGCAGAATACTATGGAATACTAGTACTACTAGTAGTTGAACAAGACATTTTTAAATCATTTTCTTTGGGTGGAGATGACGATGATAAGGGGAGATAAGATGCACGAAGCAACGCTCACCACGCAAAAAAGGGGGTAGAAGTACGCCGCTGCATGCAACATCCCCCGGACACGGTTGCAACATCCTAGGACAATGGTTGCAACATCGCTGGACAATAGTTGTAACATCTCCGGACAACAGTTGCAACATCTCGAAATAAAGGTTGCAACATCCTCTGGACACGGTTGCAACATCTTAGGACAACAGTTACAACATCTCCCGGACACAGTTGCAACATCTTAGAACAATGGTTGCAACATTCCCGGATAACGGTTGCAACATCTCCGGACAACGGTTGCAACATTCTAGGACAATGGTTGCAACATCCCCGAACACGGTTGCAACATCCTAGGACAATAGTTGCAACATCTCCGGACAACGGTTGCAAAATCAATGAACAATTGTTGCAACATCACAAATCAAAACAAAAGCATATGGAGAGAAAAAACACGTTGAAAAATTTGCAGCATCGTCGTAAACAGTATGCAACATTTTTTTTTCTACTGATGCAACCTTTTTTTTCTACATGTGCAACATTTTTTTTCTACATATGCAACATTCTAAAGAACAATATGTAACATTATTTTCAACGGACCGCAACATTGTTTCAACAGATCATGACATCACAACAATTCATCATTTTTGCATCGTCACTCGGAACAAATGGCTCGAGACAAATTCGTTACAGAGTAATCAATCAGGAAGGCAGAGGACTAGCGCTGGGACGTCGCAACAACTTGAAACTTGGGACTAGGTGTCGGTGGGCCATGCATGAATGGCGATCAGCCATTCAGCTAGCTTCCTGCTGGTGCTGCTGCATCATGCATGTACGTATGTATACGTCCACGTCCGTTTCTCCAGATGGTCGTTGATGTAGTAGATGTTGCTGCAAGCACGCATGTACGTATATCGGACTAGCATACGGACGGAAGGCTTATATCGGACGTACGGGTCTAATCTTTTCCCATATATTATCTACCTGCATAAATTGTTTTACAATAAAATAAATTGTGCGGGTGTTGATTGCGATACGTATGTCCGGTGGCTAGTCGATGGAGCAGCGGGCCACGAAAGATTAGTAGGTGGGTAAAGGGTACTCTGATTGGGTGCGATGATGAGTGCGGGTCCCTCTACATACGCATAATATTTAAGGACGAAATCACTCTCACCCGCGTTAGTGAGCCGTAATACCCGTGTCAACCATGGGTAATACGATACAACCTCTGCAAAGTTAAAATGTGATCACGCCAATCTCATGGATTGGAGTCTGCGGTGAGCCTTTTTAGGGGCTTGAACCCACGATACGAGTGACTAATAGATTTTTAAATTGAACTTGTTATTTCCTCACATGAAACCGTATTTTTAAACTATTGTGATTCTAGGTAGGGACTGAAAATGGATGTGGTTAATTATGCATAGCATCAATTTTGCTTATTAAGTGCTACAATCGTACTCAACCTTGCTATTAACCCCCCCTTGTTTAGAAGCGACGAACCTTGCTATCTGACGTATCACAGACGGTTGTTGGTGGTAGCCGTCTGTGATAGTAGACCTTCACAGACAGTTTATACCATAAATCCGTCTATGATAGTTCCCTCTCTCTCTCTCTCTCTCTATATATATATATATATATATATATATATATTTCGGGTAGCCTCAGGAAATGCTAGCCATGCTGTCGTAGGGCATCCTATCGGCCCCACGCCCCGACGAAGCACATAAGCTCTCCCTAGAGACCCATCCGAAGGGGACTCGAAGACCCTCCGAAGAGTCCCGAAGACCCTCTGAAGGTCTCCCTAAAGACCCATCCGAAGGGGTCCCGAAGACCCTCCGGAGAAGTCCCGAAGACCCTCCGAAGAGGCCACCGAAGGGCCTCACGGAGCCATCTCTGTGGGGAGGAATAAGAGTAACAGGACTGGTGGATCGGGTGTACTCTCCGGATAGACTAAGTCCAGGAAGACCCATCATGCGTCGAAGGCTACACGTAGGGCGCGTAAAAGCCCCTGCAGCCCCTGCGGATGCAGTACTATCTTAGGGGTACAAATGTAAACTCAGGTGTCCGACAGGGAGGCTGTAAATAGCCCCCTCCCCCATGTAATATACAGGCAATAATTTTTGGGTAATACACACAGAATTACTTCCCAACCGAGCCCCTTTTCCGAGGACCCTTCGGCCTCTCTTAGACGCCAGGTGTCCCCGCTTTCTATTATCTAGTTTTCTCACTACGACACACGCCCTCTGAAAACAATATGCAGATAACAGATACAAGCAAATACACAGATACACATATATATCACAGATAAATAAATTTACAGATTGATTATAGATGAATTGTCATAATGTTTTTACAACATGTTTACAGATACAGTAAGAAAATATTGTTTGTCACTAAAAAAATTATTCATGCTGATGAAACTCTCCTTTTGGATCAATGACCTCCGTCTTTAAGAAGATGGCGAGCCGTCCTCAAATTTCGAAGAGTTCATTCATTTTGACTATACTTGAATCAATGTTGATGCCCTGTCGATAGGAAGAGTAAAGTCGTAAGCACTTATATATATTAATTTTATAAGTAGGAAATAATTACTAAGATTTACAAACCTCTGGACCCTTGGTTGTCCTGTAGGTACCACCCATGATTTCTTACATATGGCGGCAAACATAGAATCCGCATACGTTGTCCTGTAGCTGCTGGTGGCACTGCAAAAATAGAATTACATACATAGATTTTTTTTTAGCTTGAGAGGCATCATTATGAAGTATGATGTAGGATTATTGTGTACTAGAGGGTACCAAAAATTGCATCACATGTTTTAGTGTGGTGTTCCCTTTCACGTATCTATCTCCTTTGGCAATGTACGCGGCGAACGACCTACGTGATTCAAATTTTTTTGCCTCAGCCATTTCCCACGAAGGGTACATAGAGTTATTTATGGATGGAATGAGTTTACCTGTCGACTAATTGTTGCACAGGTGTGAAGTCTTGCTTGCCCTTGTTTAGGGAATCAAGGTATATTATATTATTCCACTTTGGTGCAATGACAATTAGAATCCATTGCCACCTACACATGTATGCCGCCATAGCCCTTAAAACTAAGTTTGTGTTGCATATGAAGTACAAATCAATGAGTATAGCAATGAGTTAAGCACTTACCCCAGGTTGTAGGGTAGAAGTATGTAGTCCTTGTTATTGTGAGCATGCAGTCCCGTTGTTACGCAACTCTTGATGTAGGATGCATCGTCCTTGATGCATTGCTTAGAGACCAAGTATGAGTCGAGAAAACCAACTAGTTCTTTTATTCGTTTGGCTTTTTGGAACATATGTCTATACATAAGTAAGGAGTTGTGGTATTTATTGGTATTACATGAATATAGACTGTAATTGTACACACTTACATTGTCCAGCGTCTCAAAAGTGAGACATTGAGAGCGTCGAGGTTGTAGAGATTGAACAAGCGTCGAAGCCCACCACGAAGAAGTCGGGCAAGTGGAGAAAACATTCTGTCGTGTACTTAATGGTGACACCCGAAGGGTGTTTTGTCCTTGTCGCCCTTGTCTGTTCCATGTACCATGCATGCAAAGTCATGGCACCCATTCCCATGTTGGGTAAGAGCGTATCCGAGACCAACGGCTTTCTTTGCTCGTATGTCCAGCAACTTTGATGCACCTTGCTTTTCTTTAATTTGGTCTTGCTGACACGTGTGTATGCGGTCTTTGCGGGAGACTTCACGGGAGAGGAATGGACACACTCTTCGTATATGCTCGGTGTGTTCTCCATGGGAGCCAATATGGTGGCCTACCGACAAGGATCCTGGGGACATCGAAGGGAGGGTCAGAGAGGCCTTAGGCTGTAGATGGTCGTGTGGATCAGGTGCACGTGGGGACATCAAAGGGAGCGTCGGAGAGGCTGCAGGCTTTAGATGTTTGTGTGGAGAGGCCAGCTGTTCATGCTGGGTAGATGCCAGCATGGAAGGATCCAGGGCGATGTCCCTCTTGGTCCACTGGACGAATGTGTGGACGGCATACCTTAGTGTCATGATCTCGTCATTTGGGGCCTTCTCCAGTGGGATGGTCTTGGAATCGTCATGTACCATGTCCACCTAGACCATCACAAAACCGCCCCCTAGCTGGGCATCGTGCGCCAGCATCCTTGGCGGGCATGGATACATCATCCCCCACCCAGCCTCAAGGGGAATGGAGCCAACAAGCCTGACAATGAGGTTGCACGGCGTGGGCTCCTACATAATGATACACGATTAGCTAAGGCATGCAACAGGTCTATCTATGTAGTATTCCAGAGATGTACATTACCTGGATATCGTCGATAGGTAATTGAACGTCGTTATGTTCAAAAAGTGGTGTGGACGTGCAGCCAGGGGCGGAACTAGAACAAAAATGACCGAGGTTCACCACTTTACCATACATATAACAATATATATAATTTTGAAGTAACAATGTACTAAATAGTAATTTATGCGGCAAAAATTAGCAAAATGCATCATTTGACCGGAGGTTGGGCTAAACCGGGGTACACAATTAAACTAGGGGGTGCACATGTAGTATATACGGGCTAATCTCTACTGATTTTTTTGACCCGGTGTCCTGTGACACCGGGTCCCCCAATGTAGTTCTGCCCATGCGCGCAGCTATTGCGACGTTGAGGGGGACTAGCTCCCAAAATAACAGGGTGACTTGCGAGTGGTTGAGGATTTGATTCATTTATTCCGACAATGGTGTTATCTATCCTTGAAATTCTGCACGAATCTCCTCTTTCAACCGTTCCTCGCTCTCAGCCTTGGTTCTCTTCCTACTCTTATACACTTCGGAGTCGTTTGAAAATTCCTCCTCCAAGGTACATAAACCCTAAGGTGTGACGCCCCGTGTCATTACCACAGGGGTAATAACACTTAGGCACACGGATTACTATTCGTTTGCTCAGTAGAACACTGCTCCAACGAATAGTAAGCCTTCACCAGAGTTACGCAGCAGAACAATAAGATATAAATTGTCCTTTATTTCAACAGTTAGCCACGCAGGGCTAAGGTCTTAATACAAGTTTTATACAAATACCCAAGAGAACTTCCCCGCTTCTCTTGTATGCCCTGAAGTACCGGCAGCCTACTCGTCCCACATGCCAAAATAGCTCCTAACTCACCTCGGGTCCTCTGAGTCAAAGCCTTCTCCTCAGCTGTTGCTTCTGTACCTGCAAGTCCTTCGTCCCACACGGGATAGTTCCCGGCCGGACTAGGATCTACAAAGGAGAATACTAACAAGGTTGAGTACATGAATGTACTCAGCAAGCATTAATAGCAAAAGATGCACTATCTCTGTTCATTATCACAATTTCTAAATCATCTCACTTTAGAAAATAGATCACAACAATTAGGTGACAAGTTTTAATACTGAAAACTCTACTAGTCACTCGGAGAGACGATAGACCCCCTGTGGTTCCCGTAGACTCCAATCTTGGAGACTGACATGAATTCATGATTTAGTTTAGCACTGCGTAGGCTTTGTACCACTTTACCCATAGCTATTCTGAACTTTCTGAAAACAGGGATCACCGCATTGCCTTTGATGCGGATTCAAGATCAGAATACAGAACGTTTTCTAGGTTACGTGAATTAATTTCTCCACCCATCACCTTCCGTCGGTGCAGATTTAGTCACGGTGCTGACCTCGTCATCCACCGAGTTCTGGCGAGGTTGGTTGAGGCAGCTTCTATCCTGCACTCAACACTCCACCTTAGCGCTATAGCGCATTGGCATGAATTGACAAGAAGTGTACCCATCACGACATCTGGCGCCTCCTGAGCCTCCTCAACTGAAAGGTGGTTGACTCGACACGCCGCACTCAGGGCTTCGGATCATCTTCCGTCGGTGGATGACCACTCCCGCCCGCGTCCTCCATTAGGACGAGGGGCTGCTGCAACACTCTGAGGGCAAGCGTTGGCGTAGTGGCCCTTGTTGTGGCAGCGAAAACAAGTAACCTCGGCCGCCGGATTGCGGAGGCCACCCTGCTGCTGGATCGCAGGCGCACGTGGTGAAACACGGCCTGCGGTGGGCGAGGAGCTGGTGCAGATGGCCTCGGCGCCGGTGGAGCAAAAGAACAGCCCTCAGTCTTTGGTCCACCGAGGACGAGCGAGGCTGGTGTGAGTAGACGATGTGCCTCCCATTTGCGCTATGGACTCACCCGCCTTAGCCTTATGCTCAAGAACAATGGCCTTATCTACCAAGGCACGAAAGTCGAGAAGTCCACAATAGATAGCTTGTCCTGCGGCTCCTCGGACAAGCCATCCATAAACTTCTCTGCTTAGCCTCATCTCGAGGCCACCTCCCGAGCATAACGAGCCAAATGATTGAACTCGTGCAGTACTCAAATCACGGACTTGCGCCCTTGCTTGAGCGCGAGGAACTCCTTCTTCTTCAGCTTCATCAGGCCATCAGGGATGTGGGCCCGACGGAAAGCTAATCTAAACTCCTCCCACGCGACCACATGGCCCGCGGGCTGCATGGCAAGATAGTTCTCCCACCATGAGAGTGCCGCGCCCTCAAGCTGGTGGGACGCGAAGAGCGCCTTATCCTGTGCCTGGCACTGAGCTATGTTGAGCTTTCGCTCAACCATGCGCAGCCAATCATCCGCATCGAGAGGTCCTCGAGCGGGAGAAAGTCGGCGGTGTGTGCGGAGGAACTCGCAAGTCCCCGCGAGTCCGGTGTCCGCCACCACGGCGGGGAGTGGAGGTATTCCTAGCAATAACCTCCAAGATGCGCGTCGGTCCATGCGGTTCGCTCGATCGGCGAGAACCTCACCATGGTCGGAGGAGGGGAAGCTCCTCATCATGACCACTGGCTGACTGCCACGCGTTCTCCCAGCCATCCTGTTTTACTAAGACAAGTTAGCAACAAATCTAAGAGTAAGAAAGCCCAAAATTCACCGAAAACAGTCCAGAAACAAAGCAAAAGCAGGTAAAGTCCAAACAAAGAAAACTGCACACATAACTACTCACTTTACATCTTACCCTATTATCCCCACAAGTTTTAGTTGGATTTAACTTCATGGTTCTCCCAAGACTAATTCCACCGGTAGTAACTATCTTTTGAAAGGAAAGAGAGAAACCAAGTTTCAAAACTTAAATTAGAGTAAGGTGAGAGTAGAAAGCTAAGATAGGTAAGGAATAAAATCTGAGAATCTGCCTAGGTTTTCATAAACCTTTTTATAATTTGAAAATAAGCCTTTCAAAATATCCTAAGGACGACTCTGCTTGGGTTACTACGGTCAGAATGGCTCTGATACCAACTTTGTGAGGACCCCAATTTATTTGGCTTGTAATGCTTAACCAACCACCTGGTCCTAGCATCACAAATCAAATAAATCGATCCTCGAGATATGTATACTTCCTGCGCAAGATACACACCTCGTTACAAAATTAGACATCAACTCCATTCCAAACATAGAGTCCAAACACCACACTACCAAACGGAAGATAAACAAATAGTAGAGTTATTACAGCATGATGGCCGATGTGCCACAAGATACACAAATAACGTAAAGAAGACAATGGAAGCAAAGTGTCATAAGATGGCTATAAACAAAGCCAATCGGTGTGCCTCCAACCCACAAGGCATCCGACCGGACCGCCAAGTCTAGTCGTCCACGAAAGCGGCAACACGACTCACGAAGTGAGGCCCTTGGGGCTCACCTTCTTCCTCTGCAACAAAACATTAAGCAAAGCACTGAGTACAAAGATTGTCTTTGTACCCGCAAGACCGACGTGTGTACTAGCGGACTGCTCATATGCTACATGCGAAGCTTGTTTGGTGGAGGCCATATGTTTCATTTGCATAAAGCCAATTTTTATTTGCAATAATATGATACAGTTTGAAGGCAAGTTTGCAATTCGTTTTTAATGTTGAAATAACAGTAAAGATAATAATAACAAAAGAGAAAGAAAAACAACCTAGAAGTGACTATCCCAAAAGTCACCACAACAATAGCACGAATCCCAGATTCGTACCACCCATCAAGTTTTAATTTAAATGTTGTAGTCTAGTTCTTGGGGGGCGTATCCGAGCGTGTCCATAACCTAAGACGAGGCTATTCGAATAGTTTTAACCTGCGAGGGTGTACCAATGTACCCACACTTGCATCGCCTTTAAGTCAAAGCACACTTAGAAGGTATCTTTGTACGACTAAGTCCTACGAGACTTTTTCCAATATTGTGTATTAACTACGAGCCGCTCGTATGGATAGAAATCCATACGCTTACATGGTAAAGCCGAAAGACAACTACCCACTCGGGATAAAGCTTTTCTGACAACTACCATGCTCCCACCTCCATCCCTCCCGCGACCTCCTGCGACCGGAGCCAATACACGCCAAAGTACTAGGTCAAGAGAAGTCCCATATACTCTAGTGTGGTTAGCACGCAAAATGCTCGAGACGGTGGCGCAAGTAACTCGGTCCTTAATCGACTGGGCACCATTCCATCACACCCAACAGATCACACCAATCATACCGTTGTGCCCAAGTCCAAATCATTTTGTTTTCATTTTTAGTTTTCACAAGTAACATAGCAAAATGCTGAACTATAAAGTTTTAATAATTTTTGTGTGATCAAGGCTACCGACTAAAGTCGATAACCGCCCAGTTCTACCGATAGCTAAGCATGTCTAAGCATATTGACCCGGATCTACTAAGTGACAAGAGATCATCCAGCGACCTCTAATCACAGCAAATAACCTAGGCTCAGGTAGTAGAGATCAATAATTTGTCTACAGGATATGCAGCTACGGATTTAACTAATCAATTTAACACAAATTAAGCAATGCATACATACAGCTGAAACAAAATATTAGACTTTAAAATACTAGGATTATCATGATCAAACTGCTTGCCTGGCTGCTGTTGCTCAGAATGCTCAACCTGTTGCAGAGGATCGCTCTCAGGGTTACCGCAAATGTTGAATCCTAACGATTGAACAGATAACAGCGAATAAGAACGAATAACACCGGCAAAACTCAACAATCAAATACAAACACCAATTTATACACAGAGGCTAGACCATCACAAAAAGAGTAACAAAATAGCAGCTACAGAGATGATTCAAAAAGACATGTTTTCAAGTGATTGATCTACCCACTCACTTATTTATCAGGTTAACCACAAAATCAATCCTCTTATGTGTTTTAATCTTTCGACAGACTTTGATGGTGATTGTGTGCACATCTATTATTTAATCATCAAGTTAACACATCAGAAACAACTAACTACACTAAAACAACAATTATCAGTTGAGAGCACAGAACCTACAAGAAGCTATTGAAAACACTAATTAGTCAAGTATCCAACTATGAGATGCTAAACAAAATTCTAATTAAGCTTGGGCTTTAATAAAATTCAGCTACTAACACACCTAAGTATCACACCAACATATAGGAAGGTTATCACAATTCAGATGCTACTACTCCAAATCTTACTGCACTGATAAATCAAAAGTACAGAGACAACAACATGATCATCTAACTATCCCTATGATCAAACATGACAACAAGAGCTTTGAAACTTAAAGATACTAACTAAATGATTTCATGCTAACCACTACAACAAAAGGGAGTCAACCAGCACTTAACAAGAATCCAAAGCATAAGCATGAAACTAGAATTTAACTACTGACAACAGAAACGACAACAGGAAACAATTACAGAGAACAACACTAAAATGCTTTCAAACTTCCAATACCAATTTTGATCATGCAATGAGAGTGAACTAATGAACAATCATAAGCATGATTAGCAGCTAACTACAAAGCTTAAGGGAGGTGGGCCCCACTGTCAGCCACAATAGCAACAGGGAGCTCAAGGAAGAACAGGGGAGGCTCTGGCTGATCAGGAGCGGTGGTGATCGCCGGCGGTGGAGTTGTGGCGCGGCGAAGGTGAGCTCAAAAATGGGTCACCCAAAGTGAATGGAAACTAGGGGTGGCAGTGGTGTGGCTTGAGCGGCACCGTGGCGGCGCGGCGACAGCTCGCGGCGGCCGGCCGTGGAGGTGATAAGGGGCGACGGCGCCATATAGGAATATGATGAAAACTAGCGTGCGCATGAGCATCAGTGGGTTACCAGGAACTCACCGGGATGACGCGGAGCTCAAGAGGCTGCCGGAGATGGCCCGGCGACGAGAACCAGCGGCGGCGATCAAGGGGTCACCGAGGAGGGAGCAACCTGAGCAAAAATAGGGAAAAGAGAGATGGAGATAGCTCGAGTGAGTGCACTAGATGGTGCTAGCGCGAGCAATTGCTCTAGGAACTAACTCACCGGAGATGAGGACAAAACCCCACTTTCGGCCGAAGAAGAGGGACACCTAAATTCAACGGCCCCCTGCGACCGAAACTCAAAATTAACTGAGGGGAAAACATGTTAGGGATCTGGAACACGATATGACGCGAAAAGGAGAAAATGAGCTTCACTGGTGTGGTGTGGACACGGCGGTGGCGGCACGGTCGTGCACCAGGGCTCGAACACTACTATGATTTGAGCTCAGAAGGAGCAATGGGTGATAGGGGATTGCTTAATGGTGTCTAAAGAAGGAAGAGGGAGCTTTGGGTGAGCTTAAGTAGGGACGAGGGCGGAGGAAACAAGAGGCGGAGCTTCTCGGCACCGAGACGCAAGGAAGAAAAGCGGCGAGTCAGAGAGGTAGATGACAGCGATTAATGCCGCACCAGGACATGGGCTAGCAGCGGGTGATGCGGCCGAGGTGAAGCGCGCGAGGAAACCGAGAATGGACGGCGAGGCGAGGTGGCGCGCATGCATGCTGCCGCCGGCACTCAGCACTCGAACGAGAGGTAGGTGACGACCTAACATGTGGGGCCCGCCTGTCAGCGACAGCAGCAAAGCGGCGCGAACCAGAGTCAAGTGCGGCGTGAACAGTTGGTCTGACTCGATCAAGAGAATGTCGACCGCTGGATCTGAAATGGACGGCTGAGATTGGTGTATGCATTCGGACAGGTCGACGAGGCAAGCAATGTGGACCGTTCGATCTCCATCGGACGGCTGACAGCCATCGGGCTCGCACGGTGCAACTAGGCGGTGCGACCGAGTCAAGTGGTGTGGGTCGGACTCGAGCCTGAGTTGGGTTCGGGCCCGAGGAACAGTGTTTTCAGAATTCGATTTAAAAGATAGAGAAGGTTTGGGAAATTTTTAGAGATAGCTCCAGGGTTCCAAAAATTTCGAAATTTTTATGGTAGCTTCCTGGGACAGAGGACATCCTTGTGTAATTTTTTCAGGAGTTTTTATGCAATAGATTTCTCCCACTAAAATTCACAAGCTGCTGAACAGAAGTTTGACCAGATTTCAAACTAGGTTGACTTGGCCATTTGAAATAGCAAATAAAATCTAAAAATTGTGAAATAATTCAGGGAGGTAGATAGGATGATCAAGATGATAGGAAAAATAATTTCAAAGGATGATCACAAGTTTGAAAGCTAAGAATTTGCTGACAACAATTTCCATTCACAAGAATTTAATTCTAGAAAATGGAAATTGCTAGGGAAAATTTGGAAAACTTCCAAATGATTGGATGAGACAACAAAAGTTTTTATTTATCCTCAAATTTTACATTTAAAATACAAACCCTAAGTCAGGGCTGTTACAACATTTTACTTCTAAAACATTTTCGAGATCTAAACGAAGTTAGCACTTCCCGAAAGTCGCCCGACCTTCTATACGCACCAGCTAGCTTAATAGCAACAGAAGGAATAGCTACACAACCTATTCTAGCAGCAAAACCACAAAACAATGAGAATCTACAAACAACTGAGATTTACCTAATTCTAAATCTAAAGTCCTAACCTAACCCTAATCTCTCCCCTTAATCTCTCTCTCTCTCTTCTCACACTCACTCGGCCGGCCCTAACATCTACACCCAACCCCACTCACCTCTTCCTCCCCACAAAATCAACTCCTCTCTCTCAACTCACTCGAGGCCGCCGCCATAGGGGGCCCTCCTAGCCCGGCCGCCGCCGACCTCCTAGCTCCCTCCGCCACCACCGCGCCCGACTCAGCCCAGCCCTGCTCAGCTCTGGTCCCGCGTCGCTCCTCTCGGCTCGGCCCGGCTCTGGTCGCCTTCTCCTCTCGGCGCGGCCAGAGGCCAACGCCGCCGCCGCTCGGGTCTTCTCCAGCTGGCCTTCACGAGCACGGCTCAGCCCGGTCCAGCCGCCGCCGGATCTGGCCTCCCCCACCGACTCCGCCGGCCTCCCGGTGCCGCTCGCGGCCTCCTTCTCCGGCGCGCCGAGGCCGCCGCCGCGCCTCGCCTCGACTTCGGTTCTCGACTCGACTCCTCCTCGCCTCGTTGTCCTCACCCGGCGCCGTCGGCCCGACGCCACCTCCTCCTGGCCTGGCTCCTCCCGGCGCGGCCAGAGGCCCACGCCGCTGCACCCTCGCCTCCCCTCGGCTCGGCTCCGGTCGACTTGGGGCTGCCTTCCCGGCCTCCTCCATGCTTCCACTGCGTAGATCTACCGGTCTTGGGGACTTCGGCCCGGCCGGCTCGGCCTTCCGACCGCCGACGCCATGGCACAGAGGCCTCTCCTACTACTGCTCTTCTTAGCTCTAGCTAGATGCTCATGTGCTGATGCTTTCTATTGATGCATGAATGCAGGTCATGGGTGGTAGATCTGGAGTGGAAAGGGTTATTGGAGGTAGAGGCTACCAAGGTAAAGGGATACGCACCTAAAGTTCAAAAGTGTTAAGTATCTTCACCTGATGGGTGGAACTGAGATGGTTTGGAGTCGATGACAGGAAGGGTGGTCGGCGCTGAAGGTGGTGATGCCGGCTGTGAGCAGAATGGTATGGCCGGCCTTAGCGATGCTGTGCTCCGGAGCTCCTTGGCTCCCTTCTTCTGCCTTCGGTGGAGCGGGCTGGTTCTGGGGGTGAATGGCGTGGGGAGAGGGGATGATGAATGAATGTGGAGTTTTGCGTGAGGGGGGAATGAACCGGGCTGAGGGAATGGATGTGGATGCGCTGTTTGGCTTGAGAATGGAAGGGGGAAGGAACCGGTGCACTTGTGCTGCTGCTGCTGTGTGTGTAGGCTGAGGGGGGAGTCTTTTGAGACTGCAGTGAAAGGATGAGGGAAATGAATGGTGTTGCCTAAACATAGATGATGTATAGTTGAATGATACAATGCCTCTGGATTGATTGATGCAGAATGCACTCTTGCAAATAATGCGACTACTGACTTATTTATCTAATGCAAATGACAATGCAATGCAATTTAATTACCGACTTGAATCTACTGCGGTGTTGAATGATGACATTACATGAATGATGCGAAATGATTGAGCTACTTAATGAAGATCTAATACTATCGTTAACTCACCGCTAAGATGAGACTAACCGCTGTTAATCACTGATTACTACTACGAGATTAGGGCTAAAAACGCGGGTCCTCACATAAGGCCCCGTGTGCGACCTGAGTGCTCCTTGTTTCCCAGGGCTGTGGATAGCATATCATTCTCCCTGGCTGCTTTGAAGGAGCATTGAGAAGATTCGGTACTCAATGGTTGCTGTAAGTGGCCATCATGTTATTTTAGACTTATTAACTATGAAGTTATGGACTTATTAACAACTAGATAGTTCGACATATCTTACTAGATGTTAGGACACTCCCCTGTCTGTCAGGTTTGTTAAAGAGATGGCACCCGAAGACATAGTTGATGACTTCACTCTTAACCAGCTTCGGGCGCGCTCGTCTGTGATCCCAGCAAATGGCGGGGAGACCTCCCACCGGGTTGCCTCCTCGTCCATTGCGGGATTTTACCCGCGTACTCAGTGGTGCCGATTCTGTGGGGTGAGTGTTTAGTCTCTGGAGAGTCTTGTGCGTCGCACTTTGCTGCTGAAATTCGATCGTCATCTTCATTCGCACAAAGGTGTCCCATGTTGGTGGCTCGACGAAAGGATACTTCGTGAAGGGTGTCCGATTCTTCTTCACGTACTCCGTGACAAGCGTGCTCTTAATGATCTTCCATGTTTTTTCATCGCGAGGAACGCCCGCCATCGTACAAGTCCCTGGACTTCTGTTGGGATCTCGAACGAACTTGAAATTTCAGCCCACAACTGCCCTTTCTTTTCGTTAGTCAGAGACTTCCATCTTGGTGTGGTGATAGGGACCCATTCCCTTCCAACTATCCCGTAGGTGGTCTGGAATGCTGCTGTTGCTTTCTTGGGATACAGAGGGTCCCCAACAGGACTGATAGCCACGATGGTCACTCGGCGTCAGACCTTTTTGATATTCCCCCGCTATCTCGCTTAGACACTCCTTTCTTTGGAGTGCCAGACACATTCGATGGTGAAGATTGTGCGGACACCATCTCGTTCGGAGCGCCAAACACGTTCGGGCTGTATCGGGCTCGTGCCGTGCCTAGCATGGCCTGACACTGGGCCGGCCCACCGTGCCAGGATAGCGCCCTGAGCACGGCACGGGCCGTCATGCCGAGCCAGCACGACCTATGAACAGTGTGAGCTATACCGTGCTTGGACCAGACTCACAGTGTTATTTCTCGGCCTCCAGCCCAGCCCGTTTGGCCAGCTCTACTGTCCACCCCCAGCCACTCTTCTCTCTCGACCGGGCTTAACCGAGCTCTGAGCCGAGCATGGACCCCCCAACTAGAGCTCGCTGGAACTTGAACCTAGGTTCGTGGGCTCGCTCGAGCTCGGCTTGTTGACATCGCCAGTAGAATCCGAGCAGGAGACGAACACAGAGGGAGATAAGATACCTACTGCTAGGGGTGAAAACGGATCGGATAGTTTCTGACCGATCCGGACAAAAACGGATTCGGAATGTCTCGGATCGGATTTTTCTCAGATAATTTTCGGATCGGAAATGAATTCGGATTTTTTGTCTAAACGAAACGAATCAAGAGGCATGCTATCCGTGGATACGAACGAATACGGATTATCCGGATAAGACTGAGTCCGGATATCCGGATTTCGGCCCAAAAGAGGATTTCAGCCCAAAAGAGAAAAGAGGATTTTAATTGATTTTCAAAATTCAGAAAATGCAACAAATCAAATAGTCTTTTAGAAAATAGCAAATAGAGTTCAAAAATCCTAGAAAAAATCACAGAAATTCATTGAATTATTTTTAACTTAATAAAATTAATTCCAACTTAAAGTTGGTTTTTATTTTTGTATATAAATTATTTTAGATTTCTAAAAATAGGAAAAACCTTTTAAAAATCCAAAAAATGCAATAAATTAATTAAATTTCCTTTTTCACTTTAAATCTAATAAAATCCCAGAAAACTCAATAAAAAAATTACATTAAAAACTAGAAAATTAAATAATTGATTTTATTTTATTATTTTTTCCCTTTTTAACAAGGAAAACTCTTTTAAATCTCAAAATATCCAATAAAATAATAATTTTATTTTTGGTAACATACTTTGGGATGTTACAGTCATTTGCGTATAGATTAACCATCCAGTCTAATCTATATTAGTGTGAACTAAATTTTATGTATATGATGAACTAAGTGTGAATGCATGATGACTTTGTGAGTTATGACTTATGAGCTAAATATGGTAAACGAAGTGTTATATTTGTAATGAACTAGTTAATGTAACTTGCTAGTGCCAATGTTATGTGTGGTTGTTGAAAATATGAACAATTCATGAATGTTTACATCAAATAAATTAGTTATATGTTTTCGTTAATTTCTGGCATACAATTTAAAGGGTTTTCATGTTCCGAAAAATATCTATGACCGTATTCGTTTCGATTCGTATTCGCTCCGTATTCGTATTCGATACTATTCGTATTCGTATTCGTATCCGGGGTATTCGTATCCGGATCCGGAAAAAATATGAAAACAAATATGACAAAACCATTATCCGTCCGTTTCCGATCCGTTTTCACCCCTACCTACTGCTGCCAGTTGATGAAGAAAAACAAAACAAAACAAAGCAAAGCACCATAGGAATATAGATAGAAATCATAGAATACAAGGGAAATAATAAAAAAGAAAAGCAAAGGTCGGCCACCGCATCGTGCCTGGGCTGCGAGGGGAGGCGACGCCGCGCGATTTCCTGGCTTCCTGCGTCTTGCTTCGATTTTGATCCCACCTCCCTCTGCGCTTGCTTTGGTTGCTTCTCCCAAATCCAATCCAATCCAATCCCCTCTCCAAATAATCACTCGCTGCTTCTGATACGTGCTCAGATTGGAGGGGAGCAGTGCATCCCCTGCTCTCGAGATCTATCCGCGCGAGGCCGATTCTAGTCTGATTGGTGCACAAAAAGATAAATCTTCTCCTTTCCTTTTTGTTGCAGTTTGCTCCAACCAATCCCTTTCTCTCGGTGAGGAATGAGGCGTCCTCATGTGTCCTCCTGATTCCGGTGGTGTGGTGTGGTGTGGTGTGGTGTGTCGAGAGGACGAAGCTCTCTCTCCTCGATTGCCTTCCTTGGACTCGAGGAGGAGCTTCTTCTACTTGTCCTCCTCCTATGGGCTGTGTAAGCTCCAAGCAATTCCATGGCGGCAACCTGCACGCCCACGGAAAACCTGGCCGCCACCCCTCCACTAACTCACTCAGGCGCCTTGTGAGTTACAATTCCAGCAAGAGGCGTGAGGAGGAGGAAGATGAGGAGGCCGCGGCTGCGGCGGGAGAGCCAGGGGAGGATGGCGTGGTCGTGACCGCTACAGCCTCCAATGCTGCTCGGGGCATCAGGAAGGATCCCGGTACAGCGAGGCTCATCCGCAAGCCCCCTGAGCCAGCATTGCCGGATGACGGGGAGAAGGCAACTGCAGCAGCAATAACTGTAGGGGTAGTGGTAGACAGGGTTGACAGGGAGACAACGACTGCCGCACCTGGGCATCAGATGCACGCCCCGATCGATCCCACCGGGCCTAATGCTGTGCTCGCGGAGCACGGGTTGAGGAGCAGCGGCAGCAGGAGTGAGGGGGAGTCAAAATTGAGGATTGTGGATGTGCCTAATGGGGTGGACAGGGAGCATGTGGCGGCTGGGTGGCCCCGTTGGCTCACGGAGGTGGCTGCGGAGGCAGTCCGTGGATGGCTGCCTCGGAAGGCTGAGTCTTTCGAGAAGTTGGACAAGGTTTTGTTCTCGACGCCGCTCATTCCTTTTCTCTACCAGTTTACAAAGTTGTTTTCTAGTTTTCTAGTGTTTGTAGTTTCTAAAGTGTTTTAAGCCTTCAATTGCGTAGGAGAATGTTGCTACCAAGAAGCACTCCAATTGAAATCCTATAGTTTTGGGCCTGGAACTCAACAATAAATCAAAATTTTGATGTTCAGTTATGTGGAAAAGAGAAACTAAGTCGGTGTACAAGTTAGTGAAACGAAGCACTTGCATTGCAGAAATTTTGACGAGCACCCGACTTTTCTTGAGTCTGCAGCTGATGATAATTGCCATACAAATTACTGGATGCCATGACTATCTTACATTCTATTAATTTCATATTATCTAGGCACTTCCTAACTATACCATTGATTTTATGCTACTCTACTCTTCTTACCCTTCCCTTTTGAATGTTCAGATAGGGCAAGGTACCTACAGCAGTGTGTACAAAGCCCGCGATCTTGAAAATGGCAAAGTTGTTGCACTTAAGAAAGTGCGGTTTGCCAATATCGACCCTGAGAGTGTCCGGTTCATGGCACGGGAAATTCACATCTTAAGGAGACTTGATCATCCAAATGTTGTGAAGCTTGAAGGATTAGTGACATCACGTATGTCTAGTAGCTTGTATCTTGTATTTGAATACATGGAGCATGATCTTGCTGGACTTGCAGCTACACCTGGTATAAAGTTCACAGAGCCTCAGGTTTTTCCTCTAGACTTGCCCTTCCATATTATGTTTAAAAGCATCATGTTGCATCTCTTCAGTTTTCACGTTATCCTTATCAAGATGACTTTTGCTGTTTCAGGTCAAGTGTTACATGCAACAACTACTTTCCGGACTTGACCATTGTCATAGTCATGGGGTTTTGCATCGGGATATAAAGGGTGCAAATCTTCTTCTTGACAACAATGGCATCCTCAAAATAGCAGATTTTGGTCTAGCTACATTTTTTAACCCCAACCAAAAGCAGCATTTGACAAGTCGTGTGGTAACATTGTGGTACCGTCCTCCAGAGCTGTTATTGGGTGCTACCAGCTATGGTGCTGCTGTTGATCTTTGGAGTGTTGGTTGTATCCTTGCAGAATTGTTATCTGGGAGACCTATCATGCCAGGACGAACTGAGGTACTGCTTGGCCCTGAACCAAAGTCCATTCTCTACCTGTAGTTCCAGATATTGTTTAATCCCAAGATTATATTATCCTGAAGCCTGAATATTAACTATTAAATCTGAATAAAATTCTCTTTCAATTTTTTGTGTGACACCTATGGTCGGATTCAAAAGTTTCTGAAATTGGCTGAATGTGAATCCAGCTTCATTTAGATACTTATGCGATGAAAACCTTTATGCATTTTGAGAAATGTAGAACACTATAAGGTTAAGGACTTGGTGAAACATGCCACAGGAGAAACACAAGTTTGCAAGTTCATAGATCATAATATATTGTTAGATGTTACTATTGTGTCTGGTATTAATATATTCCTAGGAATAGATGTTCTTTTATTTTCAAGATATGTTGATGCCTTTTCCCTCCAAAAAAATAAAGAAATGTTGGTGGCTACTTGCAGATGAATGTTAGATTAGCCCAGTGTTCTTAAATGCGTCCGCTTAGGCGCTAGGAGACACCCTCCCGCCTAGCCGATTTATCCCGCCTAGCCCCGTCTAGTCGGCGATTAGGCACTAGGCGCTGGTCTGCCGCCTGACTAGTGCCTAGCGCCTTGGTGAACATTGGATTAGACTGATTGGCGTGTTTGGTACTTAAGAATCATAGGTGTGTCATTTTTATTCTACAGATTTTGCTTTGTCAAAATTGATGGCTGGTCTTGTGTAGCTCATAGTTTGTCCGGTAAATAATCTTCTTTCATCAATATTGTTGGTTACCTGCATACCACCCATTCTGTCCAAAGGAGTATCATTAAAGGCGGACACCACAAATTGAATATCTAGATCTTTGGATGTTTATCCCAGCACAATATTCATTTTTTAGGGGGCCCAACGTAACATAATATTCTTATGACTAGCAAAAGCTGTTTTTTAAGTCCTCACTTTTCTATCTCACAGGTCGAGCAGTTGCACAAGATATTTAAACTTTGTGGTTCACCATCAGAGGAGTTCTGGATTAATTTAAAATTATCCCGTGCTACCATCTTCAAGCCACAACATCCGTATCGCCGATCTGTTAACGATGTATATAAGGACTTCCCCCCTTCAGCTTTAGCTCTTTTGGATCGTCTACTTGCTGTAGAACCAGCTAGTAGAGGCACCGCAGCTTCCGCCCTCGAAAGTGAAGTAAGTTTCAGCCTATGTTCATTATGTTGCATAGCTGTTATATATTGAAGAGGACCAATGGGCAATATATATAGGGAGTACAACGGGTGTATGTCATATACAGATAAAGAAATACAAAAGGTAGATAAGGAAATACAAAATAGTTCCTATTCTAACACCCCCCTCAAATGCAAGACGTATGCAATAGCATTGCATTTGAAAAAGGGTTGATACTAAAATATGAAAAATCCAAAGTCCGAGTCTTGATAATGTCGTTGTAGCGTATAGCTCTTGAAAAATATGTTGAGTATCAAAAGATCTCCCATCCGGGGTCGTGTGACAGCCCATAAAGCACAGGGTGCAGGGCTGAGAAAGTAGAGGCAAACGGGAGCAGAGTTGACCGCGACAACACGACGAAGAAGATGATGAAACCGACAAAAATAGAGAAAGCTGTCAAATCAAGCCGAAGAGGAATAGATAGAAGCATGACAGCGCAGATCGAAGCCCAAGACGGCGGCGGCGCAGAAGAAGCGCGGTGGCCTTAGAAGCTCGGGGTGGTAGCTAAGAGAAAAGCGACGGCATCATAACGACTTCTACGATCTGCACGCGGCTCAGAGAGGAGCGGCGGCTACTGCCATACAGAAGGGAATTCCTATGCTTCTATGACTGATAATAAATTTATGGACTCGCATGGCTTAGACGAACTCAAAGATAGAGTGATACGGACTTGGATAGACGCAACGGAAGAAAAAGGACTCAAAGGATAGCTAGCAGTAGCAGATACTAGCAACAGCAAGCTTTAACAACGGAAGAAGCTGCTGCAAGAAGTCGGAGCTGGAGAAGCCAAAATTGAAACTGAAGCTAGTAGAGAATTCGGAGCCGGTCGAGAATCCGGAGCGGCTCCGGCCTATCTGGTTAAACCAGAACCAGATTGACCTCCGGATCCGAGTCAGTGGCGGTCAAAAGCTTCTCTCGCGACAACCCCCACCCCCTGTTTGTGTCTTCTTCCTCCCTTCCCCTCTCGTAATCTCCGCGTAGGAGCATCGCAAAGACCAGAGTGCCCACTCCATCAGTGCGACTGAGCTGAATCGCCAAGGATCCCAAGGTGACAGTCGAGGTGCGCACGGAGGTCGGGGCAGCGCGGATCTGAGTCGGGGTCGAGGCGGCGGTAGGAGCCCAGATCCGACGGCTGGCGGAGAGGCAGAGCACGAGGCGCCGAATCTGGATGGAACTCACCGGATCTGAAGAACTCCACCAAGCCGAATCCGAAGCGGTGGCGACTCAGTGGTCCAAGAAGACGATGAGCGGCGGCTCGGGAGACCCAGCGGGAGCACACGGGCGGCGACGAAGGGCGAAGAGAGCGCCACGGATCCGAAGGGTTGTGGCCCCGAGCGACGGATCCGAGACGGCCGCGTACAGATCTGGCCACGCCGGATCTGGTCGGGAAGTGGCCACAACAAGGCACTCCCGGAGTTGGTCGGCGGCAAGAACAAGGACATCGAAGGCCGATCCAGGGCGGATCAAGGACTGTTGCTGCTGGAAGACGAGGAAATACTAAGACTGATCTGGCCACCACTGGGAGCGGAGGCTGCTCCTCTCAGGGGCAGCGGGCGGCGGAAGACTAGTAGAAGCTAGGAGGCGCGGCGGCCGCAACAGTAAACCCTAGCCCTAACCTTTGCTCTGATACCATATTATGAATATTGTGTATATATTGAAGAGACCCAATAGGCAATATATATAGGGAGTGTATGCCATATACAAATAAGGAAATACAAAAGACAGATAAGAAAATACAAAAGAGTTCCTATTCTAACACCCTATTCTAACAAGTTCTAGGTTAGGATTCCCAGGTAATTGCTGTCCCTTCACATATGTTGGTTTACTTTCATTCTAAGCTAGTGAAGATATGAAGTCTGAAAATTTTCAACCATTGCCTCTCTTCTGTGATTTGTTCTTTGTTCTACGAGCATGTGCTGCGTGGAGTTCAATTGCAGTATTGCTGACTTCGTATAAGGAAAAATTTGTTGTCAAAACATTTTATTGACCATTGAGACACAAACTGTTCTGTGTTGATGTGTAGTTTGTTGTTATCTGTTGTATTTGTGGGAGATTCATGGCTTTACTGTGAAAGAGGGAACAATACCTTTTGGGAACAACTATTAAAGTCATATTTGTCCTAGCTTTAGGTTATGGGTTTATAATTTGAAACCAGCACCAAATTTGCAGCTTGTTTTTTAGTTTATTTAGTAAGCTGAAGCCCTCCTTCCATATGGAAACCTCATGAAAGCTAAATAAGTCCCAGCTATGACAAACTGGCCCAAGTGATTTTTATGGCCACGCCCCACCCCCACCAACATTTCGTGTCTGGAACTGCACACTGGCTCTTGCTCTGATGCTTTTTATTTTATTTTATTTTCTCTTTTAAATTATATCTTCAGGTTTGACAGCTTATTTTTTTACTCATATCATCAGTTCTTCACTACAAAACCATATGCCTGTGATCCATCAAGTCTACCAAAATATCCCCCTAGCAAGGAATATGATGCTAAGCTTCGAGATGAGGAAGCTAAGAGGTGATCTGCTCTGCACTATTCTCACTAAAATGGAATTATTTTGGCAGCATTTAGAAAGATTACTGTACAATGGCAATATTTTCCTGCTTAAATTTCATGTTTTGATTTTAAGAATTCTTTGCTTACAGGCAAAGGGCGGCTGCATTGAAAGGACATGATAGTGAAACTGGAAGGAGGAAGCTACGTGAAGCACCAAATGGCAATGGTGATTTGCAGGTACCATAATATTTCATCCCATGTGCACCAAAATGTCTGATACAAAGCTGATAATAGTCCTACTGAAGTATATGTCCTGTGGCACTATACTTACAAGATACAGGTTCATGGATCCTTATGGAGAAAATCGTTATTCAAATATGATAGGATAGGTTTGAGTGAACTTTGTCCATTCATTCTATAAGACAAATGTTTGGGCACCGCACCATAGATGTGAGCTTTTCATTGCTGGGAGTGACTGCCTTCACAATCAAGAGCATAGCCTGTATAGAAACTGTAGCACGGTATATTTTCAGTTTAATCACGCAACAACTCATCCACATAAGCTACATATGCCATATTGTTGTCTCAACCTGAGTTTGCTGGTATGTAAGCTCCTCTTGTCTATGCGAATACTATCTCTTAGTCCAAAATAGGTGTTGTTTTAGCTCCATGCACATAGAACAAAGAGTTAATGCCTTAGTTTGACATATGTTTGCTCCTATTGATTTAATAGGCATTTCTCAAATACTACTACCAGTAAGCATTTAATAGGGATATATGGAGGACAAGTATGTGCAAAACAAACCTACCTTGCTAAAACAACATCTATCGGACTAGATGTACCACCTAACTGGTGTTGCAATCTATTTGCATCCTCTCTGCGGTAGTGCTGTTACCATTGCTCTGAAGTTTGTGCTTACGTGGCTTTGCAGCAGCGACGGGTGCAGGCAAATCCAAAAAGCTACAGCTACAAATTTGCTCCAAAGGAGGATGGTATTACTGGCTTTCCAATTGATCCTCCAGCAAGAGTCGGTGATAATGGGTTTCCTCAGCAGCGTGTACCTTTGATGCATGCTGGCCGCTCATCATCTACTCTTGGCCGATCAAATGGCACTGATCAGAAGACCCAAAGATTTCACACATCTCAGTTGTCGAACATCGCATTTGCTGCAGGGCAGCGATGCAGTGCTACTCAGTCATCTAACCTTGGGGATGGTGCTAAGAGGCCACACTTGAGAGAGCATCGGTCTAGTTCAAGGTACAGTCAACTAACTGGTGTTGACCCCTCGGGCAGATCTGAATGGGCACAGCAGTTCCAAGAAAGGCCATCGTCATCCCATCGGAAGGATGGTGGGGTGGCAACCAAGGATCCTGCAGTGGTGAGTCAGCTATATTTGTCAGCTTTAATTGTTGAAACATTTTTAGTGAAATTTAGTAATCACTGTATGTACCCGTTACAAAGAAAAAAGGAAGCTAGAAGACTTTGCATTTGTACACCTACCTTTCCCGCAGTTACATTTAACGGAAGTAAACCACTTGTTCCGTGACAAAAATAGCCCGTGTATGTCCAGGTGAGCGGCGCCAGGAAGAACAGAATTCACTACTCTGGGCCGTTGATGCCCCACGGAGGCAGCATGGAAGAGATCCTGAAAGAGCACGAGCGGCAAATCCAACAGGCGGTACGAAGAGCTCGCATGGACAAGGCAACAGGCAAGCGTGACGGTGAGAGGGACCAGTCAGAAGCTTTGCTATGTTCGACGCAGGCTGGCAGGTCGGATCGCTAAGAAAGCTTGATGGATTCGTGAGATTTTGGTTGGGTATTCCGACTCGGAGCTTTTTGCTGTTTGTCATATCCAAGCACTCAGCAGCGGAAGAGAATTTAGCATAGGCTGTATGAAATGTATGGATCCACAATTGTATATTTGGAAAGGAAAGGAAATGGTATACACCTCGATGGAAAGTTGATTCTTTGTCGCCAGGTGGCAGGCACTGTGGACGGCAAGAAAAGAATATAATGAAATTACTGGTCGCGATCGACTTGGATTTGTTATCTCTTTGTCGGTCCTGTCTGTGACGCTGAGTTGTGAGTCGAGGACGTTGGTGCAACAAGTAACAGTAGATGATGGCTGCTGCTGAGTTAGTGATGAAGTACAGGCATGCTATTGCTATTGCTATTGCTTGCTATGTTGAATTCGTTGTATCCCGTCTCCTCTCCCACGCCGCGCTGCCCCCTACTAATAATTTCCTTTGCTCGCGTCGCGTCGCGGCGGCCGGCTAAGACCGACCGATCGATCAGTCGGCGAGGCCCCTGCTGGTAACGCGGCGAACGGCGAGAAGATCTTCCGGACCAAGTGCCACGCACAGGCAGGGCCCAACCTGCACGGCCTCTTCGGCCGGCACCACCCTCGGCTACGCCTACTCCACGGCAAACAAGAACATGGCCGCCGTCTGGGAGGAAGCATTGCAGTACATCCCTGGCACCAAGAAGCCGCAGGAGCGCACCCATCTCATCGCCTACCTCAGGGAATCCACCGCTTAATAATCAATTCGTCATCATCCAATCCATCCATCACCCATTAATTCTTCTTCTTCTTCTTCTTCTTCTTGATTTCTTCTATTATTCTATTATGATGATATCCTATGTTTAATTTGCTTCCATCGATGCATACCGTCGATCGATCCCTATATATGGCCATTCATTAATTAATATAATTTTCCTTGTGTTTAATTCCACGCGCTTAATTAAGTGCATGCGGCCACATTCATTTACCTGTGCGTTACTACCGATAAAAAGCATATATTGAAATGTTATACAAATTTATGAAAGGCATAGTTAACCAATTAGTAAATAGGCAAAATGTTGTATCAGGTGTTGTGCTAATTAGAAGGTATGATTGTATGAATCATCAACAAATATGGTATAATTATGAAAATATAGCAAATGCATCATCACGTTTACTAGTAGTGGCAATCAGACATTCAGAGCATTCATTTTATATCACTGATCGAATTCAGTTGTTGAAGGTCTTGCTAGCAAACACTGATATTTGAGCCATGGATCATTTTCTTCTACCAGCTTGTGTTCAAGGTCTTTTAATTTCTTGTGCAACTCTCGGCTGCCGCAAGCGTCCTTCAAACCGACTGCATGCATCATCCCAATAAATATTTCATCAAACGCTTGCAGTACTAAGTAATGTTAGCTTGTTGAGATCAAATTTCATGAGTTAATGAATCTTTACTACTTAAAAAAAACTCTAGTTGTGGTGAGTGGCGTGTTTTTCTTCCCCTCCCCTCACAACCCATCCGTGCTAATAGGAGGGACCAGTGCACGCCCAACCTCTCCATCCCCACTCGACTCTACCTCTTCTCACCCCTTCCACCAACTTCTGAACCCTCGTCTCGCACGCCCCCTCGTCTTCTCCATCATATCTTCCATGATGATTTTCCCATGTGCTAGGCCTTCCGCGTTGCGATTCCTCCATTTGCCGCCCCACCCCAACATCGCTTTCGTGTAAGCCCTCTACCCTCAATGTCGTGTTTGTCTCGCTGTCAAAGCATCGCGACGTGGTGCTCGCCACCCTCATGCTGTTCCTCGACTTGCACCGTCTTGGTTGCTTCCCGTACTCTAGAGGCGAGCTCGAACTCCTCCATCCTTACCGTCATGAAGTTAGCAAGCTATACAAATCTCTAGGCTCACGACCTCAAATCAGCCCGACGACTCGCTGTTTTATTGTCCATCAGTCGCTTGACGAAATACCTTGCTCATTATTTCTTATCTGATCGTCTCACCTCTCCTCGACATCTAATCCCACTCTCGTTCTACTTTCTTACAATGATAGAAAGCATGTGGTGATTAGGCGGGAGCGGCACAGCCGCACGGTGTCGAGAGCAGGCAGGCCGAGGCAAGGGACATGAGGCGCAAGCGCGGTTGGCCGAAGGCGAAGGTCGCGTGCGACGCAAGCACAACAGGCCGAGGGTCGGCGCAGTCGGTCAAGGGCGCGCACAGAGCAGGCACAGCTTGCAGAGTTCCGGTGAGATACGACTCCCCCTCTCCCTATCTTTACCTCTCCGCGGGCATGTGGTTCGTCCGTATTCAGCTGGGTTAGCTCTCAATAGGCTTATTGTGAAAATTTAGGAATTATTAATTTCACTGGCTCCTGCGATGATTGTGTATTTGCTTCCAATTTGGAATGAAATGACGCAAAAGCTAATATGATATTAATTCATTGACTCACGAAGTTTGATCCCAGCTAGCTAACATTATTTAATACTGAAAGCGTTTGATGAAATATTTATTAGGGCGATGTGTGCAAGAAGTTCGAAGGATACTTGCGGCAGCTGAGAGAAGCACAGGAAATTAAAATGTGTTAAACACAAGCTGGTGTAAGAAAACAATGTCTATGGCTCAAATATCAACGTTTGCTAGCAAGGCCTTCAACAATTGAATTTGTTCAGTGATATAAAATGAATGCCCTGTGTCTGATTGCCACCACTAGTAAATGTGACGATGTATTTGCTATATTTTCATAACTGTACCATATTTGTTGATGATTCGTACAATCATATCTTCCCATTAGCACAACACCTGATGCAACATTTTGTCTATCTGTTAATTGGTTAACTATGTCTTTCATAAATTTGTGTCACCTTTCAATATATGCTTTTTATTTATAGAAACACATGGGCATTCAGCTAGTTAATGTTATGTTAGTTTTTGTATCATTTCAATCCGAATTGGAAGTAAATGCACAATCATTGCAGGAGCCAGTGAAATTAACAATTCCTAAATTTTCACAACAAGCCTATTGAGAGTTAACCCGACTAAATACGGACGTACCACATTCCCATGCAGAGAGGTAAAGACATGGAGAGGCGGAGCCGTATCTCATCGTAAGCCTGCTAGTTGCGCCTGCCTTTGGCCTGCTGTGCTTGCTCTGCACGCGCCATCGACTGGCCACGCCTGTTCTCAGCTTGCTATGCTTGCATCGCGCTTGGCCTTCGCCTTCGGTCATGAGAGAGAGAATGGAGAAGACGAAGGAATCATGGCGGGAAGGGCCTGGCATGCAGGGAAATCGTCATGAGAGAGAGGATGGAGAAGATGCGAGGCGAGCGAGACGAGAGTCTAGAAGTCGGCAGAAAGGGTGAGAAGAGGTGGAGTCATGCGGGGATAGATAGGGCGGGCGCGCACTGATCCCACCTGTCGGCGTGGATGGGTTGTGAGAGAGGGAGAGGAAGAATAACGTATTATTTACCACTACTAAAGTCTTTTTAAGTAGTAAAGATATTGTACAGTAGGAGTATTTTGTGCAAAGGAAGCTATGTCGAGTAGAATTAACAGGGTTTATGTGGCATTCCCTTGCTCTTTCCTCTCTATGTATACTTGTAATTTAGCTTCCGACGAATAGAGCTGCTTCAATGATCCAACAAAAGGAGGCCTTGTCCCCTTTTGAAACCGAGGAGGAGACGGATGCATGGCGATCGAGCTAGCTCATTGTTAGGTTCAGTTCAGTTCAGTTCAGTTCCGCCAGAGCCTTGGCTGTCGATCGATGCTAGCTAGCGGCCCGAGTTGAGATTAAGTCGATCGATGCTAGCTAGCGCGCTCCAATATCGCCCCGGCCGGCCGACCTGATCTCCTCCTCCGCGGCCAACGCCTTCGAGGCGCAGCTCCGGCCAGACCGGCAATGGTGTCGGGGACAGCTACCAGCCACATTGGCGCACGAGCTACGATCGACCACGTAGCAGCATTGGCAGCACGTACGGGCGTAGACGACTAAAGATATGTCGCCCCGGCCTCGCTCGTAGTACAGTTAAGCCGGGTTGGAGAGGAGATAGCTAAGGTGTGGTAGGAATTATACTGAAAAGACCCTTTTTAAAAAAAAAATCAAAACTTGTTTAAAGTTTGGTTCAAATTCAGTTTTCTTGCCTAATTCGGAAAGTTTCGCCTGTTTCCCGCTTTCCTCTTTTGCTTTTCTGCTTTTCTCAACCGAAGGCGTCTTTCGCGAATACGTCTCTCCCTGTTCTTCTTCCTCACTATGTCGCTCCGTCATTCGCCCGTGCAGCGCACCGCCTTCGTCCCCGTCAACCTCTTCCACCGCCTTCTTCCACGCCAGTACCCACCACCTCACCTTGCCACCTCGCCGCTTGCTTTTTCCCTTTCCCCGGCGCCGATTACGTGTGGTCGCATACGTCGCCGCTACGCGCCACGCCCGCCTCCGCCCTGCTCCTATCGCCACTGTCTTCCCTGGCTATAAAAGACCTAACCACTGCACCATCTTCATCCACAACCTCAAGCCAACACCACTGCACCCTCCTTTCTTCCCCAACACTGGCAAATCGCAGGAATTGCCGCCGCCCCCTTTCTTCTTCCTCGACGAGCTCAACAACAATTCGCCACCACCCTTGCCCCCGTAGCATCTAGACCCCACCACTAGCACCCCCTTGACCTCCCGTAGCCATCCCCTACCACCTCCCACCTTCTCCCTATTGCCAACTCGTCGGCGCCGAGCTCCACCGCCACACCATGCACGGCTCTCGTCGCCAACATGGCTCGGTGCACCCCAAACCTCACCGCCACCGCCCCTGAATTCCCCTTCATCCACTAGTGCTCCCTGGCCGGCCAATTTGGCCGAAGCACCGTCGGAGGGCCGCCGCACCGATGCTCTGATTCGGTCATGCGCCATCACCGCCACTCACCCCTTGTCGAGCCTCCTCCACCCGCGTGAAACCCCAAAATGGGTTGCCCGTGCCTCACTGATGCTCCCTGCACCGTCTGGTGCCGCCGCCGACCACCACCGCTACAATCACCATTGTCGCCATTTTTCGTGCTCGGCTACTATAGGGAGCGAGCTCAGCTGGCTCGAGCTCGCTCCCTCTATTGGGCACTGAGGTAGGCCAAAAAGACCAGCCCAAAAGGCTTTCAGCCTGGCAAGCCAAGTGGGATGGCCCAATTCCTTATTCTACTATGTAGCCAACACTATTCAAAGCCCACAACTGTTCAAACACGGTAGCCAAAGCCCAAAACCCATTACTATTCTTTCAACCCGCCCTGCTTTGAATAGTACCAACTCGGTATGTTCACCTGAACCCGCAAGTATTCATCCAGACACAATAAGACATACACACACACACATACATACACACACACACACACACACATACATACATACATACATACATACATACATACATACATACATACATACATACATACATACATATCCATTTTGATTGTTTCGAGTCCGTGAATCCCATTTTCAACTCCGTTTGACCTAATCAAGTACCCAATAAATCCCCACCATCCACATCACCTTTCTTTTCAATTCTTTCTGAATTTCTTTAATTCATGTTGTTCCTATCTCGCCTTATGTTGAGCCTGGATTTATTTATTTGATTTTTTTCCACGTTAGAACTCGATTTTGTTGATCAAGCTATAGAGGAGTTGAATAAGACACAGGAGAGGTAAACCCAGCCAAGGACTACATAGACGGAGGCAAGTCACATTCATTTGATTATTTTGAGCCTATATTTCATGTACATATATTAATACTTTCGTTCTCATACTTATGCCAATTACTTTAATATTGAAGTAATACTTTTGTATACCATGATAAGTAGATAATTCCATCACCCCACATATAAGCCTTCCTATTCTTTGTAGGCCATATTCACCTTGACAAGTTTAAGTTACATAAAATGATAACTAAGATATTCAGCATGGTCACACAATGTATTTATAAATACTAAAAAATAGTATTGGTTAACCGCCAATGGTTTTGGTGGAGAGTTGAGGGTTGAGACTAAGAGGTTGGACAACCCAATAGACTTGATAAAAGTGAGTCGAAGGTGAGATCAAGAGGTGTACAACTACGAGTTGGTGTTGGTCCACCGCCTCACTGTAAGACAGGTAAGGACTAGAACCTTGTGCCAAGTAACAGACATAGAAATTGCTCAACCACAGGTTTGGTATATCCAACTTGGCTTAGTAAACCGCTCTTCTGATTGAATATCTATAGGATGAACACATGCTCTTGTGTGATAGAGCACCCACAATTTTGGGGGTGGAACATGATTAGGCCTAGAGAGACACTCGCTGGTCTTCACAATAATAGGTACCGTTAGTGTCGGACCGCACATTCCATTGTTGGTCGGTGGTCTCCCAATGACAGTATGGTCCAAGAACCTACCGAGTAGAAGCTAGAAAGGTTGAGCAGTGAAGATGCCTTGTTATCTCAACTCAGTTGCACGCTTTCAGGTTATGTGTATATTGCATGATAGTATGAGTTTGATGTATCTTGTGGGTAAAGTTGAAAAACTCTGCAAAGTATAATCAAAGGTATTCGGATACGCTGTGCTTTCGGTTAATGAAGCTGTGTTCATAGGTGATTGCAATATACGAGGCAGAAGTAGAGATTTTACAGATGTTAAGATGGTAATTGCAATTATTGAGTAAACCCCTGATGTTATATTAGTATGATTTTACTGTTTTAATGCCAAATGACTTTAACTCTAATGTTGCATCCATATATACGTGGTATGGTAAACCCTAAACAATCTATTGAACTCCTAGCATGTATTTAAAGCTTATGTGGCTTGCTGAGTATGTTGTGTACTCAATTTTGCTAAATTTTTATCAGAAGGCATATGTCAACGATCGAGTCATCGATCTTACGAAATGAAAATAGAGGAAAATGGTACAAAGTTCTTGGGAGAGAATGAGACTGCTCTTTATTGCGATGAACCGAAACTTTACAGGGGTTGCCCTTGACAAGGCAGTGGATTAGCCCTAAGTACACAGAATGTGCCACTATTCTAATGCTTCAATTGCCTTGAGATCACTAGGTCTTGTGCTTAGTGTTGGATTGCAGTCGACTTGACTAATCCTCCTCTTCTCCTCTCTTTAAATCGACTTGACCAGAAGCTATAAAACGTCGTACAGTTTGGAACGAATAAGACACATGTTCCATTTCTCATATGGAAGGATGTACTTGGAATGGGTCCAAGTGTCAGTTCATCGTTTCTACGAGCAGCTATCTGGTCGAGGACTAGGTACAAGACCTCATCCCACTAGGGTACCCACGATGTAACCTCTAGAATCCTTACGACCACGGGGTCGTTAGCCTTAGGGGTTACGACCACGAAGTCATGCGGTCTTTAATTAAATAAGAAAATATTAAGAGATTTTAATCCTTGTCAGCTAGCGCCGAACTTTAAATGAATATGTCGTGTGAAACCTTCCCTGATGAAATCGTATCGGGCAGGCCTTTATTTAATAGCGCAATAGGTGAGATGGTATGTATTCACTTTAAAGTTGAGAAACCGTCTAGAGAGCCGAAGAGTCCTGTGTCCGTTGGACATCGAAAAATGTTGTGTCCGTTGGACTTTCGGTAATTCCTCTTTGCAGTTAAGAAAAGTGGCTATATAAACCCCATTAGGCACGACTTTAGGGTTTTTACGCTCTCAAGCTTTCCTTAAACTCCCTTACTGAAGAATTTCTTTCGGCCACTTTTATTCTTCTCGCTTAAAACCTCCTCCGACCACTTGTTCGTTCAACAAAAATCCTTACAATGTCAGATTCGATCACCAAGTGGCTGGTCTCTGATCTGAGCAAGAGGAAGCTCAAGGCCCTAGAAAAGATCGGGATGCTCCCTGATAAGAGTCTGATCAAATGGAGGTCAGCGGCCGGGGAGCACTTTCCTAGCAGCGAAGAGGGAGAAATCCCCGTCTTCCTCGCCTATATCGAGTGCGGGCTCAAGTTCTTGGCTCACAAATTTCTTTCCAAGGTCCTCGAGTAGGAATTTATTTGGTATTTAATTGGACTGACGGAGTGGAGATATGGATTTACAGGCTCGAAATAGCTGAAAAGAGTATAATATGTTAAATTAGGGTTTCGGGGTGGAGAGGTGTCAGATAATGAATAGTAATATTTTACTATTCATGAACAAAAATTGGATGGTACACAGTAACAGAATTAACTAATTTCAGCTACGATCAGTAATTAGCATTTTGGTTTAGCGAACAGTATTTGGTTTTACTATTCATAGGTTGTGAATAGTATTAGGCTGAGCCCAATACTCAAATAGGCTACAGCCCAAACTGGCCAGACCATAAAGGCCCAGCTCACTAGCGGCTTGAGCTGCACGACCAAAAGGCCCGCGCACTCACCCTGAGCAGAGGAGGTGGAGGCCGGCGGCGCTCTTGCGGTCGGTGGGGAAATGGGTGGTGTGGTGAGCACCATCGCCCGATGGGGATCACGTGGGTGGCCTTGGTGGAGCGGGGGAGGCGCTGTGGTGGCTTGGCGGCGGCGGCCGTGAGCGACGCAGAGAAGGAGCTCGACATCGGTGAGCTCCGGCGGGATTGGGGTGGAGAAGGTAGGGAAAAGAAGCGAGGAGGTGAGGCGGTGTCATAGCCGGTGATAGGAGGAAAGGGGAGGAAGGGAGGTGGAGGATTTCACCTCGGGCTCACCTCGCCTGAGAAGAGGTTGGTGGAGGAAAAGCTCGAATTCGGCCGGCTACAGAGGAGAAAGGGTGATGGGGGTGTTGGAGTGGGAGGATGAGGTTGGAGGATTGCCCGGGGTGGCTTTTATAGCTGGCGAAGAGGCGGTGGGAGTAGGGATTGGCCGAAGGCCCGAGCGGTGCGTGGCCGGCGACGTGGGCAGGTGGTCGTGGAAGACGCCAAAAGGGGGCAAGGTGGCAGCGAGGTGGTGGTGGAGGGGCGTGCTGCATTGAAGGCGAGTAAGGTGGCGCGGGAGGTGGCAGGTGACGGCAGAAGGTGGAGGTGGTGACGTGGGGGAGGAGACGCACGCGGAGAAGATGAGCGAAGGCGCACTGAGAGGAAGGTGCCTCCGGGCGGGGAAAGCAGCATGGCCAAAAAGGGAAAGCGGGCTAGGAAAAAACTTTCGAATTGGGAAAGTTTTCAAATTCAAACCGAAAGACTTCAAAATATTTGAAAGCCCCAATTTTTTGGGCAGTTTCATTATCATAGCTAATAGCGTATGTCTGTATCGCTTTTTTTTTGTTTTTTTTTTGTTTCGGTTTCATGTAAAAACTGGTTTTCCTAATGAAAATTGGAGATATGCCTTGTTCCTGGAAAGAAAAACATCTTTCTAGTGGAAAATGCTCGTTAGGCACCGCATCCTAAAGGGTAAATGGAGGGAGGTTTGGGTGGCTACGTCGCCACTTTTTCCTCTCCTCGTCCGATTTCACGTGTCTTTGCGTCGCGACCGTTAGATTTTTTTTTTTGCATGCCTATGGCTCCTTCGCGTCCGCCCGATCCTTTGCTTGGTCTTTGCTCCTCGGTTTGTCTGCGCAAGCTGCTCTCTTCCTCTTTTTCTTTCTCTGTCGCTGCTCCACTCCCTCCCATGGTTTCCGTCTGGTCCTTTTGTTAAGCGTCTGAAGAGTTCTGCTCAGCTGTCTTTTATATCCATCGTCTATTATTCGTTGTCAAGTAGTTATACCTTATTTCATTGCATATGTTGTATATGAAATGGCTCTCTGTGCTTTAAGTAACCTATACCAAGTTGCCTACCTTTGGTGTAGATGATGAGGGACTGGCAATCCGAGGCATATTGCCAAGTTATTCGATGGCATAGAATCAATTTCCTCTTGTTTATGCCATGTTCTTTTGCCAACAACCTGGTCTGAACTTCATATCGCGAAAAAAACCATTTAGAAGGTATATTACCTTAGCATCTGAACCTCAACATCATTCCAGTGCTTTTGTTTACTTGATGACTAACGAGATCTTTAGTAGTAGATTCTAATCAGGTAATTGTTGCTGACTTTATCTGCTTTAGATTCCACCTTACTTAAAGCTGCTCTGAATTAGATTCCACCTTTTGCTTGCTTCCTGATGCATCTTTAGACTAGTTGTAGCAATACTGTCAAATTTCTGCCTAACCATTTCACCTTCATCTTAGTTGTACATAGGGAAAACAATAGCTGAGGCCCAAGTACAAGCGGCTGAAAAAGCTCCAGGCAAGAGCTGAGGCCGCGCTATGCCCCCGGTGAGATTCTTTCTCTTGTGTACGATGCATATGTGCCGCATTGGACTGCACTGCACTGGAATCCCATATAGCTTCACATATCTCGCCCTCTTGTTGCTGTTGCGTCCTTACATATTCTGCCTGACTTATTGTAGAATGAGATTGGGGGAATCACCACACACCCAAGGGGGGTGCCTTTCATATATATAGCCATGTACAGGGATACATTAGTAATGATCCTAATACCCGCCCGCAGTCGTAGCGGTAGGATCACGGACGCACAGACTGGTCCGGAAATCACTAAACAACTGTACAGGGAGACCCTTGGTCATAATATCCGCGAACTGGTGTGTCGAGGGAACATGGAGCACTCGAACCTGTCCCAATGCAACCTTCTCGCGGACGAAGTGGATGTCGATCTCGATATGCTTCGTGCGACGATGATGGACTGGATTGGCCGTCATGTAGACGGCACTGACGTTGTCGCAATAAACGACCGTCGCGACGGAGACCGAGATGTGCAGTTCCTGAAGAAGCTGGCGCAACCAACAGCATTCGGCCACGACATGAGCCACAGCACGATACTCTGCTTCAGCGCTGGAGCGGGAGACCGTGGTTTGGCGCTTGGACGACCAGGAAACCAGGTTGTCGCCGAGGAAGACGCAGAAACCGGAGGTGGAGCGGCGCGTGTCGGGGCAGCCCGCCCAGTCGGCATCAGAGTAGGCGATGATCTGGTTGACGGTGCCGACGCCGAGGTGAAGACCAGCAGACAGTGAACCCTTGACGTACCGCAGGATGCGCTTGATCAGCGCGAGGTGCGGCTCGCGGGGATCATGCATGAACAAGCGCACTTTGCCGGACGACATAGGCCGATCGGGCCGTGTCGGTCGCATCGGAGTGCACCAACGAGGCTCGGTACTCGCAGGTCGACCACGGCGCGTGAGGACCCGGTTTATTTGGCTTGTAATGCTTAACCAACCACCGGTCCTAGCATCACAAATCAAATAATCGATCATCGAGATATGTATACTTCCCGAGCGATATACACACCTCGTTACAAAATTAGACATCAACTCCATTCCAAACATAGAGTCCAAACACCACACTACCAAACGGAAGATAAACAAATAGTAGAGTTATTACGCACAAAGGCCGATGTGCCAAGATACACAAATAACGAGAAAGAAGACAGTGGAAGCAAAGTGTCATAAGATGGCTATAAACAAAGCCAATCGGTGTGCCTCCAACCCACAAGGCATCCGACCGACCGCCAAGCCTAGTCGTCCACGAAACGGCAACACACTCACGTAGTGAGGCCCTTGGGGCTCACCTTCTTCCTCTGCAACAAAACATTAAGCAAAGCACCTGAGTACAAAGATTGTCTTTGTACCCGCAAGACTGACGTGTGAACTAGCAGACCTGTTCATAAGCTATATGCAGACTTATTTGGTGGAGGCCATATGTCTCGTTTGCACAAAGCTAGATTTGTTTGCAATAATGTAATACAGTTTTAAAGGCAAGTTTACAATTCGTTTTTACTGTTGAAATAATCACAAATAAAGATAGGTACAAGTAACCACCTAGAAGTGACTATCCCAATAGTCACCACAATATAGCACGAATCCCGATTCGCACCACCTACAAGTTTTAATTTTAAAATATTGTAGTCTAACTCTTGAAAAGCTTACCCAAGCGTGTCCATCACCTAGGACGAGGCTATTCGAATAGTTTTTAACCTGCAGGGGTGTACCACTGCATCCACACTTGCATCGCCTTTAAGCCAAAGCACACTACCAAGGTATGCAAGCACATGACTAAGTCCTACGAGACTTTTTCCAATATTGTGTATTAACTACGAGCCGCTCGTATGGATAGAAATCCATACGCTTACATGGTAAAGCCGAAAGACAACTACCCACTCGGGATAAAGCTTTTGGACAACTACCATGCTCCCACCTCCATCCCTCCTGCGACCTCCTGCGACCGGAGCCAATACACGCCAAAGTACTAGGTCAAGAGAGGTCCCATACCCTCTAGTGTGGTTAGCACGCGAAATGCTCGGATAAAAATTCACTCACAAGATGTTCGGTCCTTAATTGACCCGGCACCTTTCCATCACACCCAGCAGATCACACCAATCTTACCATTGTGCGCGTCTAAATCATTTTGTTTTCATTTTTAGTTTTGCAATTAGACCAAGCAAGAATGCTGAAATATAAAGCTATAGAAAATTTTGTGTGATCAAGGTTACCGACTAAGTCGATAACCGCCATTTCTACCGACACTAAGCATGTCTAAGCAATTTGACCGGATCTACTAAGTGACAAGAGATCATCCAATGACCTCTAATCACAAAGAATAACCTAGGCTCGTAGTAGAGATCAATATTTTGTCTACAGGATATGCGACTACGGATTTAACTAATCAATTTAACACAAATTAAGCGATGCATACATACAGTTGAAACAAAATATTAGACTTTAAAATACTGGGATAAACATGATCAAACTGCTTGCCTGGATGCTGTTGCTCAATTTGTTGCGGAGGGTCGTTCTCAGGGTTGCCGCAAATATCGAATCCTAACGATTGAACAAAGCAAATAATAAGAACGAATAACACCGACCAAACTCAAACATACAACAATAACAAAACACACTAAACTTTTCACAAGAGCCTAAGCATGATATAACAAAATTTCAGAAACAGAGAACAAATCATTTTAAGTTATAAAGATTTTTCTATGAATTTCCTAAGCTAAAAACACATCAAAACACTAGTTAATTACTTAACAAATTTTCATGAACAGAAACAGTGTATAAAACCTATCCTAATAATTAGTACATTAAAAATGACAAATTACAAAATTGGTTTCACTGGATTTGGACAAATATTGAAAGAGATATACATTTTCTAATTTAGAAGATACATAAGACATCATTTTATTAATTAATGATTTTTGCTACTGAGACATGGATGAAACTAATTTTAGTAAATAATACATTTGAAATGAAAATTAACAAAGATGGATTCAAGCGATTTAGATAAAAATTGAATTAGTTATGCATTTTACAAGTTTAAGCGAATTAATGACTCAACGAAAACATAAACCAGAAATACTAAATCATTACCAAAATCTATAATGCACTAATTCCATTTCGCACCCACAGCCAGCTAGCTCTCACATCGACAATGGGCCCAATGAAAGGTGCCGACTGAAACAGATTGCCGCGAAGGTGACGTCGAAGGCGTATTATAAGAATACGTCTTCGGCTTACCAAAGTGCAAACCTAACATATTCTCACAGAGAAAATACGCTACCCAACAGAGAAAACGCATAACCAGAGCTACACAACCCTAATCGACACCGACCCACATGGCGTTGACTAAGAGAAAACATAACGGGCTGGATTAAAGGATTTCTAAACGCGATTTAACAGAGAGGGCCCACAAGTCAGAGACTCAGACTAAACAAGATTAGCGCTAAACTAACTCCACCGGCGGCTCACCGGCGCGCCAAGACGGGACGCGCGCGCCGTGCGGTGATCTAGCTAACGAGAGGGTTTCTGGGCGAGAGAGTGGTACCTTCGGGTTCACCACGACCTCGCGAACTCGATGACGGCGACGCGGACCCTCGAGGATGCCGGCGGCGAGCTAGCGCGAACGGAGGCGGAGAAGAAGATACGGCCTCCGCGGAGATGACGCTACAGCGACGGAAGCTTTCGCGCAAAGCGCGCGGCCGCCTTGACTCGGAAGGATAAGCCCACGACCACGACGACAATGGAGCTCCGAGGCGGCGGAATCGGCTGCGGCGCTTCACCGAGCTTGAGAAGAACGCGCCGCACAACCGATGATGTACCAAAGAACAAGAGAAGGCTACGGTTAAACTCGGTGAAGTATTGCGATTCTAAGGACTATCTTCCGAGGTTTGAAACTCACGAACGCCAAAGAGCTACGAGGACGAGGTCACGGGGCGAAGACGAAGATGTCGCCCCAACGACTCGTGGATGAAACGAGCTCGGGCCGGGAAAATGGGCGCGGTGTGGAGAGAAGAACACGACGGGAGTTCGGGAGTGCTCAGCGGCGGCGAGGTGGTGGCGCTGCCCTCGGTTTCTTCTCCCACCGAAAGAGGAAAACGAGCGAGAAGGCGCGAGAGAGGGTAGAGGCGAAATGAATGAGCTCGGTGGGTAGATGAGACACCGCGATGCTTTACTGACGGACACGAAAGCACCGAGGTGGCGGCGGCGAGGGCGTGGCAAGCATGCGTGCGCCGCGAACTCCGTGAGTCGCGGAGAAGACGAGGCGGACTGGCGGTAGGGTCCACATCGGACGACGGACGAAGCGGTGCGAACCGTGGTTTGACTCGATCGATGATCGCACCGACCGTTGGATCCGAAATGGGCGGGTGAGATTGGTGTATGCATTCGGACGGTCGACGAGACAAGCAACGTGGACCGTTCGATCTCCATCGGACGGTGACGACCATCGGGCTCACGCGGTGCAGCTAGGCGGTGCGACCGAGTCCATTAGTGCGGTCGGACTCGAGTCTAAGTTAGGTCCGAGCCGGAGGAACAGTGTTTCAGTCTGATTTCAAAAGGTGACAAGGTTTTGAGGAATTTTAGACGTAGCCCTGAGCTCCAAAAATTCTGAAATTTTTATGGTAGCTAACTGGAACAGAGGACTCCCTTGTGTAATTTTTCCAGGAGTTTTCATGCACTAGATTTCTCCCAATAAAATTCACAAGCTGCTGAACAGAAGTTTGACCAGATTTCAAACTAGGTTTGACTTGGGCATTTGAAATAGCAAATAAAATCTAAAAATTGTGAAATAATTCAGGGAGGTAGATAAGATGATCAAGATGCTAGGAAAAATATTTGCAGAGGATGATCACAAATTTGAAGGCTAATAATTTGATGACAACAATTTCCAATCACAAGAATTAAATTCTAAAAATTGGAAATTGCTAGGGAAAATTGTAGAAACTCTCAAATGATTTCATGAGGCATCAAAAGTTTTTATTTCTCCTCATAATTTACATTTGGAATACAAACCCTAAGTTAGGGCTGTTACAAGCGCCGTCGGTGGTAAACGACTTGTCCGGCATCGGCTGCCGCGATCGGTGGCACTCGGACATGCCAGCACGCTGGAGGAGGTCGACAGCGTACTGGCGCTGTGACAAAAACAGCCCGTTACTGTCACGCGTCACAGAGATCCCGAGAAAGTGGTGCAGGTCGCCGAGGTCCGTCATGGCGAACTCCGAGTGGAGTCGCGCGATGATGTGCTGAAGTAGTGCCGGTGACGATGCCGTGAGGATGATGTCGTCGACGTACAGAAGCAGGTAGGCGACGCTATCTCCATCTTTGTAAACAAAGAGAGATGCATCGGACTTGGTCGCAGTGAAGCCGATGCGACAGATGTACGAGGCGAAGCGCTGGTTCCACGCCCGGGAGCCCGCTGAGCCCGCATGAGGACTTCTGCGAAGACGGACATAATCGATTGGCGAGTCGATGAAGCCCGACGGCCGGCGAGACGGTTTCTCCGGTGGCCGTGGAGGAAGGCGTTCTTCACATCGAGTGGTGAATGTGGCGAGCACGCGAGGCGCGATGCGAGGACGGTGCGTATCGCCGCGGTTTGACAACCGGCCAACGTCTCGTCGTAGTCGACGCCGCTTCTTTGGGAGAATCTCGGACGACCCAACAGCCTTGTGCCGTGCCGTGGAGCCGTCGGAGTGGAACTTGTGCTTATCGACCACTTGCCGGTGACAATGTTAGCCCGCGGTCGAGGACGAGGCGCCAGTGCCATTGTCCATGAGAGCTTGTACTCCTCCGCCATCGCAGCGCGCCAATCGGGTCGGCCAGCACTGCGGCGTAGTTCGCCGAGCGCGAGGCCGTCGTGGCGGAGAGGTTGAGGCGGTGGACATGACGTACCGCCGGCGAGATCGCGTCGTGGCGCGAAGTGGCGGTGGCGTCGGGCGCCACGGTGTCGGGGCACCGGAGGCACGGGCCGGCGGCGGCCGCCGGTAAACGATGGGACGCCGCCCAGCGAGCGGCGCCGGTCGGGCGTCAACCGTGGCGCGAGGGCCGACGGGCGCCGCCGCCGCAGCGAGCGGCGGTCGGGGCGCCGACTAGTCGGCCGGTCGGGTGCAGGGGACCGGCGTAGATGACGGCCGGGTCCGGTAGGTCCGGCTGCTCAACCTCGCCGGACGAGGGAGCAACCGAGGCGGCACGCGGTCGCTCAACGCCAATTAGCGGAGCTTCCGTCGGTGAAGATAGTCCCTGCATCAAAAAATCTAGTGAAGACGGCACAGAAGCCGCCGAGGGTGCCGAGGCGAACGGGAACACATACTCATCGAAGACAACATGACGTGAGATGATAATGCGACTACCGACATATCCAGCAACGCGGTACTTTGTGGGAGGAGGGGTAACCAAGGAACACGCATGGAGTCGAACGAGGGGAGAGCTTGTGAGGTGTCGTGGCACTAATGTTCGGATAACAGAGGCAGCCGAACACACGGAGTGAGGAATAATCCGGAGCTTCTGATGCAGGAGCTGGTAGGGTATACTGTGATGCACAGATGAGGAGGGGCGCTGTTAAGCACATATGTGGCAGCAGCGAGGGCTTCAGCCCAATAAGGTGGAGGCATGTGGGCGTGGATCAGCAAGGTGCGTATTGTGTTGTTGATGGTACGAAGCATGCGCTCAGCTTTGCCGTTTTGTGGCGAGGTGTAAGGACACGAAAGACGTAAGGCAATGCCGCGACTAGTAAGGAAGGTAGTGATGGCATTGTTGACGAATTCGGTGCCGTTATCAGCTTGGAAGCATTTGGGTAGAATGCCGAACTGTGTATGAGTAAAGGCTACAAAATCGACAATATGACGCTGCACATCAGATTTATGGCGTAAAGGGAACGACCAGCAAAAGTGAGAGTAATCATCAAGTAGCACAAGATAATATTTATAGCCGGAAGCGCTAAGAACTGGAGATGTCCAAACATCACAGTGAAGTAAAGCAAAAGGAGTAGTAATGTATGTGGAACTACTAAAGGGGAGTCGCGTGTGCTTGCCAAGCTGACAGGCATGACACAAAGACCGTGGACTCTTATTACAGGCTATGACCGACATGTGTTGTAGTTTGGCGAGGGCGGAAGGACCGGGGTGGCCAAGGCGATGATGCCACCGGGTGGACGAGGTGGCGAGGCTGCAACTGTGGGACGTGGACGAAGGAATGGTGTAGAGGTCCCCGCGCTATTGCAGCGAAAAATCACGCGCCCCGTCCGCTGATCCTTAACAGAAAAACCGAAGGCGTCAAACTCAATGGAACAGTTATTGTCGCGAGTGAACTGACGAACAGAAAGCAAATTGCGCACTAGAGCGGGAGCAATAAGGACATCGCTTAGGTGAAAAGTGGTGTCAGCTACTGGTAGGGTGGATGTGCCGCGACCGGAAATAGGTATGGTGCTGTCGTTGCCTACAGTAATGAAGGAATTGGAGTGGGGTATGCGGGAGAGCAGTATACCATCCGTCGACGACATATGAGCGATGGCGCGCCGTGTCGAACTCCGTTGTTGGCGCCACTGGCGCCATCCGTTCGGCGGTGACAAGGCGGCCGATCCCACCCGCGGCACCTTGCCGAGGTGGAGCGGTAGCGAGGCGGCGGCACGAAGCGAGTGGCGCAAAGCGGTGTGCGCTGCGGTGCGCGCCAGATGCCGGTGTGAAGGACGCCACGGCCGCTATCGCGCGCTCGCGGGGTCGCCATCGCTGCTTCTGATCGCGCCTCACTGAGTGAAGCACATCGAGGCCGGCCGGCGGTGCGCGCGCGGTTCGCCGCCGCTCGATAGTTCTTTGCGCGCCGCTTTCTTCCGATTGCGATTGCCACGCCGTGCGCCGCGCCGCCTTGGCGGCGGATCGACCGCCGCTCTCGAGTTGCCGCTACCGTGGCCGTGACCCCGCCGTGCCTCGCCGTAGCGGCGGCGTGGCATGCCGCCGCAGGCGAGTGCCGGCGTGAAGCGCATCTCGGTGGCGACCCTGGCCGTTGGCGAGGCGGAGTTCCTTCGTAACCGCCGCGCGGCGTGGCGGTTGGGCAGCGGATCGGAGTCGGCGATGTTGTCGGAGGTGCTGGAGAAGCGAGGGTTGAGGCCGCGCAGCAGGTTGAGGACGAGCTGCGAGTCGAGGACAGCGTAGCCAACGTCACGCAACGCGTCGGCGGTGGCCTTCATCTTCTGGCAGTACTCGTCGATGGAGAGAGTACCCTGCGCCATGGAGTGGAACTCGTGGCTGAGGAAGACGGCGCGGGAAGCCTTGTTCGACCGAAGAGGGCTTGATGGCGACCCACACCGCGGCGATCCGTCGCGCGAGGCGAGGCCAAGGACGTCGTCTGCGACGGAGCCGAGTAGCCAACTGTGGACGCAGGAGTCGGCGATCGCCCACTGAGCATCCTGTGGGCGTGCCGCGACGGAGCCGTCGACGTGCGAGCGGAGGCCGAACTTGCCGCACAGGGAGAGGAAGAACGAGGACCAGCGGTTGAAGTTGGGACGCTTCAACTCCAGGGTCACCGGGACGTGCGACTTGATCGCGATCGCCGCGTGAGGCGGCGACGATGGCGGCGCGACGCCGATCCGGTGGAGGCCATGGTAGCACCGATGACGAGGAGGACGCCGCCATGGCGTGGAGATGGCGCCGGTGGGGTTGCGGCGGGGATAGAGTGGCGCGGTTGGGGCAGGTGGCGAGGCGTCGCGACCGGTGGTGGTGGAGGCCAGTGACAGAGAGGCTTGCGGCGGTGGGTGGAGGCAGCCGGCCGGGAGAGGTAGTGGCGCCGGTGTCGGTGTGGGGAGCCGGCCGGGAGAGGGGGGGAGGCAGCCGGGCGGGAGTTTGTTGGAGAGGGCCGGTTGTGGAGAAGGGTAGGGAGGCAGCCGGCCTGAGGGTTGTTGGAGAGGGGAGGTTGTTGAGGGCGGCCGGGAGTTGAGGGGGAGGCGGTGGGCCGGTGGTTGGGTGGTTAGGGGCGGCCGGGAGTTGAGGGGGAGGGTGGCGGCCGGCCTGGGGTTGTTGGAGAGGGGGGAGGTTGTTGAGGGCGGCCGGGAGTTGAGGGGGAGGCGGTTGGTGGTTGTTGGCCGGCAGAGGAGGCGGCCGGGGTTGGGGTGGCCGGCAGGAGGGGTTGCGGCCGGGGTTGGACAGCCGGGTGGGTGGACCGGCAGGCAGGGGAGGAGCCGGCCGGGAGGGGGAAGAGAGCCGGTGGGGGGGTGCGGCCGGGAGGTAGGGGTAGCCGGGCGCTGGTGGAGGGGAGGCCGGCCGGAAGGGAGAAGGGAGGGCCGGTGGAGGGAGGTGCGGCCGGAGGTGGCAGTCGGTGGTGAGGGGGTGCGCCGAGAGAGAGAGAGAGGGGGGGTGTTCGGCGGCTGTGGGGTGGGCCGGGTGAGCTAGGGTTTGAACCAGTCTCGCTCTGATACCATGTAGAATGAGATTGGAGGAATCACCACACACCCAAGGGGGGGTGCCTTTCATATATATAGCCATGTACAGGGATACATTAGTAATTATCCTAATACTTATCTTGCGGGTTAATCCAATTGGGAACAATTACGCTGCTCCTTACCTATCCTTTCTCCTTCCTTCGTGTTGTCTGATTTGAGATCAGTACAGTTGTGTTTTGCCACGGTGGTCGTTAGCAGTTTGCTCTTTTGCTTTTTTTTGAAGCAAAATTCTTGATCTTGTAGTTAGCTTGTTTTCTGCAAGGATGGGAAAGTTTTTATCTTTGATTGGTTTTAAGTGAATTAGTGTGGTCTTAATACGATTCACATCACATAATGTAGTTGAAAAAGATTACTTACATGTATTGTGCGCTGTATTTAGACCGCCAATGCCAAAAAATGCACATTTGTTGTAAATTGTAGTCCTAAAATATTCAGTGTTAACATGTGCATAATCAATTTATGTTGGTTGTTTGAATTGTTACTGAAATGGCACCACGATGGCTACATTGCAGGCTTGCGATGGTCCACATCCTACCAGATGGACTGGAGGCAATCAAGGAAGCTGGAGTTGCATGGTGGGAACTAAATGCAGCACTTGAATATGATGATTCAGTTGTTTCAGTCAATGGTAGCACGCAACAAAAGGGCAGAGAGAAGTAATGCTCATATTCTATTCGAAGAAAGAATGCTACAAGGTTAGGTGATAGATTTGTCTTAAAGATTCCCTATGGACTGATTCAGGGCTCTTCAATAACTATTATTGGTACTCCTGGTGGTCTTGTGGGTAAATTTAATTTTAAGCTAGAGTTAACTGGAGCTGCATTCCCTGGTGAACCAGACCCTCCAATTGTGCTCCATTACAATGTTCGTCTTCCTGGTGATGAACTTACAGACGATCCTGTAATAGTAAAAATACATGGACTATAGCTGATGATTGGGGTTCTGAAGACCGTTGCCTATTTCCTGATTCGGGTGCTAAGGACAGTGCAAAAGGTACTCTTCTGTCAGTGTTCGATAATCCATATCTTACTCTGGGCATGCGATATCCATGTTATTGCATTGTATATTAGTATTCCTTCTCAAATTTGGCTCTGCAATTAAATAGATAGATCCACTTTTTTGAAGTATTGTAGCTAGCATTTACAGTTGTTGCTGTTATATATCACCATAAATATGCGCTGTGTTGAGGTGTTGTAGCTGAAATGGCCTCTAGCTTCAAACATTACTTGTTCAAGCTTCTAATATAACTGTATCTTCTTTTTTTTTGCACCTTTTTATTTATAGCCCGTAAGAGCTGTTCAACATAATGGATTTGGATCTTGGCAAATAATATGTTTTTTCTCTTTATCCCGGGTTTGACATAGATTTTTGTTTTCTATTGTTTTGCAGAGGATGATTTAGAAAAATGTAGTACCATGGTTGGCAATGAGCAGAAACAAGTCTTGGCCTCTAAGCTACATTCTAATATTTCAAGCATGCAAACAACCAGGACAAATAATGCAGAACCTAAAAAATATTTTCCCTTCAGACAAGGTTATCTTGCTATACAATTTCTTCGTGTAGGAGCAAAGGGGATCCATATGACTGTACATGGGAAGCATGTTACTTCCTTTGCATTACTTGGTAAGTCTTGTGTAAGTAACCCAGTATGTTACTGCATCTTAGTATTCGTTGCGTCTTGCAGTAGTTCCCAGAGTGAAAATATTTGTTGTTCCATACACAATAGCAATGGAACTATTTTCATTTCCTCAGCACTCTTATGTGAAAAATATGTTGCATTGTTATTTACTCATCGCACATTGTTTTCTAGCAGGATTTGGAACCTGGGTTTGTTGGTGAGGTAAGAATTGCCGGAGATATTAAATTGTTGTCTGTGATAGTAGGTGGCCTGCCTACAACAGAGGACTTTGTCCAATGGAGCAGACTCCTCTCAATTGGTAACCTCTCCTTATATCTTGTGCCTTTTTTTTAATGTTTACAAAAATATATTGTTCTTTGGTGATCAGCGTTAGAATCCAGTCGATCGCAATGGAATCGTATTTCTCTTGCAGCTTCTTGCCTTGAGGTCTTAAGCACTTCTCTGTCTTAACAAACTAGACGAGGCTGATTCAACTATTATGAGCTCGTTGGAATTGGACAATGTGTCGCTATCTCTAATGTCAACCGAATTATGAGGCATGGTAGATGATTGATATGTACATGTTGTCCAAGCTCATGTCAAAATGTCATTTGGAAGATGCACTTCTCACACCTTGAGAATTATGATCATTTTTGTTCGTTTTTCTTGTTTGTAGCAACGCAAGTATTGAAGTTGGTTTCTGCAAGTTTGATGCAGCGGTTGCCATAGATGAGAATGCTAGACTTATTGATTCTGGAAACGCAGAAGTTGGAATGATTATAAATAACTTGTGGTTGATTGCACAAGCTCGAGCCTAGGGGAATGACATTTTTAACGACCGACAAGTTTCCTGAAACCTCTATAGCCTATGGTGAAGGGCTCAAATATGAGCCCTCAAATTCAGTATTTTACTACAATCGAGCAGCTTGCTGGTCGAAGTTAGGTCGGTGGACGAAAGCTATTGAGGATTGCAATGAGGACCTCAGAGTTCAACCTAATTACACAAAGTCTCTTGAAACATGCAGCATCCTATGTAAAGGTAGGTTATTTACATTCGTCACCATGTTTCTGATTATTCACCCACTGTGTTATTGACATCTCCTCATTAACATTTAATTAGCTTGAGCGTTGATCTGATTGTGTGCGGGACTATGAGGTGCTTCGCAAGGAGCTTCCTGGCGATACGGAGGTTGCAGAGTCATTGTTCCATGCCCATGTCGCATTGAAGACATGCTGTGCTGACGAGGTATCAAATATGAAGTTTGGAGGAGAGGTTGAGCCAGTTATCAGCCTAGAGCAACTCCAAACGATAAACCCCCCAACACCAGACTACGCAACGATTGTTGATTCAATATCTCTTTTTTTCCTATGGCTCTTTTTTTTCCTGCTACTTTTCTATAGGTTGGCTGTTGTTTTGCCTACCAAATTTGCTACGCGCGCTAATGCGCGCACATGCATATAGTAGTATTAGCTCCGATTTTGCTAATTTGAAGTTGCCTGAAATTTTCTTAAGTTTAAGTTACTTGTTGTGACCATTGGATTTGTGTAGAGATTGGTGTGTCATATGATTGGATATTGATCTAATGGATGTCATATGATTGGATATTGATCCAATGGTCACAACAAGTGACTTAAACTTAAGAAAATTTCAGACAACTTATGAATAGACAGTCCTATTAGCTCTAAGATATGTGTTCGATCGTCTGATGCTAATTTTGATCCAATGGTCGAAGAATGTGCCCTTTTGACACAGGCAGGCAGGCACGCACGAATTGCAGGATGCGCTCTTCCGTTCCATATGTGCAGGGGAGGGCAGGGAGGGAATTGAGGCGCCGAGCGCGGCCGACCGTCTCCGTCTCCCCAAGGAGTCCACTCCATCGGATCCTCCCCTCCACAGATGAGCTACCGAGCTCGTCCATTCGAACCGTCCCGTCCCGACGCATCCGATCGATCGCATGCATTGTCCTGCGGCCTAGCTGGGCCGATCGAGATGAAGCCTGGCACGCTCAAGTTTCGGCGAGGCAGCGTCGGCGAAGAGGAAGAGGCCGAAGGCGGAGGCGGGAGTACAACTTCCCCCCTACGCCGCGCAAGGAGTGCTGGTGGTTGTCGGAGCTGCTCAAGGCCTCCACGACGCTCCTCATCCTGACAGCCGGCGTCCTCATCGGCCTCGCCGCCAGCGCCAACATCGCGCGTGACTACTACTACTACAGCGGCGTCGACGTCACCACCACCAACCCTAGTGCAGCGGCAGCGGCAGCTGCTGCTGTTAATGTTAATGTCCCCAGCGACAGCGACCCCTCCACTCTGCAGCAGTCCCAGGCCCAGTCGAAGCTGCTGACGGCGGCCGAGGAGCGGATGAGCAGATCAGGGCGTTGCCGCGGCGTGTCGCTGAGCTTCAAGTGGTTCGTGCACCCTGGCCCGCCGTCGGGGCACTCGATGTCGGACGAGGAGCTCTTCTGGCGCGCGTCCATGGCGCCCCGCGTGGAGGAGTACCCGTACCAGCGCGTGCCCAAGGTGGCGTTCCTGTTCCTGACCCGCGGGCCGCTGCCGTTCGCGCCGCTGTGGGAGCGCTTCTTCCGCGGGCACGAGGGGCTCAACTCCGTGTACGTGCACGCGCTGCCCGAGTACAGGCTGAAGGTAACGGTGTCGTCGCCCTTCCACGGGCGGCAGATCCCGAGCCAGGGGGTGTCGTGGGGCAGCATCACGCTGGTGGACGCGGAGAAGCGGCTGCTGGCGAACGCGCTGCTGGACCAGTCGAACGAGCGGTTCGTGCTCGTCTCCGAGAGCTGCATCCCGGTGTTCAACTTCCGGACGGTGTACGAGTACCTCGTCAACTCGGCGCAGAGCTACGTGGAGTCGTACAACATCGACGTGCCGCAGTGCGCGGGGCGGTACGACCCACGCATGGCGCCGGACATCCGGGAGGAGCAGTGGCGCAAGGGCTCCGAGTGGTTCGAGCTCAGCCGCGTGCTAACCGTGGACGTGGTGGCGGGCCGCCGGTACTACACCGTCTTCCGGAAGCACTGCACGCCGTCGTGCTACTCGGACGAGCACTACATCCCGACGTACCTCCACCTGCTGCACGGCGCGCGCAACGCCAACCACACCATCACCTGGGTGGACTGGTCGCGGGGTGGGCCGCACCCGGCGCGCTACGGCAAGTCCAGCGTCACGCCGGCCTTCGTGCGGGCCATCCGCAGCAACGCCACCCACCAGTGCGCCTACAACGGCAAGCCCACCACCGTCTGCTACCTCTTCGCCAGGAAGTTCGCGCCCAGCGCGCTCGCCCCGCTCCTCAACCTCACCTCCACGCTCCTCGACTTCTGACCGACCTAGCTTAATTAGCTTCCTTCCCCGTTCGAATCCATCCACTTCCACTACTAGTACTTACTCCGCCTGATTCGACCTACGTATATATATATATATAGTCGAGTTCTTTTCTCATACATTTTAATTCAGACCTACGTATCTATAGTCGAGTACGTTTTCTATATAGTTCTTGGAAAGCGACTTGCATTAATTTCGATCTTAACCTGTGTATTGCTCAACGGAGTATTCCGCTGGAGTACTGACTAGCACATCTGTGGGTGCAGCAGATGCAGTTCATTTCACAGGACCTTCTTTTTGTTTTGTTTTGTTTTGTTTGAGTGGCACAGAAATTAATGAAGGATCGGGTGACCAAAATGAAGCGAAACAGCAGAAAGCCCAAGTTAAGCTAGGTCCAAACTGTCGGAAATAAATTCTACGAGATCTCCTCACTTTTAGACCCTTGTTTCGACCATTTTTAAATCATGACATGTGGATATGTATAACTTTACCCAACATGTGCACACCAGAGTATCACAACGAAGCAGTAGCAGTGGTCCCATAGTTAGAATCTAACTAGAAGATAGTTTTAAACATAAGTTTGCAAGATAAAGTGGCATTGAACCCCATGTTCATGTCCATACTCGCACCACAGGGCGAACAAAATCCACTCCAGCTACACGACTCTCCCGTCTCATCTTCTTCATCGAAGGTTGCACCACCAAAGCAAGGATCTTCCTGAGCTTCATTCATATCCCAATGGGGATCACCTCCATCTTGATCTTCGGCAACAAAACTCTCAAGATTGAATTCCCCAAAGTCTAACAAGGATAATATAATATAAGGATAAGTGTGAAAAAAACTCAACAAATTCAACAATAGGAAGACAACCGGTACATGCTCTGACTATCCAATTATACCAACTTATAATAGTGAAGGACCAACATCCTTGTGAATGTGCTAAATAGTTTTCTAAAACATTTGTCGCCAAAACTTATCAAGTTTCTTGTTATGAAAATGTATTGTTCATAAGACACCACAAGCACTTCTCTGAACGGTGAATCAAACACCAAATCAGTTGTCCTCAACTGTATCCATGTGGATGTCGTCGAGGGGGTGAAGTGGAGTTTGCCGATGACGACTGCCGCTGGAGACGAAGATAAGGACGATCGGATCCAACCGCCCAGGTCCAGATCCGGTCACCACCCGTCATCGTCCACCGCCTGCCCTCACTGAGACCAGATCCGGTGGGGACAAGGGAGGATCCGTCGCCGTCACCCATCACCGGTCGTTGCGCTCACGTCACCAAGACTATATCCGACGAGGACGACTGTGGATTTGGCGATGTCACCACGGTCGCCGTGACGCCGCATCTCCCCGTTCACCACTTTGCGCATCAGCGACCGTCGAAGGGGAGAGAGACGGGGAATACTCAGATAGATGGAGAGAGGTACAGGCGGAGGTTTTTTTTATATATATGGCCCTATGCCGTCACCGTAATTTCAAAAATAGCCCTCTTGTCACGAAAATTGTAAATCTGGCCCCCTGCTGAGCGCGGAAGAGCTGGAGGTCGACGCGTGGCTCTTCCCGCGCTCAGGGGGTGCGGAAGGCGGTGCATAGCGCGGGAGACCGGGCGAGCGCGAGATCGAGCAGTGCGGCGCGGAAGGTCACGAGCCCAGGCGTCTTCCGCTGCAGCGGACCGTGAGAAGTTGGCGCCTGCCTTTCGCAACAGATGCATACTGCATGCATTCAATGCATTCGGTGAGCACTGCATGCATTCAATGCATTGGTGAGCATTTGCTACGTAGAAAAAAGGCATGGGCGCATGACGGCCGCGCCCGCGACCTTTCGCGTCGTGCCGCTCGTTCCCACGCTCACCCGGTCTCTCGCGTTATGCACCGCCCTTCCGCGTCCTCTGAGCACAGGAAGAGCCACGTGTCGACCTCCGGCTCTTCCGCGCTCGGCAAGGGGTCAGATTTGCCATTTTCGTGACAAGAGGGCTATTTTTGAAATTACGATGGCGGCATGAGGCCATATAAAAAAACTCTAGGGCGGGGGAGAGGAGAGAGAGAGTGAAGGTGGGGGATTATATTACACCTGCCAGTAGGGCCCACGTATTAGTAATGTATGTGTATTTTGTGTACCATATATTTTATGAGGATTTTGCGTGTGTTTTCTAAGCTGAACTAATCTCAAAGCAAGTGAATGGTCCATATTATGGGAGCAGATACAACCAGGGGCAAGAAAGCAAGCTGTTCCGTAGAGGTATCTAGGTTTTGAATGGATCGGGTTTCTACAGGAGAGAGAAGGTGTAGCATAGTTATTCTAAGAGGGGGGTGTAGAAGGGCATCCTCCGGTATAAATGGGCGCAGTTTTTGGGCCAGCACAGGCGGCCACGCCCCTTTTTCTTTTGCCGTCCGATTCAGCGCTGCGTCTCTTCACGTCCGTTCGATTTTTTTTTTTTTGCGCGCCGGCCATCCAGTCTCTCCCCATTTTCTTCGCCGCCGCTCCTCCCCCGTCTCCCCTCCCATCCCCTACACCAGAATTCCTCCCCGCACGGGCGGCCACACCAACTCTCCGTCTCCCTCCCCTTCTTCGCTTCACACCCAGCCCAACCCCCGGGGGGACGCAACCACCCGCCTCCCTTCCCTGCCGCCTCCCGTCGCTCCAGCGCCGTCGTCCGCACCTCCTCATCCTCTCCCGCTCGCTGCGCCGCCGTCCAGGCCGGGCCTCCGCCCGGACGACCATGCCAGGGCCGCCAAGTCGAAGATGGTCATCTTCATCCGCAGCGTAACCGGTGCTCTCAACCGCCCCACATCGTCACGACCGCCGCGCGCGGGTTCGCCGCACGCCATGAACTTGCGCCGCCGACCCCTCGCCGCCATCCACGCCGCGCCGCCGCCGATGCCATGGTCGCCGCGTGCACGCGCAGCGGTCACCCACTTCCTCTTCGTGCTCCCGGTCCGTGCTCCTCCGATCGTGCCTGTCGGGCTCGACCGGGATGCCGACGCCTTCTACAAAGAAGTCGGCGCAGCGACTGGGCTCGAGTACCTCGAGTACAAGGTGGCGCCCGAGGAGAGCTCGCTCGGCGTCAACAGCACCGTCGTGCGGGATCCCTCCGTCATCAGCAGCCGCGGGTGGTGGGAGATGAAGAAGCTTTTTTGGTTGGGTTGGGGGAGTATAATTAAGGGTAAGAGGGAGATCGTGTACATAGAATTGGATTGGTTGGTAGGGATCGGTCGCCTCCGTGCACAGTGCATTCGTTCAGTTCATGTTGTTATTAGGAGGAAGAAGAAGAAGAAGAATTTATGGTGGGGGCTCTCCTAAAACATCTTATTGTTTATTTAGTTTTTTTTAGAGCAAGGGTTTTCCCCCTTCTTCTCTGTTCTTTTCTTTCTGATTCTTTGGGTGTCGAGATGTAAGAACAACAACATTCTCAGAACAAGTGCAATAGAATTGGACTCTGTGATGATCACGTGAGGTATCAATTCGGCATTTTCTTGAGTATATAAATTTTCATTCATCGTGGAAAGGAAATTCACTCCAAGAGAACAAGAGTCCAAAGCCCTGTGTAAATGTGAAACGAAGATTACTCCTGCAGTGCAGCTCACTTTGATGCAAAAAGGTTCACAATGAGAGGACAATTTTGTCCATTTGAGTGTTTCACCGTCGTCCATTCTAGCTGCAGTCCGACCATATATGTTAATGCATGCTACAAGATTTAATCGATTATCGACTAAAGCAACAGTGAGGAGAATTGGATCGCTTTTGTCTTTGGACTTGTTTCATCACGGAACTTATGGATCCTATTTTTGCAGAGATTGGTGTGTTATATTGTTGCATTTGGATCCTAAGAAGTTTGAAAACGAAGAAGAGCTAGGGAAAATCCACAAAGAAAGAGGATACAACTACATGGTTTGCTCCCAGTCTCCCACCTTCTTCAATCCCTCTTCATATCCTTTTCCCTGTGCACAGCTTACATATGATATCCTAATCTGATATAGTGAAATGTGCTCCTTGCTGAAGGATCTTATTGAGATATGTCCTGAGAAGTTGGAAAATAATGAGAAGCTGAAGAACTTCTTCCGCGAGCACATGCACACTGATGAAGAGGTCCGCTACTGCTTGGAAGGTATGAGGACAAGTGGATTCGGATTTGGATAAAAGAAGGAGATATGATCGTCCTGCCACCCAGAATTTATCATCGGTTCACCCTCGATGGCCTCAACTATGTGAAGGTACCAATGGGATCTTAGATACATAGGAGCTGCTGATATGATCTTTTAGTGATTTTTTTTGTGTCAGTTACACATACTATTTGATAAGATCTATTTTATGAACTGAAGCAATGATAACATGACTAAAGGGCTAAGGGTAGGGCATTTGTAGAACTACCTAAAGTTTCACGTCATGAACCTTTTTGGCAACGCACTTGATAGTTGACACTTACTCTGTTACTGAAATTATGCTACTTCTTGAGGACAAAAGAAAGAATAACCCCTTATGACACATACAAATACAACTAGATCAATCTAGCTATCTGGATAGTATGTTGAACAGAAAGTGCGTGGAGAAAATATTAATCGCTCAACACTAACATGTAGAGGTTTCAAAGCTGCATTTATTTTGTGCTCAGGTAAATTCGTCAAATTACTATACTATATGGTAGGAAAAACTTACTGGTCTAGCACATGAAACTTGGTTTAGCTGTTAGAGATTAGATGGCCGCACATTTATAAAACATGTTATCAATTCAAGAAATCGTGTAGGAAATAACCAATTTTAGACCAAATGTTAACTAAACCCTGACTGATGCATTCTGATGCTTTTAGATGTGCAGCTCATGAGGCTCTTCATTGAGGAACCAGTCTGAACTGCATACAACCGGCCTCAGGCGGACCATCCTGTGAGCCAAGACTATGTCAAGAGTCCGACGGGATCACCGGTCTTGCTCTTCAAAGACACCGAGTTTGCGATCAGGAGATTCACGACCATTTGGCTATATATGTTAACTTGGACACAAATGCATCAGACAGTTTGATGAAGTCATGTTGTATTATCATGAATCACGAAAACACATACCTAGCGAATGTATACACATAGAATTATCATATATGGAACTACACAATGTAGTGATGTTTCCATACACTCCATGCTATGTTTTGATGTGATATTTGCAGTTTAGAGCCTGCAACATTGCATAGTGCAGTAGTGCACATCATGACTGGTATTGTGCATGATACCAAAGACTGCTTGTAAAGAGCCGGCTTGCTGGCTATGAAAATCTGGCTCTGCAATTCTAAATGCCATTCAGAAAAAAAAACGGTTATGACTAATTCATGTTGATTTTTAGTCAATTGTTATGCTGAGCACAATATCAATTTTGTATTGCTATTTCAAAACATGAATTATCGGTCCATTTCTTGAGTTTTCATCAAACGCCAAACCATTTTTTCCGGTTTTGGCATGGATCCATTCTGGTTTGCTATTGAAAACTATCTGGGAACCGCTACTGGTGCCTTGGCAAACATATTCAATTACAAACAGTTTTTTTCAACGTGTTTAGAAAAAAAATCCAAAATTTACAATGTGCGTGACTTTCGAAATGTTGCCCTTCATCGAAGTAGGATCACAACAGATTGGCATGGCCAGCATATTCTTGGTTGATGCTAGGCCATCAGATGCACAGACAATGGGATCTGGATCCTATGCTATACTACATAAGATCACGGTTTAAACAGTGATTTCAGCCTATAAGAATAGTACTCATTATTAACATTGTAGCAAATACTATAAAAACAACGCAATATCTACTGTACTATTCTGTTGTTTTCTTAGGTACTATAGTGCTTGATATATGCCGTTCGTTTTGGATCGATCGAATGATAGAGAGAATGACCTAATGCATATCACTGTGCTCCTCTGCATTATACCATGCTAATGCAAAGGGATCTGCTTCCAAACTAGACATATATTTCTCTTCCATATCTTAATGTTTTTAACTCCTCTATTAGTATCTAGATTTCGCTCTTCGTTGATATCCCAAATTCACTCTTCAACTCGACTTTTATTCGCTCTTGTATATAACGAGCGCGCAAATGCGCGCCCAGGTACCTAGTTCCATTAATTACTCTAAAATTAAGTCAAGGTATAGATATGTACTTACTCCCAGGTAGTGAGTTGTTTTGGGTGAGGGTGAATGAGAATCCTAGCCTAGGTATGCAAGAGAAGATTTTGTGCTAGGTGCTATGGCTTTCTAATCTCTCTATATAAAAGGAGGCTGGGTTGGGAGCTTCTCAGGGTGGCTACGAGACGTTTTTCAATATTGTGTATTAACTACGAATCGCCCGTATGGATAGAAACCCATACGTTGCATCGGAGTCATTGTAAAGCCGGGAGTCAACTGCCCATAGAGGGTAAAGCAACCTGGACAACTACAATACCCCTCGGTGTGGAGAACCTAGAAAGGATTCCACTCTCGTACACCCAACACATAACACCATCCTCATTTTACCACAACACACACACACACCCTCCCGCGACTCGGAGCTAACACACGCTAAAATACTAAGTCAAGAGAGGTCCCATATCCCTCTCATGTGGTTAGCACACAAAAAGGGCTTGGAGCAGTGACACAAGTAATTCGGTCCTTGTTTACTCGGGCACCAACCATTCACACCAAAAAATACACCATCTTACCATTGTGCCCAAGTCTAAAATATTTTATTTTCAGTTTCAGTTCCTCAAAATAACATAGCACAAAGTGCTGGACATAAAGTCATAATAAATTTTTGTGTGATCAAGGTCATCGACTAAGTTGATAACCGTCCAATTCTACCGTTCTAAGCATTTCTAAGCAGCAACAACTCATAGACTACAAGCTAAGTGATAAGGGCTAATCCAACGAACCCTAAATCACAGAGTACATAATCCTAGGCTCAGTAGTAGAGAATGAACATTTGTCTACATATTATGCATATAGAGGATTAACTAATCGAACAATAGTTTAACAGCAAAATAGAGCATGCATATATAGACTTTGCAAACAAGATTTAGACTTTGAAAATAGTAGGAGCAACATGATCAAATAAAATTGGAACATCTGCTTGTCTTGCTGGAGATCACAATCTTGCTGCAGAGAATCACTCTCGTACTCAACAAATTCTTCGGAACCTATTGCAAGAACGAGAAAATTCAATAAGAACGACGAACATCGAAAAAGACTCAAAATCCACATTCAACCAAAATCCATAAAATTTACACAGCAGGTAGAGCAAGATTTTAGATGAATTTATCAACAAGAATCAATCGATTTTGACTAAGCATGCAAAAGTTATAGCCTAAACAATTTCAATCAGCTGAAAAATCCAAATAAATAGCTTTCTATTACTGTTCATTGCACAAATTTTCAGAAGGTTTGTGAACAAAAAATTTTATGGTAGGCAGAGCATGATATTCTAAGAACAAAAAATTTTGGTTCACTTTATTTAGAGTTAAAATGAATTTCTTATGATTTTTCTAAGTTATGAAACTAGTGCATAATTAATTTCAGAGGCAAAGACATAAATAAAACCTACTCTACACTAAAGCATATTAACAGAAGAATCTAACACATTTTAGTTTACTAAATTTGGATTTACAGAGAATTACTTATGCATTTTACAAATTTAAAGGAATTTCTAGAGCAATAATTAATGCTAAATAAGATAATACAACCTACATAATTTTGAACTAAAGTAACAAACTAATTATGTATATCCTAGTTAAGATGGGAGAAATAAAGTAACGAACTTTGAACTGCACAAAAAGCTTGCGTGAGTATACATAATTTCCTTTCCTTTCCTTTTTTTGAGACGATATATAGCTTTTTTGCCTTTTTTTTGAAACATATGTAATTTTGTTTCGAGGACTCAAAGATATCTTCTGCTGAGCCACCCATTCACTGTTAAAACTGACGAACCATAGGTTGGAGTTCCTCCCAACCTGCATGCCTCCTTTGCCAAGGTCAGTTGACGCAGAGAGCATGCTCTCCCAATGCTGTGTGATGCGAGTCGCATCTTTCTTTGGCGCTGCCAACCAATTTCATTTGCTGAGGTAACATGGCCTGATGTCGATGCTGGGGAGGCTATTGCCATGAACCCCTATGGCAGTGCCAACAAAGGTGTGCCTGTCAGTTGGAGATTTAGATATGCCAGAATCGTCTACTTCATCCTTCTATGGATGATGAGAATACGGTGCTGCGTTATCCGTAACTAATTGTTGCTCTTGGTCGGGCTTACTCTTCCCATTATTTTATTTTTCACTCATCTGCGGATGCAGATCCATTATATAATTACTGGCAATAGTTCATGTGTGATACTATATAGAAAAATTAGCACAGCCTACTATGACATTAAATTTTCTGAACGATGTGTTAATCATTTTGTTAAAAAAGATTGATTATGTTTGTACACTTTGTCCATCGTTCGCTGATCCTCAAAAATGTAGGGAGACTGGGAGAAAGGTGACTAGGTGAGAAACTTTCAAAGGATTTTACCCCTAGTTTATGCGGTAAGCCAGGGCATCGGATCCCCATGCATGCTGTTGCCAGGATGGTTGCCAATTGACTCTGAATCGTGCGTGTGGCTATTCTGTCACCAACTCGCCATCCATTGCGATGCGTGGCCGAACATTCGCCCTGGACCGCCATGCACGCGCTAGCTTGCCCTCGCCCTAATCTTAAACAAAAAACTCAGAAATAAATTACAATTGCACTAATTTTACAATAACTAAGCATAAAATATGCATGCAAAAAACTAAATATTTTATTTCAAATAATATTAGCAGTTCGTGCTCCGGAGCGTGCCTCTCTCATCACCGGTGATGGAGTTAGGGCTCGAATTCACTGGTTAAGGTTAGGGTTCATAGGAGCCTTGAGCTTAGAGGGAGGGATATGGCAACGAGATGGGAAGCGGGAGGTGGTGAGACCTAGAGCCTCGTGTAGAGATATTTTGGCCATCCGGAGCCTCGCATGTAGATTTCTTCGCAATATATATATTTTACATTATGTTCATTACCGCTTTCCATTATGTGTAGAACAAATTTATCTCATAAAGTTACAAGTGAATGAAGATGCATGAAAATGTTTATTGACTAAGAAGTAGACTCTATATATGGCTTTTCACTTTGGAATAGCTAATCTCTATCACCATCGTCCAAAAAAACAATACATCTAATTGTTACTGAGTTATCACATAATCAATCTTGATATGAATTATATATATTGAGACCTTTTTTTTTATTGAAAGGAAGCATATTGGATCATTGACTAACTTTTCCTGGGTCGATCCTTTGCATAAAGAGAGAGAGAGAGAGAGTAAATTTCATAGTTAATCCGTTAGCTAGTAATAAATTTTTAATAAATAATCATACAGAAACGAGCAGGGAGAGTTTAAAGTTGAAACGAAGAGATAGGCACGCATCAATGACATTCACACCTACAACGGTTAGAAGAAAGCCAGTTACTAAAGAAGATGGTCCCACAGGACAGAGAGGAGAGAGGAGCCTTTCAGTTTCCTTTCACGCACGGAAGCGGAGGCCACAAGTAACCTCCTGTATGATTCCCGGCGGACGCGTCCCTTGGGATCGGACGCTCCCGTCCTCTTCCCTGAGTCCCCTCTCCCTAGCCTTCACCTTCCCAAATCCCAATCTCTGCGCTTCTAGCCCGATGCCGCGTCCCCGGTGAGTTCAACCGCTTCTCCTCCACATGCGCGGCGCTCCTCCTCCTCTCTTCCGCCCCTAATTCAGAAACCAGAGGTTCACCGGTCGACCCAAGCAAGCCCAAGCCCAAGGCGGCGGCGGCTGGACGGCCGAGCAGTCCTGGGCGCTGCTGGACAGGGCGTACCGACCTCCCCATCTTTGGCCGCCACGAGCCGGCGGAGTACCGCAAGGCCTTCCGTATCTACACCCAGCTCTGGCGCACGCAGCAGGAGCACCGCCACCGCCTCCTGGATGCCGGACTCACTTGCCGGCGGTCGGCGAGATCGCCGCCGCGGCGCCCGCCTCTACTACTCCTAGTACCAGCGCACCTCCGACACTGCCCTCCTCTCCGAGGGCTTCGTCTTCTACCACGCCGTCCTCGACCGTGCCTACTTCGTCGCCGACGCCGACCACCTCGCCCCCACCAAGCACCTCCGCTTCCTCGCCAGGTTCCTCCTTGCCGCCCTTCTCCTCGCCAGGCGCGCAGACACCGTCCCGCTTCTTGCCGCCCACATCCGCCCACTCCTCGACGAATCCAAGAAGACACTCCAGGCACGGTCCCTCCCCCCGCTTATCTTTCCCCTACCATTAGTTCAGTATATATCATAATATTAATTAATCTTCTTCTAAGCCGCTACCCTACTTGTACAATTCAACTCGATTCAATGCATTATTATCTCTTTCCACTTTACTTTGTTCTTTCTTCCATTCTATGTATTATTATATAGCTTGCTCTTAGTTTAGACTGCTAAGTCGTGTTTCTTGTTGGTTCCTATATACATAGTTCTATCATCTAGGAATGCATGGGCAATTGGATATCAGAGAGCTAGAGCAGCACTTTTGTTCACTTCCTTGTTTGTTGGAGCGTTCCCTGCCACCAATGGAACGCCTTTCCTAATACAAACTGCGCCACTGAATTATAATGCCTTGGAGCACTTCCCCTAGATGCTCATAGTATTGATATATTCATGACCCCGTGGAACTTTCAGGCATCAGACTCTTGTTTGTATGTTGAAATCTATCAGTTCATATAGGATTCCAAGTTTGCAACATACAGTTCCTGTGAGCCGAGATGTTTACCTTGGACTTAAATTTATACATATTGGGAACTGAAGCACACTGTTCAAGCAAATTCGATTTTTTTTTGACAAAATTCATCCAAACCGAAATTTTCGGGGCACCAAAAAAAATCCCTGCTTCTAGCCATGTATCATACAGCTCCCCCCAAATCACCCAGCTCAAGTAAAAATAACACAAATTTGGTACTAATTTTGACCTACATGCTTGTGTCTTATTTCCTTTACTGTGTGCATTCAAGTAAAAATTACTTGAACTATCCCACTTTTAGGTCTGGGATTGGGAAGATCATTAATGTTGGACAAATTAATCTTTACATTAGTACCCTAAACCCTAAACCCTAAATTTGTGCCTCGGGCTGTGCCTGCTTGGATGAGCCACGCTTGTACAGTAGGACGTTGGTTGCCTTTCTCACCACCCCAACACATCCATATGCGTAGCAAGTAATCGCTCGCTAATCGTTGTGTGGCTGTTAATTTCGACTTGGCGGGAGGATGACCTTGTTCTTCTTCTTGTTGCTCTTCCCCATCGAACCCGACGCTGAAAACGCTGAAAAGGATGTCACACCATGTAGTACAGCATTTTCAGCAATCCCAAGATCCTTAGCAAGATATTCAAGCGCGCCATTGACCAAACTGCAGCACATACAATGTCTTGAATTGGTCGTCCATTTGCTAAAGTAAAAGAGCATACAAGTCAGCTGCAGTTTGGTTAGGGCAGAGCGAGAACGTTTGGCCAAACCGGTGCTAGCACCCATCGCGCGCGGCTGCCGTACCACGCAGCGGCGATGCTACCAACCAAAATGCTAGCATCGGTGCAAGTAGTTGCATAGTAGCTAGCTCAAAAAAAGGTGCAGGCCCACTTGTAAGGCCATATACAATGTAATGCCAGTTAAAAATGTAGAGTGAGTAAAAGTAAAATGTGAAAACGAATAGTTAATAACTTTTGCACTTCAACTTCAATTTTCACCCTTGTTTTATATGTTTGTTGGTTATAATTTATAAATAAATGCATTGGAATCCTCAGTTATCTTTAAGATAGTCTTGAACAGAGCAGGTAACATAATCTGTATTGGCAGAGCGGTTGTTTGTTGCAATGAAGGAAGCAGGGATGCATCCTAATCTGTACACATACAATGCACTGATGAGCAACCACTGCAAGAGAGATGGATGTCGACCGGGCATTTACGTATGTATACCCTAGCCAGAATCTCCACAAACCTATTATAAAGATTTAGGGTTTAGGGTTTAGGGTTTTAGGGTTTAGGGTTTAGGGTTTAGGGTTTTAGGGTTTTAGGGTTTTAGGGTTTAGGGTTTAGGGTTTAGGGTTTAGGGTTTAGGGTTTTTAGGGTTTTTAGGATTTAAAATTTAAAATTAAAATTTAAAATTTAAATTTAAAATTTAAAATTTAAATTTAAATTTAAAATTTAAATTTAAATTTAAAATTTAAAATTTAAATTTAAATTTAAATTTTAAATTTAAAATTTAAATTAAAATTTAAAATTTAAAATTTTTTAAATTTAAATTTAAAATTTAAATTTAAAATTTAAAATTTAAATTTAAAATTTAAAATTTAAATTTTAAAATTTAAAATTTAAAATTAAATTTAAAATTTAAAATTAAAATTTAAATTTAAAATTTAAATTAAAATTTAAATTTAAATTTAAAATTTAAATTTAAAATTTAAAATTTAAAATTTAAATTTAAAATTTAAATTTAAAATTTAAATTTAAATTTAAAATTTAAATTTAAAATTAAATTTAAATTTAAATTTAAATTTAAAATTTAAATTTAAAATTTAAAATTTAAAATTTAAAATTTAAATTTAAATTTTAAATTTAAAATTTAAAATTTAAATTTAAATTTAAATTTAAAATTTAAAATTTAAATTTTAAAATTTAAATTTAAAATTTAAATTTAAAAAAATTTAAAATTTAAATTTATTTAAATTTAAAGTTTAAAAAATTTAAATTTTTAAATTTAAATTTTTAAATTTAAATTTAAATTTAAATTTAAAATTTAAATTTAAAATTTAAATTTAAATTTTAAAATTTTTTAATTTTAGAATTTAAAATTTAAATTTAAATTTAAAATTTAAAATTTAAAATTAAAATTTAAAATTTAAATTTAAATTTAAATTTAAAATTTAAAATTTAAATTTAAAATTTAAAATTTAAAATTTAAAGGGTTTAAAATTTAAATTTAAAAGGTTTAGGGTTTAATTTTAAAATTTAAAATTTAAAATTTTAAAATTTAAATTTAAAATTTTAAAATTTAAAGGTTTAAATTTATTTAGGGTTTAAAATTTAAATTTAAAATTTAAAAAATTTAAATTTAGGGTTTAGGGTTTAGGGTTTAAAATTTAAATTTAGGGTTTTTAGGGTTTAGGGTTTAAAATTTAGGGTTTAAGGGTTTAGGGTTTAGGGTTTAGGGTTTAAGGTTTAGGGTTTAGGGTTTGGGTTTTAGGGTTTTTAGGGTTTAGGGTTTTAGGGTTTAGGGTTTAGGGTTTAGGGTTTTAGGGTTTAGGGTTTAGGGTTTAGGGTTTAAGGTTTAGGGTTTAGGGTTTAGGGTTTAGGGTTTAGGGTTTAGGGTTTAAATTTAGGGTTTTAGGGTTTTAGGGTTTAGGGTTTTAGGGTTTAGGAGTTTAGGGTTTAGGGTTTAGGGTTTAGGGTTTAGGGTTTAGGGTTTAAATTTAAATTTAAATTTAAAAATTTAAATTTAAAATTTAAAATTTAAAATTTAAATTTAAATTTAAAATTTAAAATTTAAAATTTAAATTTTAAATTTAAAATTTAAAATTTAAATTTTAAATTTAAATTTAAATTTAAAATTTAAATTTAAAATTTAAAATTTAAAATTTAAAATTTAAAATTTAAAATTTAAAATTTAAATTTAAAATTTAAAATTTAAAATTTAAAATTTAAAATTTAAATTTAAAATTTAAATTTAAAATTTAAAATTTAAAATTTAAATTTAAATTTAAAATTTAAAATTTAAAATAAATTTAAAATTTAAATTTAAATTTAAAATTTAAATTTTTAAATTTAAAAAATTTAAATTTAAAATTTAAAATTTAAAATTTAAAATTTAAAATTTAAAATTTAAAATTTAAAATTTAAATTTAAAATTTAAATTTAAAATTTAAAATTTAAATTTAAATTTTTTAAATTTAAATTTAAAATTTAAAATTTTTAAAATTTAAATTTAAATTTAAAATTTAGGATTTAAATTTAAAGGGTTTAAATTTAAAATTTAAATTTAAATTTAAATTTAAATTTAAAATTTAAATTTAAATTTAAAATTTAAAATTTAAAATTAAATTTAAATTTAAAATTTTAAAATTTAAATTTAAAATTTTAAATTTAAATTTAAAATTTAAAATTTAAAAAATTTAAATTTAAAATTTAAAATTTAAATTTAAAATTTAAAGGATTTAGGGTTTAAAATTTAAATTTAGGGTTTAAAATTTAAAGGGTTTTAAATTTTTAGGGTTTAGGGTTTTAAATTTTAGGGTTTAGGGTTTAAATTTAAAGTTTAAGGGTTTAAAATTTAGGGTTAAATTTAGGGTTTAAGGGTTTAGGGTTTAGGGTTTAAATTTAAATTTAAATTTAGGGTTTAAATTTAAAATTTAAATTTAAAATTTAAAATTTAAAATTTAAATTTTAGGGTTTAGGGTTTAAATTTAAATTTAAAATTTAAATTTTAAATTTAAATTTAAATTTAAAATTTAAATTTAAATTTTAAATTTAAATTTAAATTAAATTTAAATTTAAAATTTAAATTTTAAATTTAAAATTTAAAATTTAAATTTAAAATTTAAAATTTAAAATTTAAAATTTAAATTTAAATTTAAATTTAAAATTTAAATTTAAAATTTAAAATTTAAATTTAAAATTTAAAATTTAAATTTAAAATTTAAAATTTAAATTTAAAATTTAAAATTTAAAATTTAAATTTAAAAAATTAAAATTTAAATTTAAAATTTAAAATTTAAAATTTAAATTTAAAATTTAAATTTAAAATTTAAAATTTAAATTTAAATTTAAAATTTAAAATTTAAATTTAAATTTAAAATTTAAATTTAAAATTTAAAATTTAAATTTAAAATTTAAATTTAAATTTAAAATTTAAAATTTAAAATTTAAAATTTAAATTTAAAATTTAAATTTAAAATTTAAAATTTAAAATTTAAATTTAAAATTTAAAAATTTAAATTTAAAATTTAAAATTTAAAATTTAAATTTAAAATTTAAAATTTAAATTTAAAATTTAAAATTTAAATTTTAAATTTAAATTTAAAATTTAAATTTAAAATTTAAATTTAAAATTTAAAATTTAAATTTAAAATTTAAAATTTAAAATTTAAAATTTAAAATTTAAAATTTAAAATTTAAAATTTAAAATTTAAATTTAAATTTAAAATTTAAAATTTAAATTTAAAATTTAAATTTAAATTTAAAATTTAAATTTAAAATTTAAAATTTAAAATTTAAAATTTAAAATTTAAAATTTAAAATTTAAAATTTAAATTTAAATTTAAAATTTAAAATTTAAATTTAAATTTAAAATTTAAATTTAAAATTTAAATTTAATTTAAAGTTTAAAATTTAAATTTAAATTTAAATTTAAAATTTAATTTAAAATTTAAATTTAAAATTTAAATTTAAAATTTAAAATTTTAAATTTAAAATTTAAAATTTAAAATTTAAATTTAAAATTTAAATTTAAAATTTAAATTTAAAATTTAAAATTTAAATTTAAAAAGGGTTTAAAATTTAAAATTTAAATTTAAATTTAAATTTAAATTTAAATTTAAAATTTAAAATTTAAAATTTAAATTTAAAATTTAAAATTTAAATTTAAATTTAAAATTTAAAATTTAAATTTAAATTTAAAATTAAAATTTAAAATTTAAATTTAAAATTTAAATTTAAATTTAAAATTTAAATTTAAAAAATTTAAAATTTAAATTTAAATTTAAAAATTTAAAATTTAAATTTAAAATTAAAATTTAAAATTTAAATTTAAAATTTAAATTTAAAATTTAAAATTTAAAATTTAAATTTAAAATTTAAATTTAAATTTAAAATTTAAATTTAAATTTAAAATTTAAATTTAAAATTTAAAATTTAAATTTAAAATTTTAAATTTAAAATTTAAAATTTAAATTTAAATTTAAAATTAAAATTTAAAATTTAAATTTAGGGTTATTTAAATTTAAATTTAAAATTTAAAATTTAAAATTTAAATTTAAAATTTAAAATTTAAATTTAAATTTAAAATTTAAAATTTAAAATTTAAATTTTAAAAAATTTAAAATTTAAATTTTAAATTTAAAATTTAAAATTTAGGGTTTAAAATTTAAAATTTAAAATTTAAAAATTTTTTAAATTTAAATTTAAATTAATTTAGGGTTTAGGGTTTAAATTTTAGGGTTTAAAATTTAAAATTTAAAATTTAGGGTTTAAATTTTAGGGTTTTAAATTTAAAATTTAAAATTTAAAATTTAAATTTAAAATTTAAATTTAAAATTTAAAAATTTAAAATTTAAATTTAAAATTTAGGGTAAAATTTAAAATTTAAAAGGAGTTTAAAATTTAAAATTTAAAATTTAAATTTAAAATTTAAATTTAAAATTTAAATTTAAATTTAAATTTAAATTTAAAATTTAAATTTAAAATTTAAATTTAAATTTAAAATTTAAATTTAAATTTAAAATTTAAATTTAAAATTTAAATTTAAAGGGTTTTAAAATTTAAATTTAAATTTTAAATTTAAATTTAAATTTAAAATTTAAAAATTTAAAATTTAAATTTAAAATTTAAATTTAAAATTTAAAATTTAAATTTAAATTTAAATTTAAATTTTAAAATTAAATTTAAAATTTAAAATTTAAATTTAAAATTTAAAATTTAAAATTTAAAATTTAAATTTAAAATTTAAAATTTAAATTTAAAATTTAAATTTAAAATTTAAAATTTAAATTTAAATTTAAAATTTAAAATTTAAAATTTAAATTTAAAATTTAAAATTTAAAATTTAAAATTTAAATTTAAAATTTAAATTTAAATTTAAAATTTAAATTTTAAAATTTAAATTTAAATTTAAAATTTAAATTTAAATTTAAAATTTAAAATTTAAAATTTAAAATTTAAAATTTAAATTTAAAATTTAAAATTTAAAATTTAAATTTTAAAATTTAAAATTTAAATTTAAATTTAAAATTTAAAATTTAAAATTTAAATTTAAAATTTAAAATTTAAAATTTAAAATTTAAAATTTAAATTTAAATTTAAAATTTAAATTTAAAATTTAAAATTTAAATTTAAAATTTAAAGGTTTTAAAATTTAAATTTAAAATTTAAATTTAAAATTTAAAATTTAAAATTTAAAAGGGTTTAAAATTTAAATTTAAATTTAAAATTTTAAATTTAAAATTTAAAGTTTTAAAATTTAAATTTAAAATTTAAAATTTAAAATTTAAAATTTAAAATTTAAATTTAAATTTAAAATTTAAAATTTAAAATTTAAATTTAAATTTAAAATTTAAAATTTAAATTTAAATTTTAAAAAATTAAAATTTAAAATTTAAATTTAAAATTTAAATTTAAAATTTTAAATTTAAAATTTAAAATTTAAAATTTAAAATTTAAAATTTAAATTTAAATTTAAAATTTAAAATTTAAATTTTAAATTTAAAATTTAAAATTTAAAATTTAAAATTTAAATTTAAATTTAAAATTTTTTAAATTTAAAATTTAAAATTTAAAATTTAAAATTTAAAATTTAAAATTTAAATTTAAAATTTAAAATTTAAATTTAAGTTTAAAAATTTAAATTTAGGGTTTAAAATTTAAATTTAAAATTTAAAATTTAAAATTTAAAATTTAGGGTTTGGGGTTTAGGGTTAAATTTTTTAAATTTAAAATTTAGGGTTTAGGGTTTAGGGTTTAAATTTTAAATTTAAATTTTAAATTTTAAATTTAAAATTTAAATTTAAAATTTAAAATTTAAAATTTAAAATTTAAATTTAAAATTTAAAATTTAAAATTTAAATTTAAAATTTAAATTTAAATTTAAAATTTAAATTTAAATTTAAATTTAAATTTAAATTTAAAATTTAAATTTAAATTTTAAATTAAAATTTAAATTTAAATTTAAATTTAAAATTTAAAATTTAAATTTAAATTTAAAATTTAAAATTTAAATTTAAAATTTAAATTTAAATTTTAAATTTAAATTTAAAATTTAAAATTTAAATTTAAAATTTAAAATTTTAAGGGTTTAAAATTTAAATTTAAAATTTAGGGTTTAAATTTAAAATTTAAATTTAAATTTAAAATTAAAATTTAAAATTAAAATTTAAAATTTAAATTTAAAATTTAAAATTTAAAATTTAAAATTTAAAATTTAAATTTAAAATTTAAAATTTAAATTTAAAATTTAAAATTTAAAATTTAAATTTAAAATTTAAAATTTAAAATTTAAATTTAAATTTAAAATTTAGGGTTTAGGGTTTAGGGTTTAGGGTTTAAATTTTAATTTAGGGTTTAAGGTTTAGGGTTTAAATTTAAAATTTAAAATTTAAATTTAAAGTTTAAAATTTAGGGTTTAAAATTTAAAATTTAGGGTTTAGGGTTTAAAGTTTAAAATTTAGGGTTTTGGGTTTAAGGGTTTAGGGTTAGGATTTTAGGGTTTAGGGTTTAGGGTTTAGGGTTTAAATTTTAGGGTTTAGGGTTTAGGGTTTTTAGGGTTTAGGGTTTAGGGTTTAGGGTTTAGGGTTTAGGGTTTAGGGTTTAGGGTTTAGGGTTAGGGTTTAGGGTTTTAGGGTTTAGGGTTTAGGGTTTAGGGTTTAGGGTTTTAGGGTTTAGGGTTTAGGGTTTAGGGTTTTAGGGTTTTAGGGTTTAGGGTTTAGGGTTTAGGGTTTAGGGTTTAGGGTTTTTGGGGTTTTTAGGGTTTAGGGTTTAGGGTTTAGGGTTTAGGGTTTTAGGAGTTTAGGGTTTTTTAGGGTTTAGGGTTTAAGTTAGGAGTTTAGTTTTTAGGGTTTAGGAGTTTAGGGTTTAGGGTTTTGGGTTTAAAATTTTAGAATTTAAAGTTTAAATTTAAATTTAAATTTAAAATTTTAAATTTAA